>OX451736.1:1488366095-1488956576 GCA_948472305.1 Vicia faba
GTACAACCCCAACGCCCGTTGCGCTTATCACTCTGATAGCCCGGGGTATAACACAAATGATTGTTGGGCCCTAAGGAATAAGGTTCAAGACCTTATTGATGCTAAAGAGGTACAGTTCGAGGCGCCTGAGAAGCCTAATGTGGTGACCGCTCCCATGCCTAACCATGGAGTAAATGCTATTGGGGATGAAGACGAAGTGGAAGAATCCGAGTTTGACAGCTGGATCTACCCAACGACCAACGATGGACCTAGCAACTGGACTGCAAAAGACTTTACACCTATTACTTTTGTCACCCAGTAATGAACTCTTTTGTTTTAAAGTTGTAACAAACAATCTTACTAAAACTTTATGGCCCAGTGTCTTACCCGGGGCATCGTGGTTTTATTTGTGAGGGCTTTTGTGTGTCACTTCCATATATCATGAATAAAAGCATTGGACATTTTTTACATTTTCAAATCTTGCGCTCCCTTTCTTTCTTTATATATTGCAAAACAGCTATATTTACACACACTCACTCATACAGGTTCCAATCCACTCTGGATCTCACTGGTAACGACTCTGCTACTGCCAGTTATGACTTCGAAAATCCGATCAACTTAGCCGAAGACGAAGGTGAAGATGATTGCGAAGTTCCTGGAGAACTTGCAAGACTGCTACTCCAGGAAGAGAGGGCCATTCATCCACATGAAGAGCCAGTGGAAACGGTAAATCTGGGTACTGAGACAGACAGAAAGGAGGTCAAGATTGGTGCCAACCTAGAGCTCAGTGTGAAACAACAGTTGATCCAGATGCTGCATGACTACATGGAGATCTTCTCCTCGTCTTACGAAGACATGCCTGGGTTGGATACTGACATTGTGGTTCATCATCTGCCTACCAAGGAAGACTGTCCTCCGGTAAAACAGAAGGTCCACCGTATGCGTCCAGAGATGTCCGAGAAAATAAAAGCTGAGGTTATGAAACAATTTGACGCCGGTTTTCTAGCAGTGACTTCTTACCCTCAGTGGGTTGCTAACGTGGTTCCAGTACCGAAGAAAGATGGTAAGGTCAGAATGTGTGTTGACTATAGGGATCTGAATAGGGCGAGCCGCAAGGATGACTTCCCCCTGCCTCACATTGACGTTCTGGTTGACAATACTGCTCAACATAAGGTATTCTCCTTCATGGACGGTTTCTCCGGATATAATCAAATCAAGATGGCTCCTGAAGACATGGAGAAGACCACTTTTGTTACTCCGTGGGGCACCTTTTGCTACAAGGTCATGCCTTTTGGGTTGAAAAATGCTGGGGCAACCTACCAACGTGCCATGGTTGCTTTGTTTCATGACATGATCCATCATGAGATTGAAGTATATGTCGACGATATGATTTCAAGGTCTCAAACTGAGGAGGAACACCTTGACCATCTGCACAAGCTGTTTGACCGTCTGAAGTTGTACAAGCTGAGGTTGAACCCAAACAAGTGCACCTTCGGGGTAAGATCTGGAAAATTGCTAGGCTTCATCGTAAGCGACAAAGGTATTCAAGTGGACCCTGCCAAGGTGAAAGCCATACAAGAGATGCCAGCTCCCAAGACAGAGAAAGAAGTCAGAGGCTTTCTAGGACGGCTGAATTATATTGCCCGATTCATCTCGCATCTAACTGCTACATGTGAACCAATCTTCAAGCTACTGAAGAAAGATCAAGTAGTACGTTGGAATGATGAATGTCAGGCCGCTTTCGACAGAATTAAAGAGTATCTCCAAGAACCACCCATTCTTATGCCGCCGGTTGAAGGGAGACCTCTAATACTATACTTGACAGTACTTGACAGATCAATGGGGTGTGTGCTGGGGCAGCATGACGAGTCTGGCCGAAAAGAGCACGCCATTTATTACCTTAGCAAAAAGTTTACCGACTGTGAGACCCGATACTCATTGCTCGAGAAAACTTGTTGCGCTTTGGTATGGGCTGCTCGCCGGCTGAGACAGTATATGCTGACTCACACTACTCTGTTGATTTCAAAAATGGATCCAATAAAGTACATATTCGAAAAGCCTGCTCTGTCTGGAAGAATAGCAAGATGGCAAATGATCTTGACAGAATATGACATACTGTATACGACTCAGAAAGCAATCAAGGGAAGTGTACTGGCAGACCATTTGGCACACCAGGCAGTAGACGACTACCAATCAATGAACTTTGAATTTCCAGACGAGAACATCATGGTAGTGACTGATTGTGAAGTACCTGGACCGGATGAAGGACCTGAGGAAGGATCCCGATGGTCCATGCACTTTGACGGAGCCTCCAACGCTTTGGGTAACGGTATTGGCGCTGTGATCATATCCCCTCAAGGCACTCATACTCCACTCACTGCCCGGTTATGTTTCAACTGCACCAACAACATGGCGGAGTATGAGGCATGCATCATGGGTCTTCAAGCTGCAATTGACTTAAGGATCAAGTTTCTGAGTGTCTTCGGAGATTCTGCTCTCGTGATCAATCAGATCAAAGGCGAGTGGGATACGAAACACCCAAATCTTATTCCTTACAAAGAATGTGTGTTGACATTGATCCCCCATTTCACGGAGATAACTTTTGAACACTTCCCAAGAGAGGAGAATCAGCTGGCGGACGCATTAGCTACGATGTCTTCCATGTTCAAAGTCAAATGGGACAACGAGGCTCCCCGGATCATCATCTGGAAACTAGACGACCTTGCATATTGCTGTGATCTTGAAGCTGAAGAGGTAACTGAAAAACCTTTGTATCATGAAGTAAAGAGGTACTTGGAAGCTCAAGAATACCCCGAGGGTGCATCCATCAATGACAAGAAGTTCCTGAGAAGATTCGCTGCAAAGTTCTTCCTCAGCAACGGTATTCTATACAAGCGAAACCATGATTCAACCTTACTGCGTTGTGTGGATAAGACTGAAGCAGAAAAGATCATGGCAGAGCTACATGAAGGTACCTTCGGAACACATTCCAGTGGGCATACCATGGCAAAGAAAATCCTCCGGGCATGATATTTCTGGTCCACAATGGAAGCTGACTGCTACCAACATTCTCGGACATGTCATAAGTGCCAGATCTATGCAGACAAGGTGCACGTTCCTCCAGTTCCTCTAAACGTCTTGACAACACCTTGGCCTTTTGCAATGTGGGGCATTGATATGATCGGCGAGATCAGACCTATGGCATCCAACGGGCATCGCTTCATCCTGGTAGCGATTGATTATTTCACAAAGTGGGTTGAAGCAGCTTCCTATGCTACGGTAACCAAGAACGCCGTGGCACGGTTCATTCGGCATAACCTGATCTGTCGATACGGCATCCTGGAAGGATCTTTACGGACAATGGTACCAATCTTAACAACAAGATGATCACTGAGCTCTGCGAGCAATTCAAGATACAGCACCGCAACTCTTATCCCTACCGGCCGAAGATGAATGGGGCTGTCGAAGCGGCTAATAAGAATATCAAGAAGATTGTGCAGAAGATGACAGTGACGTACAAAGATTGGCACGAGATGTTACCGTTTGCTCTTCATGGGTACCGTACCTCAGCACGGACGTCAACCGGGGCAACTCCCTTTTCGTTGGTCTATGGCATGGAGGCAGTCTTGCCTATCGAAGTCCAGATACCCTCTCTCTGGATAATGAAGGATGCAGGTTTGAGCGAAGATGACTGGATCCAGACTCGACTTGATCAATTAAACCTAATTGACGAAAAGAGACTCACTGCTATTTGTCATGGTCAAACGTATCAAAAGCGGATGATCAGGGCATTTAACAAGAAAGTCAGACCACAAGAGTATCAAGTTGGGGACCTGGTAATCAAGCGCATCATTCTTCCTCAAAATGATCCCAGGGGCAAATGGACCCCCACATACGAAGGGCCGTTTGTGGTTAAACATGTCTTCTCAGGAGGAGCCATGATTCTAACCAATATGGATGGTGACGACCTTCCTCACCCCGCCAATGCAGACATAGTAAAAAGATACTACGCATGATAAAAGACCCGCTAGGTTGACATACCTAGGCAAAAATTAGGGCTTCCCGGCGAACCAGAAGATCTCAATATTCCCCAACGGAGTATACAAATGTTCTTAAGCAAGCATCCCCGGCAATCTTGATCTAAGATTGTTCCCCTGCGGAATACCAGACACCCTAGTGGAGCCACTCCCCAGTGCAGTCTCAAAAAGTCTCCCCAGGAGTGTTGAATCAATCTCCCCAGTAGATTCTGGAAGCTAACCCCTGCAGAGCACGAACGCGTCTTCCCGGACTTTATTCAAAGCCTATGCTCCACCAGAGCTTATAACTGGGTTATCCTCAGCTAAAAACCACAGAAAGATCGTCCCCGGCGAAGTTCTTCCTATCCCCAGCGGAGTTCATCAAAACTTCCAACATAACATAGCAATGGTATCCCCAGCGGAGTTATCATCAACATCTCAGCAAAGTACCTCTCTTCCCACAGAGTATTCCCCGCAGAGTAATCTCTTCGCCAAGTTTATTCCCAAACGGAGTCATCTTCTCCTACCGGTTTATTCTTGCAACCATACTCCCCAGCGGAAACGAAGAATTCTCCTCTTCAAACATCAGCCCAGGATCCAAGCTCCCGGCATTCGTCAAGGATTTATTTTCCTAAGACGAAAATACATTCATAAACATATCACATTTTCATACATCCTGCATGCACATACGCATCATATCGCACAATCTCATTTATTCTTGAGGACATCATGACATCATGCTTTTCGTACATCATGACATTGCATACAACTGATGTTTTACCTTTTCAGGAAAAAGGTCAATCCAGAGATAATTACTATCAACTGTCGCAATTCCAGATTTGATACCTGTATCTAGCCAGGGCATGTCTGTGAGCGATCAATTCCAGATACGATTCCTGTATCCTGCCAGGGTGTATCTGTTGACGACTATTTTCCAGACTCGATTCCTGTATCCTGTCAGGGCATGTCTGAAGAGTTTGAAGATCTGATTCTTGTATCCTGCCAGGGTGTATCTCTTGATGACTATTTTCCGGACTCGATTCCTGTATCCTGCCAGGGCACGTCTGAAGAGTTTGAAGATCTGATTCCTGTATCCTGCCAGGGTGTATCTGTTGACGACTATTTTCCGGACTCGATTCCTGTATCCTGCTAGGGCACGTCTGAAGAGTTTCAAGATCCGATTCCTGTATCCTGCCAGGGTGTATCTGTTGACGACTATTTTCCGGACTCGATTCCTGTATCCTGCCAGGGCACGTCTGAAGAGTTTGAAGATCTGATTCCTGTATCCTGCCAAGGTGTATCTGTTGACGACTATTTCCGGACTCAATTCCTGTATCCTGCCAGGGCACGTCTGAAGAGTTTGAAGATCTGATTCCTGTATCCAGCCAGGGCGTATCTGTTGACGACTATTTCCGGACTCGATTCCTGTATCTTGCCAGGGCACGTCTGAAGAGTTTGAAGATTTGATTCCTGTATCCAGCCAGGGCATATCTGTTGACGACTATTTTCCGGATTCGATTCCTGTATCCAGCCAGGGCACGTCTGAAGAATTTCCAAATTCGATTCCTGTATCCATCCAGGGCACGTCTAAAGAGTTTGAAGATTCGATTCCTGTATCCAGCCAGGGTGTATCTGTTGACGACTATTTTCCGGACTCGATTACTGTATCCTGCCAGGGCACGTCTGAAGAGCTTGAAGATCCGATTCCTGTATCCTGCCAGGGTGTATCTGTTGACGACTATTTTCCGGACTCGATTCCTGTATCCTTCCAGGGCACGTCTGAAGAGTTTGAAGATCCGATTCCTGTATCCTGCCAGGGTGTATCTGTTGACGACTATTTTCTGGACTCGATTCCTGTATCCTGCCAGGGCACGTCTGAAGAGTTTCAAGATCCGATTCCTGTATCCTGCCAGGGTGTATCTGTTGACGACTATTTTCCGGACTCGATTCCTGTATCCTGCCAGGGCACGTCTGAAGAGTTTGCAGATTTGATTCCTGTATCCTGCCAGGGTGTATCTGTTGACGACTATTTTCCGGACTCGATTCCTGTATCCTGCCAGGGCACGTCTGAAGAGTTTGAAGATCCGATTCCTGTATCCTGCTAGGGTGTATCTGTTGACGACTATTTTCTGGAATCGATTCCTGTATCCTGCCAGGGCACGTCTGAAGAGTTTGAAGATCCGATTCTTGTATCCTGCCAGGGTGTATCTGTTGACGACTATTTCTGGACTCGATTCCTGTATCCTGCCAGGGCACGTCTGAAGAGTTTGAAGATCCGATTCCTGTATCCAGCCAGGGCGTATCTGTTGACGACTATTTCCGGACTCGATTCCTGTATCTTGCCAGGGCACGTCTGAAGAGTTTGAAGATTCGATTCCTGTATCCAGCCAGGGCATATCTGTTGACGACTATTTTCCGGATTCGATTCCTGTATCCAACCAGGGCACGTCTGAAGAATTTCCAGATTCGATTCTTGTATCCAGCCAGGGCACATCTGAAGAGTTTGAAGATTTGATTCCTGTATCCAGCCAGGGCATATCTGTACGACTATTTCCAGATTCGATTCCTGTATCCAGCCAGGGCACGTCTGAAGAGTTTGAAGATTCGATTCCTGTATCCAGCCAGGGCATATTTGTTGACGACTATTTCCAGATTTCATTCCTGTATCCAGCCAGGACACGTCTGAAGAGTTTGAAGATTCGATTCCTGTATCCAGCCAGAGCATATATGTTGATGACTATTTCCATATTTGACTTCTATATCCAGCCAGGGCACGTCTGAAGAGTTTGAAGATTCGATTCCTGTATCCAGCCAGGGCATATCTGTTGACGACTATTTCCAGATTCAATATTTGTATCCAGCCAGGGCACATATGAAGAGTTTGAAGATTCGATTCTTGTATCCATCCAGGGCATATCTGTTGACGACTATTTCCATATTCGATTCCTGTATCCAGCCAGGGCACGTCTGAAGAGTTTGAAGATTCGATTCCTGTATCCAGCCAGGGCATATCTGCATGAAGAGTTTGAAGATCAACCCCTGTAACAGGCCAGGTAATTATCTTTGTTTCTCAGGTATGCAAGTTCTCTCTAAGGAATCTCTTACGCGATCAACACCTAGGTGGCATCTATAAGCCCATCCTCCCATTACAGTTCCAAATGGCATCTATAAGCCCATTCCCGACAAGGTTCTGTCACACCTTCAGATGGCGTCTATAAGCCCATCCTCCTATCCACCATCTCTCCAAATGGCATCTGTAAGCCCATTCCCGCTATCACACTGCTGATACTCTACTATGTGAGTGCAAATTTCTGGGCACTCTAGTGTTAATCATCTTCCACCTTCGGATCACGAAAGCCACACAAGCCAATCTACATCCTCAGGTCTAAGAAGATTGAACAGGGGCAACTGTTGTACCCCAAAATTTTCCCTCCCATATTCTTCAAGATTTGACAAGCATCACCTCAAATGGTTCAAAGTTTACTCAAGGGCTACACAGTCAACCACCTTCCTAAGCCAGTCAAATTAGGGTTTTGGTTCCTTCAAGGAAGTTGAGGTTTTCAAGGGCTCAATCAAGTTCCATATGCTCATATACATTGTCAAACATCCATATGCCAAGTTTCAAGGCTCACAAGGTCAAGTTGCACAGTCAAAAACCCTAGTTACTTCACAGTCAACTATAGGGGCAAAATGGTCATTTGGCAGTCAAAAGTCAAAAATTTTGGTCAACATCTTATTTTGAAGCCACAATCATCATTTGGTCAAGTCTTTACCATGATTCCACAAGAATGGCTCAAAAATCATCAAGATGCAAAAGTTTCTATTTTTGGACAGTTGAAAAGTCAACCGTAACTTGACCAAGGCATAACTTTTTCATGGTTCATCAGAAAAATCCCATCCAATGCTCATTTTGAAGGGGAGGACATTTCCTACAACTCATCTTCATATTCCAAATACAAGAAATGCTCTCACAAAAAGTTATCAATTTCAACATTATAGGTCATTTTCAAAAGTCAACAAAAAGGCACTTTAAGTCAAAGACCATAACTTGAGATTGGTAAATTCAAATAACATGGGACCAAAGGCATTGGTTAGAGGACTTCAAGACCTTTCCAAAATGTCCAAGAACATGTTCATATGATCAAAATTGAGCAAGATATGCATTGGAGAAGTTGGGAAATTTTTGTGAAATGGCCAAAGTCAACTATCCTTGAAACTTCATTTTTGACAAAAGGGGCCCACTTTTTCCACTTGTTTCAGCTTGGCCATGCCTCCCACGTGTCCCACAATTTATTTCAAGATTAAAAATTAATTTTTCCATTTTTATTTAATTTTATTTGATTTAATTCATTTTAAATCTTTAAAATTCAAATAAAATCAAAGAAATTAATGGAGGGATATTTTATGGTTTGAATAGCTTTGATACACCATCATTCACCTTCCAAATTCGTGCAAGACCTATTCCAAGCATGAAATTCAAAATTGAAGCAAAAATGGCAAGTTGTTTAAATGGTGTTCATGGAAAAATCCAAAACATAATTGCAAGGCTTCAAGGCTCATTATATGGATTGATACTCATTCAAAACCTTATATGCAAGCTTCCCAACACAAGAACACGACCTAGAAACACTCATACATCATAAGCCATTTCAAAAATTTCAAAGAAAAAGTGACAAACTGAAAACCATCTTCCAGCATATTTCAAGCCTCCCTTTTAATCCAAACACACTCCTTGCATTGCCAGGAACCTTTGGCAATCATAATTAAACAAAAAACCTCAAGAATTCGTGCCACACAACTCACTCGGTTTGCCTTATTTCTCAAATCGGTATATCATATTTCATGTGCATTTAATCCATTTTTTTGATTGGTTTGTATTGTTAGGGACCTTCTGAAGCTAGTAAACAGTTTAATTGAACTGAAACGCGTAGAATCACAATCCACCATGGGAGATATTTAGGGTTTTCAAAGCTTTCAAATTGGGGTTTTCTGTATACTGTAAAATTAAGACTCCAAACATATATGGTCAAAATCAGCGTGATGAGACCAACGTGATGAACATATCGCACCCAATTTATGCTTCATGAGCGTCTAATCGCTATTTTCATAATGCCTGCATTTTGTGGGGGTTTAAAACCCCCGCTATGTGTTTCATGTTTTGCAGGAACGGGGAAGATGAAGGACGTGCCTCCATGTGATTGGTGCATTCAAATCCTGCGCGCGCCTTTTTGTTTTTCAGCATATAACGCGTATTTTTTATATTATATTTCTTTTCTATTTTACTAACACACGCGCATAGTTGGTCCAGTGGTTGGAAACATGGTTTGTATTCACTGGGACCTGGGTTCGATTCCCAGGTCCCCCCATAATTCTCATGTTATTTTTCCAAGTGCTTTCCTGTGCAGATTCCAAACTGAGGCGCACCATAAGCCTCACATCTCTGCCTGCCAAGTGTCATCAGTGCAGATCCAGTGGCCAAAGTAGGAGGACCATGGTACTCTAGAGTCAACGTGGGCATAGGCAATCCAAGAAAGTCAAACGAGCTGAAGCTTCAATGGGCCATAATTCCAACAATGCACCCTCCTTCCTGGCCCAATACCCCCTTCCATTGGTTTATTCTTTTCTTTTCATTTTTTATTTTCAAATTTAATTTCTAACCTTTTTATTTTATTACTTATTAGCTTAACTAATATTTTTTATAAAAAAATAAAAAAAACAAGAATTAACATCATTATTATTATTATCATATTATTTTGTAAATAAATATTAACAAATAAATAGTTTAATTAGGCAATTTCAATTTCTTTTCTTAATAATTAAAATAAATTTAGAATTAGGAAGAATTAACTTTTAGTTTTATTTCTTTTTATTTTATTTCATAAAACACATAAAACACAAAAAATATATTTTCTTTTAATTAAATTAATTAATTAGCCATTAGTTAGTTTTAATTTCATTTTAATTACAAAAAGACAAAAAAATCAATTTCTTTTCTAAAAAGGGTCAACACCCTTTAGACATTCCCGATTCTTTCTTCCGCACGCGTTTTAGTTTTAATTCCTTATTTTGATTATTTCTGTAACTGCCTCCGGATGTAATAGTAATTAGGATTTTACTGTTTTTATTTACTTTTCGTACTTATTTACCAAAAATGGGTCTTTGTATTTTTTGGCGATGTATAGACCCGCGCCTTGTAATAGCGTAGGATTTATGTTTCCGCAATTTACTTTCCGCACCCCCTAACTGTTAAATGCATGAAAGAATGTATGGTAAATAAAAACAACTCGTAGCTCACTAATTACAAAGATAAATGTTAACATGAAAACAACACACAATACACACATCACTTCTAGGGTACGCCTCACTCGTTGCCTTTGCAACGTGGTCATCAAGTATAGGACGTTTTAGCGGTCACTCTTATGTCCAAGATCCAGTTGCCTCGAAACAGTTGCCTCGAAACGGTTTCCTCGGATTAAAAAGGATCTAGGACATTAGGGTTACTTCTAAGGTATCCTAACTGTTGCTTCGGTGACCACACTGTCCCTAAAATCGAATTGACCCGAACACTCCAACGATGGTGCTACCTACCTCTCAATGGTGGGATAACACTATCTAAAGGACACTTACACAGCTTAATTCCTTAGAGTAGGTAGATTTCTCTTAAGTACTTGCTCTTTCCAAAAACAAACAAAATACTTTTCACACCTTACACTTTCAAAAAAAAGTTTTCAAACAATACTTCATACACTCTTGAGGACTGATACAAGAGTTACCTAGAAGTTTTCAAACGAACTTTTTTTCAAAACCCACACACACTTGAAAAGCAAACAATTTTTGAAAACATAAGAGCAAATATCTAAGAGCCCGTGGATAACCACGGATAGAAAGGGTGCTAACACCTTCCCTTTCTATAAATCTACCTCCCGAACCGAGAAACATTCTCGAATAAGGAATTTTGCTGTGCTTTTGTCCTTTCCATGTTGGAGAACATAAAAGACGGTGGCAACTCTTGCTTACCGCGACATTTCGCGAAACCAGCTTAAAAATAGTCAGTTCTATTTCCACCGATCATAGGTATCATCAAGCTTACCATGATGCGTAGATTATTGATACTTGTGGTAGTTTCCCCAATGCACCTCTTTTCGGTGAAAAGGGAGGAATTAACTACAATCTCATTCTTGCACGATGACAGCTTGGATATCTGATGAGAGATAAGCTAAATAGTATTCATCTGAGTGGTTTCTTTCTTAAAGAGTGAGAGGATCATAAGAAACTAAGGAGGAGATTGCAAAGGATTAGAGCCATATTCACAGGAAGAGTAGAAAGGACTTGGGACCTAGAGGAACCGTTTCTTTGGAGTCTTATCTCCGGTAGGCACAATCAAGGGCCATCTAGTTGAAGATGCCATATTCCCGTGAGGAAACTTTACCTGATATGTTTGTGAAGACCACTCCTCCCCTTTTGGATGATGTGGAAGAGCTCCAACTTTCCCTAGTTAGGATGCAACATGAGAAGGAGGCCTGGAAGAATAAGTGTCAAACTTTAGATACGTCCGATCATGCAGACTTGAAGGAGAAGGATGACCTAATTGAGATTATTGAGAGTCGTGTTATAGAGATGATGGAAAATAAAGAGGATTTATTTTCCTCTAGAACTTGATCAAGACTTAGTCATTCACTTCCTGACTTTGGTGATTGGAAAGAGGTTGTCGACAAGTATGCAGAAGAGAACAAGCAGTTGAAGGCTCAGTTTGTAAGACTCATGGGAAAGCGTCAGTGTGTGGAGAGATCTTCATCAGCTTTGCCTTTTTAGGATGTTAGATTCTATCGTCTTTTGTACTTGGGATTGTTGAAACTTGTACTAAAAAGTTGTAATCCATTTTGAAGTTATTATAATGAAATTTTCAGTATTTCAAAATGTGTTAGTACTTTAGTATTTGCAAATTCTCTATAATTATTTGAGTCCCTTGAAATATTAATAATAATAAAATAAATCATGTGCATTGCATATCATGCATCATGTTGTACATATTTCTTTCATTTCTGTTTATAACCAGGTGTCTACTTTGTTTAGCAAGTTGTCTCACCGGTATAATACTCGGGCCAATTCCAGAAAGAAAATGGAGAATCTTGAACAAGAGAATCGTGATCTATGCGAAGAAGTTACTGCTTTGAAGGCCGGTATGGCCAATCTGACCGCTTTGATGGACTCATTGGTGGCTGCTCAGAATCAGCAACCACTTGCTCAACCAAAACAAACAATGGTCACTTCTGAAGGACCGTCAGTTCCCATTTTTGTTACTCCAGTTACTATTTTTTAGAATCGTATGCCTCAGGGTTATTCATGGGGAATGAAAGAGAACTTCATGCCAGAAGGTTACAATCTTGATGCTCAAATTGCTCCAGTTGTTCAAGCTGCTGCTACTCCCGTACCTCCTGTGGCGCATGTTACTCCTATGGCTAGAAATGAGATCCATTATACTGCACCTCCTTCAGTAAATGTTGTGTTGTTTTTTAATGATCAAGTTTATCGTCATGTTCCTCCACCGAGTGAAAGTATGGGTTTCTATGACCGTTTGGATGATTTTCAAGACTAGTTCAATGAGATGCAGAAGGAAATGAAGGCCCTTCGAGGAAAAGAATTATTCAGATAGAATGTTAGTGAACTCTTCCTAGTTCCCAATGTAAAACTTCCAGCTAAGTTTAAAGTGTCAGAATTTTAGAGGTACAAGGGCAACTCTTGTCCCCGTGACCACCTCGTGATGTATATCAGGAAAATGTCTACCCATACCGATGATCATAGTTTGCTCATTCATTTCTTCCAAGATAGTTTAACTGGTGCTGCTCTGAAGTGGTATATGAGTTTGGACAACAACAGTATTCGTACCTTCAATGATATGGGAGAAGCCTTCATTAAACAATATAAGTACAATATATTCATGGCGCCTGGCTGTGACCAGTTCAGGGTGAAATTCTGGTATCAGATATGTGATGTCAAAGGAGATAGCACGACACAAATATCTGAGAATAATATGAAGTGCAACAATGTAAAAGCAGTAAAAAACAAGGGATTGTTAACCCAGTTCGGTGTACAACAACACCTACTTTGGGGGCTACAAAGTCAGGGATAAGTCCACTAAATACTATCAATTCATAGACCCTCAATAAACAACCAGTTTACGATCTAATCACTTAATCATTACCTGTGCTATACTTCTACCTAATACACGCCTAGGTATGAGGCCCTCCTCAAATCCCTTCAATCACTAATAGTGAAAAACAACAGAATTATTAAGTTTGAGAACCCTCAATCATTCAATAATTAAAATCTTATAAATGATCAATAATTTACAACTCAACTAACAAATTACAACTCAAGTATTGAAATAATACTAGAGTGTATTATAATTAAAATATTCAGACTTTTAAACACAAAGAATATATTTTTCTTCAATTGTTGCATCGGTACGAAAGGTTGTAAGTCCTTATAAAGGCGCAATAGCTTCTTTCTGGGCTTGGGATAAAAAATAAATATTGTAATATATTGAATACCTTGAATATCTCCATGAAAGTAGGCCAAGATATAATCCATAAGGATAAGACAGATCAAAAAATGTTCCTTTATATTTTTCACAAGTTATAAACCACAAAACCTGAATAAGGCGCACTTAAATACAGGAAACAGAAAATCTGGAAAAAAAACACGTTCAGATCAGAAGGAAGATGTTAAGACATCTGCTTTGACATCATTAAAAATCAGTTGAGATAATTTACTTCAAATTCCAAGACATTAAGCAAAACATTACCAAAGCAGTGATTTACCAAAATTACTGCCAACGAACACTTACAGAGGGCAATGGCTCAGAAAGATAAGGAGTCATTCAAAGAGTATGCACAGAGATGGCGTGAGATAGCTTCCCAGGTGGTTCCACCTATGGGAGAACAAGAAATGACCAAGTCTTCCTGAAAACCTTTGCATCATTTTATTATGAAAGGATGGTCGCTAGTGCACCGAGTGATTTCACTGAAATGGTAAGCATGGGTGTTCGTTTGAAAGAGGCTGTCAGAGAAGGGCGCTTGAAGAAAGGTGAAGGGACAAATAAGTCGTCATACGGGTTCTCTCGAAAGAAAGAAAGTGAAACAAATGATTTTATTGGGGAAAGAAATAATAGACCACCTAGAAGACATCAACGGTACCAGCAACAAGTTGCTTCTGTGACTCCAGTCGTTAATGTAGCTCCAACCACTGTTGCTTGTTAAAGACCATCTCCTTAGGGAAATTAAGGGAAAAGTCAGAAGAGAGAGGCTTTTAACTCTATTCCAATGAGTTATGTAGAGTTGTTCCCGGCTTTGATCCATAAGAAGTTGGTTCAGACCAGGCCACCCCCTGTTATGCCATCACCTTTACCCTGGTGTTATAAGGCAGACTAGACACGTGTTTTTCATCGAGGAGCACTAGGGCACAATATTGAGAATTGTTATCCTTTGAAATTTAAAGTACAAAAGATGGTGAGATCTGGCCTCCTATCCTTTAAAGTTGTTGGCCCTAACGTGAAAGATAATCCTTTGCCAAAGCATGGAGGATAAAATGTTATAAACATGGTTACTGGTTGTCCAGGGGACTTCAAGATTTTTGATATCAACCTGGTTAGAGGAGATTTGGTAAAGATGCATGCTGACCTCTGCGAGTTCAGTTACTATACTCGCGACCATGCTGGTTGTAGTATTTGTCGTACAAATATCTAGGGATGTGATAAGATAAAAGCTGATCTTTATGAAATGATGGACAAGACTCTCATTCATATAATCAAGCCTAGAGAAAAGTACAAAGAATATGTGCATATGGTCTTTTGATGTCCCGGTGAATTCCGTATTTTTGATGTGAATCATATGAATGATGATTTGGTGCAGCTGCACACTACCTTCTGTCACATGGATGGTCAAGAGGAACACCATTATGGGTCTTTCCAGATCTGTTGCAGAGATTCTCGTGGTTGTTCCATAGTGAGAAAGGGTGTTCAGTTGTTATTAGGTAATGGTACTATAAAACTCTCATGGAATAGAGATGATTACCGTGGGATCAACGTGATTGAAGATTGCTCAGCCAAGACTGTGTCAGATGATGAGTATGTTTTCGCAGATGGATTCTTTTCTTTTTGATGAAAATATGTTCTCCAACAATGATTCTGTGATGTCTAAGTATTCTGATGAAGGGATGAATGTTATTGTGCCTTTTTTTTGTGCTCCCGGCCCTATAGAGATTAAATATCATAGCAAACCAGTTGTTGCTCTAGTGGTGATTTGCTTGCGGGTCCTGTTCCTTACAAATTAGACAAAGTCGTGCCATATAAATACAATTCTAAAATCTCGGAGGATGGTGTAGAAGTTCCCATCCAACCTTTGTCGGATGTCAAGAATATTGCCGAAGGCAGCTGAGTGACCCGCAGTGGCCGTGTTTTCGCACCTGTCATTCGAGGGAATGCTAATGCTGATAAAAAGGTTGTTGAAAGTATTGAAGCTAAGAAAATAATGGGGGAATATAGTGGTACTACTCTGGAAAAAGATGTGGATGATATATTTAAAATTATCAAGATGAGCGACTACAGGATCATAGATCAATTATTGCAGACTCCATCAAAGATAATATTCTAGCCTTGCTAATGAACTCTTCTTCCCATAGGGAATATTTTATGAGGTATTAGATCAAGATTTCATGGAAAGTGGTATGCCTTTAGACCAATTCAGAAGTGTCGTACGGAAAATTACATCCCGTAATAACCTGAGTTTCTGTGATGACGAATTTCCCGATGAAGGAAGGAATCATAATTTAGATCTCCATATCTCCGTGAATATTAAAAATGACTCATTGTCCAATGTGCTAATTGACAATGGGTCCACTTTAAATGTCATACCGAGGAGCACGCTCATGAAGCAGAAGTACCAAGGAACTCCCATGCACCCAAGTGGCATAATTGTGAAAGCTTTTAATGGATCGAGGAAGTCTATCATCGGAGAGGTAGATTTTCCTATTCACATAGGTCTGCACTTATTTCAGATTACTTTCCAGGTTATGGATACAGTTCCCACCTACATATGTTTAATGGGATGACCATGGATCTACGAGGCAGGGGCTGTTATTTCAACTTTGCACCAGAAGCTGAAGTTTGTTCGTAAAGGAAAGGTGGTCATCATAAATGGAGAACATGCCTTGTTAATATCGCATTTATCCTCTTTCAGTGTTATGGAAGCGGATGAAGCTTATGTTGGAACTCATTTCCAAGCTTTATCCATTGATAATGTAAGGGAAAATGAGAATTATATAACTTCGTTTAAGGATGCTCAACAGGTCGTGCGTAATGACCCTAGTAAATTGTGGGGGAAGACTGTTAATTCTCCTATGAATAAGACTCGAGCGGGTTTGGGATTCTCTGTGAAGAGTAATAAATGTGAGATTATGAAGCCGAAGTCTTCTTTGAGAAAATATCAAGACATCTTTCACAACAGAGGTTACCTTCATCCAATTGTTCCTAGGATCAATGTTATTCTTGAAGGAGAATCAGAGCAAGAGATGTCGAACTACGTGACACATGGAGTCAGAGTCCAAAATTGGGTCACTATTGATGTTCCCTGTTGCATTCATATCTCAAAGTAATCTGTTTTTTTTGTTAATCTTTTCAAAAATCTTTCACTCTGCCCAAGGTGGAAGTATTGACATTGTTATGGGCATATATGTTGCTTTGGTCTTTAAAATCAATAATAAAAGTTGTCTTTGATTCCTAAATTGTGTCTTTATTTTTTGCTCTTTCTTGGAAAATGGTAATCAGAAAAATCCTTTCATAATAAATAATAACTGCAAATAAATTTGCATAATCACTTACTATATGTGTTAGTTTCTAAAAAGCAATCATAAATCATATGTGCAGATTAATTAAAAAACCTGTTGAGTACAATGACCATGCACCCTCTCCCAACTTTGAATATCCTGCATATATGACCGAAGAAGAAGAATATGATGAAATCCCAGAAGAAGTTTCACGGTTGCTTGAGCGCGAGGAAAGTACCATTCAGCCATATAAAGAGCTGTTGGAGACAAATAATTTGGGTACAAAGGAAGATCCAAAAGAAGTCAAGATTGGAGCATTGCTTCATCCCGACGTAAAGAGCAGGTTGATTGAATTGTTGAAAGAGTATATGGACATCTTTTCTTGGTCATACCAAGACATGCCGGGGTTGGATACTGATATTATGGAACATCATTTGCCTCTAAAGCCAGAATGCCTGCCAATCAAGCAGAAATTGCGAAGAACTCACCCTAATATGGCAATGTAAATTAAAGAAGAAGTTTCAAAGCAGGTTAATGTCAGTTTTCTTATGACATCAGTGTACCCTCAGTGGATTTCCAATATTGTACCAGTACCAAATCAAGACAGAAAAGTTTGCATGTGTATATATTATAGAGATTTAAACAAAACTACTCCAAAAGATGACTTTCCATTGCGACATAATGATATGTTGGTCGACAATACAACAAAATTCAAAGTATTCTCGTTCATGGACGAATTTTCCGAATATAATCAAATTAGAATGGCTCCTGAGGACATGGAAAAAATAATGTTTATCACAACTTGGGGAACATTCTGTTACAGAGTGATGCCCTTCGGTTTGAAGAACGCTAGTGCAACGTACCAGAGGGCTATGACAACCTTATTCCATGATCTGATGCAGAAGGAAATTTAGGTATATGTTGATGATATGATTGCCAAATCACAGACTGAAGAAGGGCATATAGAATATTTGTTGAAATTATTTTAGCGTTTGAGGAAGTATTATCTCCGCTTGAATCCAAATAAATGCATCTTTGGTGTTCGGTCAGGAAAATTGTTAGGTTTCGTTGTCAGCTAAAAAGGAATTGAAGTTGATCCTAATAAAGTTAAGTAAATTCAAGAAATGCTTGCACCAGGAACTGAAAAGCAAGTTAGAGGCTTCCTTGGGCGTCTGAATTACATTTCCAGGTTTATTTCCCATATGACTGCAACGTGTGAACCGATCTTTAAGTTGTTAAAGAAAGATCAAGGTTGTGTGTGGTCAGATGATTGCTAAAGGAAATTTGAAAGTATTAAAGAGTATCTTCTTGAACCTCCTATCTTGCTCCCTTCTGTGAAAGGAAGACCATTGATTATGTATCTGACAGTGATAGATAATTCTATGGGGTGTATTTTGGGACAACAAGATGAAACAGGGAGAAAAAGATATGCCATTTATCATCTCATCAAGAAGTTTATTGATTGTGAGTCACAATATGCTATGCTATAAAAAACCTATTGAGCTTTGGCTTGAGCGGAAAAACGGTTGCGGTAATATATGTTGAATCATACTACTTGGTTGATTTCCAAAATGGATCCAATTAAGTATACTTTTGAAAAGCCTGCTCTTACTGGAAGAATTTCCCGTTGGCAGATGTTGTTGTCTGAATATGATATTGAATATCGTACTCAAAAGGCTATAAAAAGTAGTGTATTGGCAGATTATCTTGCTCACCAATCGGTTGATGATTATCAGTCTATTAAATATGATTTTCCTGATGAGGATGTGATGCTTTTGAAAGTAAAAGAGTGTGATGAACCTTTGCCCAGGGAAGGTCCTGATCCTAAATCTCGGGGGGGGGGGGGGGGGGGGGGGATGGTGTTTGATAGAGTTGTGAATGCTTATGGGAAAGAAATTAGTGTTATGATCATCACTCCCCATGGATCGCATATCCCGTTTACTGCAAGATTGGCATTTGATTGTACAAATAATATGGCAAAATATGAAGCTTGTATCATGGGTCTAGAGGAGGCTATTGGTCTCAAGATCAAAAATCTAGATGTGTATGGCGATTCAGCTTTGGTAATAAATCAGATTAAAGGAGAATGGGATACTCGTTTCCTTGGCTTGATTCCCTAAAAATACTATGCTAGAAGATTGTTACCCTTTGTTGTACCCCAATTTTTCCCCTAAGATCGCTTCATCATACCATATTGTTTCAATCACCACAAAATCACATTAGGGCTTTTGGTTCTTCTCCCTATCTTTAGCCTTGCTCTTTGAGGAGTTACCAAGCACATTTACTTGTTTTCTTTGGTGATCATGGATATTTTGCTTTGATTTTTCTCTCTAATTAACAAAATGCAATATTGTTTTGTCTTACTTGTTAATAATGTAGGTAAATGCAATGAGGTTTAGCAAGTTGCTTCATGGGTTCATGAGTTTATTTCCATGCCCTAGTCAAAAGCTTAAGAGATTCAAACCTCACCATTAAAGTTTTTTTGAAGTTGGTATGAAATTGGTTTTGGTGGCCATAGGTCCTCCTCATCATCCTCAACAATTTCTATTCACAAAGGAAGAATATTGGCACAAAAAGTTTGTTCAAACTTGGCAAAGTTCCACCAAGCATTCTCTTGATCTAGAGGCTAGGGTTTTGGACTTCAAATGGGCAACAAAAACATTCTTCTCTTCATTGAGTTACCGACAAATCACTTCAAAAGTTCCAAGGAGTTTTCATGTGGAAGGATCTTGGTGAAGAAGAAAGATTACAAGTCATCCAGTTTAATCCCTAATTTTTCATATGTGACTTCAAATAGTCATAACTTGGTCAATTCTTATCATCTTGAGCCCATTATTTTCCCATGATGATCTTAAGGATGTGTACTTCATGCCTTCTTTTATGTGCAAAGTGAGAAAATGGATGGAATTTTCCTTAAGAATGCAAAAGATTATAGGTCATTTCATGATTTTTGGCCAACTTCAACAAGTCATAACTTGCTCATTTTTTGGAGATTTTGAGTGGTTCAAATTGCAAAATGTCATTCAAGAGATCTACTTAATTCCATCTTTTTTGGTCAAGAGCAAATTCTAAGTGGAAGGCCATGTTTGGATGCGAGATATTATAGGTCATTTTTAAAGAAGAATTTGAAATATTTCTAAGTATGGAAAGTCAACTCTTTTTCTTCAACTTTGACTCCATGTAATTTTCAGCTCAAGTCTCCATTTGATTCAATTCTTTTTCCATTGCAAATTTGTTACCTCGTCTTTCCAAAGCATCAAGAATTTTGTCCTAAGACTCCCTGAGGTGGAAATGCCATTGGATTGAACTTGGTAACTTGGAACTGAATTTTCTCCATAAGTCAGAATTTGAAATCCATGTTTTGGCCTTTAAACATCAAATTAGCACGCGTTTGTGATCTAAACATGTTTAACCAAGTTGCCAAAGTGGATTAGAGCCTTGAAACGCAAGGATTAGATGAGTTTTGATGCAAATCAGATCACACTTTGCTCGTGCATCAGGTTCACACGATTTCCCTCTAATTTGCATCATTCCACATGCTTGAGCATCCCATTTGATTCCCTATAAATAGAGGGTCATCCCCCATTAAATTCCCAAAGCTTAGAAAGCCAGAATCACCCTGCCAAACTTGCTTCACAACTCAGAATCCAGCTACTTCGAATCCTATTCTCAAGCCTTTTTCAATCCAATTTCTTCATCAATTCACCTTCCTTGATCTTCCCTGAATCTAACCATATAATCACATTCAAGAATCGTGGCCTATATTGCTCCATAGAAGTCCAGTTTCAGAGCTCTGCAACTCAACTTCAATAGGTAGATCCCTTCATCAATTCTTCAAAACCTTGGTATCATTGTGTTGCTCTCATTGCCCTGGTTCTAGTTGCAACACTTACTTTTATCTGGAAGCACGTTTTGGACATGAATTTTCAAATTCCTTTTCAAAACGTTCTTTCCAAATTGCTTGAGTTATAGTTTATATAAAAATGGCGCGAGGGTATGGTTGTCTTTGTCTTGAAGAGACAAAACGAATGGCATAGGTCTGAGCTTCCGATTTTACAGTTCGAGAGACCTGCAATTCGTGAGGGCTGGAGGTTGAAGATGACTAACATGTCACCTTCTAACCAATGAAAGCGTGCCATTTGTTTTTTTCAAAAATCTGATTTATTAATGATTCTGTACATTATTCACTAAAGACCATGATATGCGCAGCACGCCAGATCCTTTGGATTTGATTACTAACGCATTTTGACTCTCATCCAATGGTCCACATCTTTTTCTTTTATTTTCTTTTTCTGATTTCTATATGTTAATTGTTTTAAATTTCAAAAAATCTTAGAAAATTCATTTTTAGTCCAAAAAATCCAAAAAAATTATGAAAAATATTTTTGATTATTCTCTTTCTGATTTATATTTTTTCATAATTTAATTTTATGTTTTGGTATTTTTTATGGATTTTACACATATTTGATTTGTTTAAAATGTTTAAAAATACTTTTACATATTTTTAAATTCTGAAAAAGTTATGGAATGATCCAATGATATTGTGACAAATATTGGTGACCTTATTTTATTTTTGTTTCTGACTTTGCTATTTTTTACTATTTTTGTTTATTTTACCCATTTATTTTAATTTTTAAAAATAGTTTCTGACTTTTAAAAATTCCCAAAATTTTTGTAAAATTACTTGGCCTCTTTTCTGATTTTTCCAATGGTCTTATTTTTCATTTCTTGATTAATTTGAATATAATTGGTATTTTCTTCATTATTTTCCATTTTTTAAAAAACATTTTTAAACCCTTTAATGAACATATTAATTATATTATTATTTTGTGAATATTTTATGGCTGTCTTGGGTTGATTTTTAGGTCATGGCTTTGTTAACATCATTGGATCCATGGTGTTGAGTTTAACTCCACAAAAAATGGATGAATGATTTTAATAATAGTTTGATTAAATATTAATTCAAATGTGTTTTTTTTACCCTAATTCCTCTTCATCTCATCCCCTTCTCATTGCACTAAATGTTGTTGGAGCATGATCTCTATATCATGTCTCAAAACAAATGGTGCATAGCTTGCTATTGACCGGCCTCAAAATAGGTACGACTTCTATATAAGTCCACTTACGATTGCTTAA
This sequence comes from Vicia faba, assembly GCA_948472305.1. Lineage (NCBI taxonomy): Eukaryota > Viridiplantae > Streptophyta > Magnoliopsida > Fabales > Fabaceae > Vicia > Vicia faba. The sequence continues at coordinate 1,488,388,049 of OX451736.1, forward strand.
TATAGCACTAAATTTTGTTCCGATTCAAATAAATGATCATTCGCGGCCCAAACTTATGATTGTAAGCCCAAGTATGTTAATTTGATCTCTTTGATCCAATAACTTTGAGATTCATTGTGTGGAGGCTTTGGTTCTACCAATCCTCTAATGGATCTACAACACCTTTGGTCAACGCGGATCACTTAAACATCGTTGATCATTAAATGGTACTTGTAAGAATTTCAAATGGATGACACACTTGACAAAAAGCAAATGCAACTTGTTGTGTGGAGGCTTTGGTTCTACCAATCCTCTAATGAGTTCCAAATTCAAGTTTCAAGATGGTCATCCAACTAACCACTAATTATTGACTTGTTTATTTTATGCTTTATTCTTTTTATGCTTTATGTACTATTTATTTTTTAGCATTCTTACATTTCATGCCATTTTCACCTTTGCTCATTTGAGCATTTATCTTCTTGCCATTTTTATTTTGCTCACTTGAGCTTTTCTTTTTCTTTTCCTAAGATACTTAATAACCAACATAAACCCTAAAAAAATCTTTAATGGCACTTGGACTATTTGGTTACTATCCTTGGCATTATGGAGCATGGGAATTATTCTTGGACTTAGGATTAGAAACCTTGGCCTATCTTGGAGACCTTGTGATCTTATCTGATTATTTTGTCTGGAGTTCTTGAGGTTTACCTCAAGACATTGGGTTGCTTGTTTGTTTTTGTATGCAGGTTTTTGTGATTGCATCCTTTTTTTGTAATCTGGAATTCACCCGTATACAGCCGTTACTCTGCCCAATTTTTGTGATGACTTAATACATTTGAAGAGGTCTAGTATCTTTGCTTGCTTGGTTTCAATCCAAAGAATGGGAATTCTATCTTGACTCATAATGTCAAGTTTTGGCTTCTTGTTGGTTAGATGGTTCTTATCCTTAGCTTTTACCTTATGCTTTAGGATAGCCCCTTCTTCTCCTCCCATCTTCTTTAATTTTAAAAATCTTCTCCCTCCTTTGTTGAAAACTCTTCTCATTTCTAAACTTGAAGCATTTTCATAATAAACTTAGACTTATGTCCATGCATTTTCAAACATTTTCATAAATAAACCTCAATCAACTTAATAATACTTTAACATTTTTTTATGAGAAGACTAAAAGTCAACCAATCTCATTTCAAACTATTTTTCTACTTTGGCTTTTACCCTTAAACTTTTTTCTTAAAAGAATAGGCTCTTATCAATTCTTGAAGTGATGCAAACAACTATGCTTCTACATTATGTAGTGAAGAGAGATATTTTCCACTTGGGTGTTGAGTGAGGCATTATTGATTTAAAAATCCAAGCCATATCCTCCACTTTGAGATGAAGAAAATTCTCCTTTCTCATGATTGTGGGTAGTAAGTATGTTTTCCACACGGACAATGACGATGATGTCTTATCTCTTAAAATTAACCAACACACTTTGTGTTTTGAATTTTTAAAAGAGGAACTACGTGTACCCTGATCCCCTATTGCACGAAAGATGATACATAGGCACTAAAGGTTCGCAACTGCGGCGGGTGCAAAAATCATTAAAAAAATATACTTCTCTTCTCACCTCCACTATCCATTTTCTATGTAACACATTTATTTTATAGCCAAAATATATAGATTTTACAAAGAGGTTCCTACGGAGTACCGTAGATGTTTAGGGTGCTAATACCTTCCCTTTGCATAACCAACCCCCTCACCTTGAATCTTTCCCCCTTTTTGGGTTATTCTCTCTTTTCCCATTCCTTTAGAAACAATAAAGTGCGGTGGTGATTTTTATTTTGATTTGTGTAAAGTCTAGTCAATCCAATGGCTTAGTCTTGAACATTTCTGCCGCTACAGAAAAATGGCGACTTCACTGGGGACAGATTGACCTCTTGTTGGTCCATCCCTAAGTGGGTTAAGCCTATCTTTGTTTATATCTATATACGTGCTATTGTTGTTTATGTGTTATATTTTGCATATATGTTTTTTTTGGATTTTCCTGGTTTTCAGGGTGCTTGGTGATTACTCATAAGTCCTATACCCGGACTTGGGCAAAATTTAAGATAGGACGGGTGGTATAGTCATGTTAACTTTGAGGGAGTAATCCCAAAAAAGGTGGCATGAGATCCCCCACTCAGTGGAGGCCCCTTTGACTATAGTGTCGTTTACCGAGTAATCGGGAAAACGTACTGCTTTCAACCTGGGAGCCTGCTGAAACTGAGGACCGTAGAATACCAAACCCATCTTGGCCTTTTAGGTGTAGTGCGGAAGCTATGACAGAGTAATCCGAAAATAGTTGTCACGCGATACTACGCTCGAACGAGTCTTTCTTGAGAATATTACTAATTACCGAGTCAATCGAGAAGTTGGTAATATCCGAAGGAAGGATGTAGACTCTGGGAACCTCTAGAACCTTGTTCGGAAGGTGATAACTCTTAGATAAACACCTTATGGGTAGTACCTTCGACCTCATGCTCGTGACATTGAACCTATGAACCCTATATGTGTGATCTTGTGTGTGATTGTTGCATCATGCATCCACACACTCATAAGCATCTTTTGAAGAAAACAATATTTCAAGGGATTTAAAGGTTGACCATTTGTGAATATCTCAGGTACTTTTAACCATGGATTCTGGAAAGAGAAAGACTGGGAAATACAGTTTCAAGGATCCCATGATAGATGAGATGATCAGTCTGATTCCAGAGATTGAGTGTCCTGCAGACTTTCGGAAGAAGTATGGATCCATTATTCCTCTCATGAAGTTGAAGATGAAGGAGGGTATTCTCTCGACCTTGGTCCAGTTCTATGATCCGATGTATCACTGCTTTACTTTTCCCGATTATCAGCTGATGCCTACACTGGAGGAGTATCCTTATCTATTAGATTTACCCGTTACCGATCGTGTTTGTTTTACTGGTTTGGAGGGTGAGCCAAAACCACATGAGATTGCTGCTTTGATTTATCTTGGGAAGTCTAAGGTGGAAGCCAATATGACTACTAAAGGAGGGATTAGAGGATTACCAGCTCAGTTCTTATTGGATAAAGCTCGTTACTTTGCCAGAATGAAGAGTACGGTTGCTTTTGAGGCCATTTTTGCTCAGCTTGCTTATGGATTGTTCTTATTTCCCAATGTGGAAAAGTTTGTCGACATTAATGCTATCAGGATTTTCATGATTGGAAACCCAGTTCCTACACTGTTGGGTGATGCTTATTACTCTGTTCATCTTCGGAATTCTTATCATGGGGGAATGATTATCTGTTGCACGCCTTTGTTGTACCGGTGGTTCATCTCTCATATGCCTCAGTCTGATGCTTTTTGGGATGTCAAGAAGGAACCTCGTTGGGCTCCTAAGATCATGGCACTTACTCACTCGGATATTGATTGGTATCATCGAACTTATCAGGATGTAGAGATTATTGACAGTTGTGGTAGTTTCCCCAATGTACCTCTTCTTGGTACTAAGAGCGGAATTAACTATAAACCTGTTCTTGCACGGCGACAACTTGGTTATCCGATGAGGGATAGACCAAACAGTATTCATTTGAGTAGTTTCTTTCTGAAGGAAGGAGAAGATCACAGGGAAGCTAGGGAGCAGATTGTGAAGGTCTGGCGTCACATTCATAAGAAAAGTAGGAAAGATTTAGGACCTAGGGGTGCTATTTCTTTGGAGCCATATCTTCAGTGGGTCCGATCGAGAGCCATCCAGTTGAAGATGCCGTATACTCGGGAGACACCTATTCCTGATCCATTTGTGAAGACCACTCCTCCTTTATTAGATGATCTAGAAGAGTTGCAGCTTGCTTTAGTTAGGATGCAACAGGAAAGAGATGCTTGGAAGAACAAGTTCCAGACCTTAGAGAGTTCTTACAATGCAGACTTGAAGGAGAAAGATGATTTGATCGAGATCCTTGAGAGTCGAGTAGTAGAGTCTATGGAGAGGCAAGGGGATTTATTTTCTCCTAAGCCTCAAACAGGTGCTGATTACTCACTTCCTTCTTCAGATGATTGGAAGGAGGTTGCCATCAGACAGGTGGAAGAAAACCAGAGGTTGAGGGGACAAATTGCTAGGCTCACAGGGAAGCGCCAGCGTACAAATTGATCTCTATCAGTTTCTTTCTCTCAAGATTTTTAGATTGTATTTTCATCTTGTACTTGGGATCATTGAAACTTGTAATCCATTTTGGAGTTATTATAATAAAATTGTTTCAGTATTTCAAATGCGTTATTATTTTGATATTTGCAATATGTCCATAAATCTTAAATCCCTTGAAATATTAAATGATGGAATGAAAATAATCATGTGCATTGCACATCATGCATCATATTGCACATGTTTCTTGCATTTATTATGCATATCTAGGTGCCTTACCCAGCTTCTTTACTTCGTTCAACAAGTTGACTCATCGCTACAACACTCAGGCTAACTTCAAAAAGAAGATGGACAATTTGGAACAGGAGAATCGCGAGCTGCGCGAAGAAGTGTCTTCTTTGAAGGATGGCTTGTCCAATTTGAATACTCTGATGGAATCTCTGGTGGGTGCTTAAGATCAGCCACCAAGTGTTCAACCTCAACCAACAAGGGCAAATGCTGAAGTTCCTGCTGTTCCTGTATCCGCTACTCTGATAGTTGTTCAGAACCGTATGCCTCAGGGTTATCCGTGGGGAATGCAGGAGAATTTTGTACCTGAAGGTTTCAATTTGGACCCCCAAGATGCTCCAGTGGTTCCAAATTATGTTCCTGCTGCACCTCCTTCGGTGAATTTGGTCTCGTTTGTTAATGAAGATGTGTGTCGTCCTTTCCCTCCGCCAAGTGAAGATTTAGGTCTTTATGACCGAATGGGTGATTTCCAAGAGCAGTTTGAAAGAATGCAAAGAGAGATGAAGGCTCTTATAGGAAAAGAGTTATTTGGGCAGAACGTGAATGAGCTGTGTTTGGTCCCGAATGTTAAAGTGCCTGCTAAGTTCAAGGTCCCTGAGTTTGAGAAGTACAAGGGGAACACTTGCCCTCGTGCTCACTTGGTGATGTATGTAAGGAGAATTTCAACCCACACCGATGATCAGCGTCTGCTGATTCACTTTTTCCAGGATAGTCTGACCGATGCAGCATTGAAATGGTACATAAGTTTAGACAGCGCCAACATCCATACCTTTAATGATTTGGGAGAAGCATTTATAAAAAAATACAAGTACAATGTGGACATGGCACCCGATCATGACCAGCTTAGGGCCATGGTTCAGAAAGACAAAGAATCATTCAAAGAGTATGCGCAGAGATGGCGCGAAGTGGCTGCACAAGTGATTCCTCCCATGGAGGAGAAAGAAATGACTACAATTTTTCTGAAGACACTAGGCGCTTTCTACTACGAAAGAATGGTAGCTAGTGCCCCAAGTGATTTTACAGAGATGGTAGGAATGGGTGTCCTCCTAGAAGAGGCAGTAAGAGAAGGCCGTTTGACAAAGGGTGAAGGATCCGGAGGTGTGAAGAAACCAGCTTATGGGTTTAAAAAGAAGAAATAGGGGGATACAAATGCTTTCATACAAGAGAAGAGAGTGAATGCTCCTAGAAGGAATTATCAGCGTCACCAGGAAGTTGCTTCAGTGACTCCTGTTATGAATGCTGCTCTAACTACCGTTACTTATCAAAGACAGTCCCAGTAGGGAAACCAAGGGAATAATCAGAGAAGGGAGAACTACGACCCTATTCCCATAAGTTATACAGAGCTACTACCAGCATTGATTCAAAAGAAGTTGGTCCAGACACGACCATCTCCAGCGGTACCATCACCATTGCCTTGGTATTACAAAGCAGACCAGACGTGTGCCTTTCATCAGGGAGCACCAGGGCATAGTGTTGAAAATTGTTATCCTTTGAAGACTAAAGTGCAAAGGTTGGTGAAGTCTGGAATTTTATCTTTTAAATACATGGGACCTAATGTGAAGGACAATCCTCTGCCCAAGCACGGTGGAGTGAATGCTGTAAATATGGTGGCCGGTTGTCCAGGCGACTTCCGGATTTTTGACATTAATCTGGTTAGAGCGGATTTGGTAAAGATGCACGCAGACCTATGTGAATTCATTTATTATATGCACGACCACACCGATTGTGCTGTTTGCAGTAGAAACATACAAGGTTGCGAGAAGATAAAGGCTGATTTACAGGAGATGATGGACGAAGGTTTGATCCATATAATCAGGCCTAGGGCAGAATATGAGGAGGAAGTGAATATGCTTTCTGGGTGTCCGGGTGAATTTAGAATTTTTGATGTGGAGCATTTAAATGAGGATCTCGTACAGTTGCATGCCACTTTCTGTCATACTGCTGGACAGGTGGAACACCAATACGGGTCTTGCTTAGTTTGGTGTCAAGACCCTGAGGATGTTCTATCATGAGGGAGGGTGTTTAATTGCTGTTAGACAATGGAACTATCAAGATCACAGGTCAGAGAGATGATTATCATGAGATTGATATGGTTGAAGTTTATTTGATGAAAGAAGAGTCAGAGGAAGAGTATGCCTCCGCGGATGAGTATTTCTCTTTAGACGAAGATTTGTTTGCCGGAAATGACCTTTTGAGGGTTGAATGTGTTGAGGAAGGTGTAAACGTCATTGTACCTTGTTTTGGTGCACCCGCTCATCTTGAGGTGGAGTACCATAGCAAACCAGTTGTTACCCCATTGGTAATTAGTCTGCCAGGTCCTGTTCCCTATAAATCAGATAAGGCTATGCCATATAAATACAACACTACAATCTTAGAAGATGGGGTGGAGGTTCCCATCCAGCCAATGTCAGATGTCTGAAATATAGCTGATAATAGCAGGGTGACCCATAGTGGTTGTGTGTTTGCGCCGGTTATTCGAAAAGATGTTGTTACTGGAAAGAAAATTGTTGAGAATGATGAGCCTAAGAAGGCTGCAGGAGAGACTAGTGGAGCTACATTAGAGAAAGAAGTGGATGATATCTTGAAGGTAATTAAGATGAGCGACTACAAAATTGTATATCATCTATTGCAGACTCCTTCAAATATATCCATCCTGGCATTACTGATGAATTCCTCCGCTCATAGAGAATCACTGATGAGAGTACTAGACCAATCTTTTGTAGAGAATGACATGTCGTTAGATCAATTCAGCAGCGTAATTGGAAACATTACATCGTGTAACAACTTGAGTTTCTACGATGATGAGTTACCAGATGAAGGGAGGAATCAAAACTTGGCCCTCCATATATCCATGAGCTGCAAGAATGACTCACTATCTAATGCACAAATTGATAACGGATCCTCATTGAATGTTATACCAAGGAGTACCCTCATGAAGTTTAAGTATCGAGGAACTCATATGCGCCCGAGTGGCATCATTGTGAAGGCTTTTGATGGGTCGAGGAAATCTGTCATCGGTGAAGTGGACTTACCCATCCATATAGGACCATATTTGTTCTTGATAACTTTCCAGGTAATGGACATTATTCCCGCATATAGTAGTTTGCTAGGACGACCATGGATACACGAAACAAGGGTTGTCACTTCAACTCTGTATTAGAAGCTAAAATTTGTGCGTGAAAGGAAGGTAGTGATCGTAAATGGGGAGCATGCGTTGTTGATATCCCATCTATCCTCTTTCAGTATTGTAGAAGCGGATGAGGCTGCTATTGGAACCCAGATCCAAGCCCCATCCATTGAAAACATAAGGAAAAATGAGAATTCTGTGGTTTCTCTGAAGGATGCGCAATAGGTTGTGCGTAATGGTCATAATGCAGTTTATGGACGACTTGTGAATCCACCCGTGAACAAAAACAGAGCTGGTTTAGGTTTCTCTTCGAGGAATGGCAAAAGCGAAAGTTTGAAGTCAAAGACTTCTGTGAACAATTATCATGATGTTTTCCGCAGCGGAGGCTACCTCCATCCAATTGTTTCTGGAATTAATGCTATTGAAGAGGATGAAGCAGAACAGGAAGCACCTAATTATGTGATGCATGGAGTCCGAGTTCAGAACTGGGTCACCATTGATGTTCCTTCTTACATACATGTTTCAAAGTAATTTTTTTTGTTAATCTGTCTCTTTCTTTTGAAAAGCTTTCACTCTGCCCAAGGTGGAAGTATTAATGTTGTAGGGCTTATCTGTTTTCTATAATTGATAAGATCATTAATAAAAGTTGTCTTTGCTTCCAAAATTATGTCTTTTGTTTTCTGCCTTTTTCTTGGGAAATGGTAATAAAATAAAATAAAACCTTTCAAAATAAATAATAACTGAAAATTAATCTGCATGATTACTTGTTATATGTGTCAGTTTCTAAAAGCAATCATAAATCACATGTGCAGATTAATTAAAAAACCCGTTGAATACAATGACCCTGCACCCTCTCCCAACTTTGATTGTCCTGTGTCTGGGGCTGAAGAAGAAGATTATGATGAGGTTCCAGAAGAGGTCTCACGGTTTCTTGAGCACGAGGAGAATACCATTCAGCCATATAAGGAGCCTTTGGAAGTGGTTAATTTGGGTTCAGAAGATGATCCGGAGGAGGTTAAGATTGGAGCATCATTGCGTCCTGATGTGAAGAGAGGGTTGATTGAGTTGTTGAGAGAGTATGTGGATATCTTTTCTTGGTCTTATCAAGATATGCCTGGTCTAGATACAGAAATTGTCGAGCATCGTTTGCCGTTGAAGCCAGAGTGTCCGCCAGTTAAACAAAAGTTGAGAAGAACCCATCCAGATATGGCAGTAAAGATCAAAGAGGAGGTCCTAAAGCAGATTAATGCCGGTTTTCTTGTGACGTCAGTGTATCCTCAATGGATTGCCAATATTGTCCCAGTACCAAAAAAAGACAGAAAGTCTGCATGTGCGTAGATTACAGGGATCTAAATAAAGCTAGTCCAAAAGATGATTTCTCATTGCCTCACATTGACATGTTAGTGGATAGCACAACAAAATTTAAGGTATTCTCGTTCATGGACGAATTTTTTGGGTATAATCAAATAAGAATGGCTCCAGAGGACATGGAAAAAACAACGTTTATCACACCCTGGGGAACATTCTGTTACAAAGTGATGCCCTTCGGGTTCAAGAACGCTGGTGCAACGTACCAGAGGGATATGAAAACCCTATTCCATGATCTGATGCACAAAGATATCGAAGTATATGTTGATGATATGATTTACAAATCCCAAACTAAAGAAGGGCATATAGAAGATTTGTTGAAGTTGTTTCGGCGTTTGAGGAAGTATCGTCTCCACCTGAATCCAAATAAATGCACCTTTGGTGTTCGATCGGGGAAATTGTTGGGTTTTATTGTTAGCCAGAAAGGAATTGAAGTTGACCCTGACAAAGTCAAGGCAATTCAAGAAATGCCAGCACCAAGAACTGAAAAGCAAGTCAGGGGTTTCCTCGGGCGTTTGAATTATATCTCTAGATTTATTTCCCACATGACTGCAACGTGTGAACCGATCTTTAAGTTGTTAAAGAAATATCAGGGATGTGTGTGGACAGATGACTGCCAAAGGGCATTTGAAAGTATTAAAGAGTATCTGCTTGAACCTCCTATCTTGCACCCTCCCGTAGAAGGAAGATCGTTGATTATGTACCTAATAATGTTAGATAAATCTATGGGTTGTATTATGGGACAACAGGATGAAACAGGAAAGAAAGAGTTCGCCATTTATTATCTCAGCAAAAAGTTCACTGATTGTGAGTCGCGGTATTCTATGCTAGAAAAAACATGTTGTGCTTTGGCCTGGGCGGCAAAGCGTTTGCGGCAGTATATGTTGAATCATACTACTTGGTTGATCTCCAAAATGGATCCAATCAAGTACATTTTTGAGAAGCCTGCTCTTACTGGGAGAATTGCCCGCTAGCAAATGTTGTTATCTGAGTATGATATCGAGTACCGCACTCAAAAGACTATCAAAAGTAGTGTGTTGGCAGATTATCTTGCTCACCAGCCGATGGAAGATCATCAGTATGCAGAATATGAATTCCCCGATGAAGATGTGATGTTCTTGAAAGTGAAAGATTGTGATGAACCATTTCCTGAGGAGGGCCCTGACCCTGAATCTCGTTAGAGTACGGTATTTGATGGAGCTGTGAATACTTATGGTAAAGGAATTGGTGTTGTGATTGTTACTCCTCATGGATCGCATATTCCTTTTACCGTGAGGTTAACATTTGATTGCACTAATAATATGGCAGAATATGAGGCTTGCATCATAGGTCTTGAGGAAGCTATTGATCTCAGAATCAAGATTCTAGATGTGTATGGTGATTCAGCTTTGGTAATAAATCAGATTAAAGGAGAATGGGACACTCGTCACCATGGCTTAATCCTTTACAAAGATTATGCTAGAAGATTACTGCCCTTCTTCAATAAAATAGAATTCCAAAACATTCCTAGAGATGAAAATAAAATGGTGGATGCTCTGGAAACTTTGGCTTCCATGTACCAAGTAAATGCTCGGAATGATATACCCTGAATTACAGTTCGACGGCTGGATAGGCCCGCTCATGTGTTTGCGACAAAGGAAGTAGCAGGTGAAAAACCTTGGTATTATGATATCAAGCATTTTCTTCAGACTCAGGAATACCGATTTGGTGCATCCACAAAAGATAAAAAGACACTGAGAAGATTGGCAGGCAGTTTCTTCCTCAGTGAAAATGTGTTATACAAGAGAAATTTTGACATGGTCTTGCTCAGATGCGTGGATAGACACGAAGCAGGCATGTTGATGCATGAGATCCATGAAGGTTCATTTGGCACTCATGCTAATGGACATTCAATGGCTAAAAAGATGCTAAGGGTAGGTTATTATTGGTTGACAATGGAATTCGATTGTTACAAATTTGCAAAGAAGTGTTATAAATGCCAGAATTATGCAGATAAGATCCACGTGCTTCTGCCACTTCTCAATGTGATTTCCTCCCCATGGCCTTTCTCTATGTGGGGTATTGACATGATCAGGATGATACAACCCAAGGCTTCGAATGGACACCGCTTCATCTTGGTAGAAATTGACTACTTTACCAAATGGGTAGAAGCTGCTTCATATGCCAATGTTACCAAACAGGTGGTTGTGCGTTTCATAAAAAACAACCTTATATGCCGCTATGTGTGCCAAGAAGAATCATCACTGACAATGGCTCAAATTTGAACAACAAGATAATGACAGAACTGTGTGAAGAATTCAAGATTGTCCATCATAATTCATCTTCATACAGGCCAAAGATGAATGGGGATGTTGAAGCTGCTAATAAGAATATCAAGAGAATTATCCAGAAAATGGTTGTCACTTATAAGGATTGGCATGAAATTCTCCCTTTTGCTCTACATGGATATCGTACATCTGTTCGCACTTCAACAAGAGCAACCCCGTTTTCCCTAGTGTATGGAATGGAAGCCGTACTCCCTGTCGAGATAGAGATTCCCTCGTTGCGTGTGATAATGGAAGCCAGATTATCAGAGGCTGAATGGGTTCAGAACCGGTTTGACCAATTGAATTTGATTGAAGAGAAGAGAATGAAAGCTTTGTGTCATGGGCAGTTATATCAGAAAAGAATGAAGAAAGCATTTGATAAAAGGTCAAACCTCGTGAATTCAAAGAAGGCGACCTTGTGCTCAGGAAGATCATGTCTTTCAACGCTGATTCTATGGGCAAGTGGACTCCCAATTTTGAAGGCCCATTTATTTTCAAGAAAGCCTTCCCTGGTGGTGCACTAATTCTTGAAACTATGGATGGCGAGGAGTTCCCACGTCCCATGAATGTTGATGCAGTCAAGAAATACTTCGCCTAAAGAAATAAAAGAACAGCTCGCTAAGTTGAAAACCCGAAATGGCGGCTTAGGAAAAAAGGAGCGTCTCGGTAGGCCAAAAACCCGAAAGGGCGGTATAGGCAAAAATTAGAGACATAAACAGAATAAATTTCCCACTAAGTTGAAAACCCGTGAGGGCAGCTTAGGAAAAAGTTATGGATTTTCATGGCAAGTAACTACGTCAGACAAGACTTGATCATTGAAACAAAAATCTTGTCGGATCCTCACCATACTTCAACAAAAGCTGCTGCTCAGGATTTCAAAAGTTGCTAGAGGGGATAGTGGTCATTGTATCTCAATGTATCTTTTCCATTATGTATTACCATTTCCATTATGTATCTTTGCCTAATTCTTTGTGTTCTTATTTTTATTTAGCTTGCAAAGACTTCATTTATTAATGATAATAACTGTTAAAGCAAAGAGATTAAAAAGCAAAATTTACTTTTCAAAAGAAAAGAGAAGAGATCTTTACAATTCAATTTACTTTGGGATTTGTGTTGAAACAAAGACAACAAAAATGGTGATCCCAAGAATGAACAAACTCCATTTGTTTTAAGAAGATTTACTCCCTTCATGAAGGTTTTCTCGGGTCATTTTGTTGGTGTGTGCAATCTTTGTGTGTTTCTCAGATAGTTAAAGATGATATCAGTGGGTACAAGGTAGAGTATTGGGTTGGTGATCCCATCATCCCCAGTCAAGTCTTGATTCGCTTTTGATTTTGGGTTTGCATGGTCAGAAGCCTCCATCCCAGCTTCCCCCGCAAAGTCTTCCCTCATATGATGAAAGGTTTTATTCCCTTGGTGTGCTGAGATGTCGCTCTTTTTACATTATCGGCACTAGTGTTGACTTCTTGATTTCCCGGGAAGATTATCCCAGGGCATCTCTTGTTGGAATAAGTATTCGTGTAAAGTTTCAGTCCACAGTTTTTTCAGCATCAGTCTGCTTTATTTGAGGTTGGTCTTGCAATCTCCAATAGGCATGTTGCTTTTGGAAAACCGTTTCTCCGATGAAACCGGAAGAAGAATGTTCTATCCCGGTGTCTGTTTGATTTAAGCTACATTCAGATTTTGTTTCTCCTCAGTGAAGTTAATGCAATAGGTTTGGTTTCTACAGTCGCTTTTACCTTTCCTGGATTGATCTTTCTGGTTGAAGCTTAGCCCAATGTTATTAGTTCCTGAGGCGGTTTCGTTTGTCTGCACTGATTATGTATCCTTTTTATCAGCATATGCACGATAGCACTCATGCATTCATACATACATCATGCATTGCTAAAATCATCATTCATTTACATTGTGTTCTGACCTTTCCTGTAGCGCTCTTTGCTTAGTTGAATTTGGTCTTCCCTCTTGAGTTTATTTCTCAAAAGATGAATCTGATTTGGCCGTCTTGCTCCGGTATATTTCAAAATTGGATTTGTGGTTGCATGACGAATTCATTTATTATGGATTTCTGAAAACTTTGAGCTTTTGTTTGTGCATTTATTTTGCACAAGAAGACTTTATCTCTTCAGTGGGAATAGCATGGCATTTCTCTGGGAAGTCATATTTCTATCCCTAGAAAGTCATTTCTCTTTGCATTTCCCCTTTAACAATAAGTGGAAGTCTCTTTATTTGAGACAGGTTACATATTACCCTTTCCAGGCAAATATCCTTGGTTAAAGAAGAAGTTGAGACCCGTTCTTGGCAGAACACCAGAATTCTGGGAAAACTTGATATATTCTCTTTCTACCTTCAATGAACGTTGGTAGTACATCGGCAGTGAACGTCAGTGTTTCTTATCTTTTTGCTATCTTCAGTGAACGTTGATAGTTCATCGTCAGTGAACAGCGGTGGTATGGTATTATTCTCTTTCTACATTCAGTGGACGCTGGTAGTACATCGGAAGTGAACGTCGGTGTTTGTTATCTTTTTTCTATCTTCAGTGAACGTTGATAGTTCATCGTTAGTGAATGGCGGTGGTATGATATTATTCTCTTTCTACCTTCAGTGAACGTTGGTAGTACATCGGCAGTGAACGTCGGTGTTTGTCATCTTTTTTCTATCTTCAGTGAATGTTGATAGTTCATCGTCAGTGAATGGCGGTGGTATGATAATATTCTCTTTCTACCTTCAGTGAACGTTGGTAGTACATCAGCAGTGAACGTCGGTGTTTGTTATCTTTTTGCTATCTTCAGTGAATGTTGATAGTTCATCGTCAGTGAACGACGGTGGTATGATATTTTTCTCTTTCTACCTTCAGTGAACGTTAGTAGTACATCAGCAGTGAACGTCGGTGTTTGTTATCTTTTTGCTATCTTTAGTGAACGTTGATAGTTCATCGTCAGTGAACGACGGTGGTATGATATATTTAGTGAACGACGGTAGTACATCTGCAGTGAATGTCGATGCTTGTTATCCTCCTCTCTGATTCTATTCTCGTGGTTTACCAGTGATTTATTTTCCTGGTGGGATTGCTCTTTTGCTTCTACATTTTGTGCTGCCTCCCCAATGCTACTTTGCGTCTCTTCTGTTCCATTCATATGCATTCATATGCATAAACATTTGCATGGCATCTTAGGGCCAAAAACAGGGTTTGTTTTTATATTTAAGTGTCTTCGATCACGTCGACACGAAGATTTTAACCTTCATATCTCCGGATAGAAGAAACTTAAATAAGGATACCTGTTGTACCCCAATTTTCCCCCTAAGATCCCTTCATCATACCATATTGTTTCAATCACCACAAAATCACATTAGGGCTTTTGGTTCTTCTCCCTATATTTAGCCTTGCTCTTTGAGGAGTTACCAAGCACATTGACTTGTTTTCTTTGGTGATCATGGATATTTTGCTTTAATTTTTCTCTCTAATTATAAAAATGAATATTGTTTTGTCTTACTTGTTAATATTGTAGGTAAAGGCAATGAGGTTTAGCAAGTTGCTTCATGGGTTCATGAGTTTATTTCCATGCCCTAGTCAAAAGCTTGAGAGATTCAAACCTCAGCATTAAAGTTGTTTTGAAGTTGGTATGAAATTTGTTTTGGTGGCCATAGGTCCTCATCATCATCTTCAACAATTTCTATTCACAAATGAAGAATATTGGCACAAAAAGTTTGTTCAAACTTGGCAAAGTTCCACCAAGCATTCTCTTGATCTAGAGGCTAGGGTTTTAGACTTCAAAGGGGCATATCATGCTCATCTTGTGGTATTTTTGAATGATTCCAAAAACATTATTCTCTTCAATGAGTTACCAACAAATCACTTCAAAAGTTCCAAGGAGTTTTCATGTGGAAGGAACTTGGTGAAGAAGAAAGATTACAAGTCATCCAGATGAATCCCTAATTTTTCATATGTGACTTCATATGGTCATAACTTGGTCATTTTTATCATCTTGAGCCCATTCTTTTTCCATGATGATCTTAATGATGTGTACTTAATGCCTTCTTTTATGTGCAAAGTGAGAAAATGGATGGAAGTTGCCTTAAGAATGCAAAAATTATAGGTCATTTTATGATTTTTGGCCAACTTCAACAAGTCATAACTTGCTCATTTTTTGGAGATTTTGAGTGGTTCAAATTGCAAAATGTCATTCAAGATATCTACTTCATTCCATCTGTTTTAGTTAAGAGCAAATTCTAAGTGGAAGGCCATGTTTGGATGCAAGAGATTATAGGTCATTTTTAAAGAAGAATTTGAAATATTTCTAAGTATGGAAAGTCAACTCTTTTTCTTCAACTTTGACTCCATGTAATTTTCAGCTCAAGTCTCCATTTGATTCCATTCTTTTTCCATTGCAAAGCTTGTTACCTCATCTTTCCAAAGCATCAAGAATTTTGCCCTAAGACTCCCTGAGGTGGAAATTCCATTGGATTGAACTTGGTAACTTGGAACTGAAGTTTCTCTATAAGTCAGAATTTAAAACCCATGTTTTGGCCTTTAAACATCAAATTAGAATGCGTTTTTGATCTAAACATGTTTAACCAAGTTGCCAAAGTGGATTAGAGCCTTGAAACGCAAGGATTAGATGAGTTTTGATGCAAATCAGATCACACTTTGCTCGTGCATCAGGTTCACACGATTTCCCTCCAATTTGCATCATTCCACACGCTTGAGCATCCCATTTGATTCCCTATAAATAGAGGGCCATCCCCCATTCAATTGCCCAAGCTTAGATAGCCAGAATCACCCTGCCAAACTTGCTTCACAACTCAGAATTCAGCTACTTCGAATTCTATTCTCAAGCCTTTTTCAATCCAGTTTCTTCATTAATTCACCTTCCTTGATCTTCCCTGAAGCTAACCATATAATCACATTCAAGAATCGTGCCCTATATTGCTCCATAGAAGTCCAGTTTCAGAGCTCTGCAACTCAACTTCAATAGGTAGGTTCCTTCATCAATTCTTCAAAACTTTGGTATCATTGTGTTGCTCTCATTGCCCTAGTTCTAGTCGCAACACTTACTTTTATCTGGAAGCACATTTTGACCATGAATTTTCAAATCCCTTTTCAAAACTTTCTTTCCAAATTGCTTGAGTTACAGTTTATATAAATATGGCGCGAGGGTATGGTTGTCTTCGTCTTGAAGAGACGAAGCGAATGGCATAGGTCTGAGCTTGAGTTTACAGTTTGAGAGACCTGCAATTAGTAAGAGCTGGAGGTTGAAGATGTCCAATGTGTCACCTTCTAACCAATGAAAGCGTGCCATTTATTTTTTTCATAAATCTTATTTATTAATGATTCTGTACACTATTCACTAAAGACCATGATATGCACAGCATGCCAGATCCTTTGGATTTGATTACTAACGGGTTTTGACTCTCATCCAATGGTCCACATCTTTTTCTTTTATTTTCTTTTTCTGATTTCTATATTTTAATTGTTTTAAATTTCAAAAAATCATAGAAAATTCATTTTTAGTCCAAAAAATCCAAAAAAAAATATGAAATTTTTTTTTGATTATTCTCTTTCTGATTTTTATTTTTTCACAATTTAATTTTGTGTTTTGGTATTTTTTATGGATTTTACACTTATTTGATTTGTTTAAAATGTTTAAAAATACTTTTACACATTTTTAAATTCTGAAAAAATTATGTAATGATCCAATGATATTGTGACAAATATTGGTGACCTTATTTTATTTTTGTTTCTGACTTTGCTATTTTTTACGGTTTTTGTTTATTTTACCCATTTATTTTAATTTTTAAAAATAGTTTCTGACTTTTAAAAATTCCCAAAAAATTTGTAAAATTACTTGGCCTCTTTTCTGATTTTTCTAATGGTCTTATTTTTCATTTCTTGATTAATTTGAATATAATTGGCATTTTCTTTATTATTTTCCATTTTTTTAAAAAACATTTTTAAACCCTTTAATGAACATATTAATTATATTATTATTTTGTGAATATTTTCTGGCTGTCTTGGGTTGATTTTTAGGTCATGACTTTATTAACATCATTGGATCCATGGTGTTGAGTTTAACTCCACAAAAAATGGATGAATGATTTTAATAACAGTTTGATTAAATATTAATTCAAATGTGGTTTTTCTTTTTACCCTAATTCCTCTTCATCTTATCCCCTTCTCATTGCACTAAATGTTGTTGGAGCATGATCACTATATCATGTCTCAAAACAAATGGTGCATAGATTGCTATTGACCGGCCTTAAAATAGGTGTGACTTCTATATAAGTCCACTTACGATTGCTTAACATAGCGCTAAATTTTGTCCCTATTAGAATAAATGATCATTCGTGGCCCAAACTTATGATTGTAAGCCCAAGTATGTTAATTTTATCTCTTTGATCCAATAACTTTGAGATTCATTGTATGGAGGCTTTGGTTCTACCAATCCTCTAATGGATCTATAACACCTTTGGTCAACGCGGATCACTTAAACATTGTTGATCATTAAATGGTACTTGTAAGAATTTCAAATGGGTGATATACTTGACAAAAAGCAAATGCAACTTGTTGTGTGGAGGCTTTGGTTCTACCAATCCTCTAATGAGTTCCAAATACAAGTTTCAAGATGGTCATCCAACTAACCACTAATTATTGACTTGTTTATTTTATACATTATTATTTTTATGCTTTATGTACTATTTATTTTTTAGCATTCTTACATTTCATGCCATTTTCACCTTTGCTCATTTGAGCATTTATCTTCTTTCCATTTTTATTTTGCTCACTTGAGATTTTCTTTTTCTTTTCCTAAGATACTTAATAACGAACATAAACCCTAAAAAATTCTTTAATGGAACTTGGACTATTTGGTTACTATCCTTGGCATTATGGAGCATGAGACTTTTTCTTGGACTTAGGATTAGAAACCTTGGCCTATCTTGGAGACCTTGTGATCTTATCTGATTATTTTTTCTGGAGTTCTTGAGGTTTACCCCAAGACATTGGGTTGCTTGTTTGTTTTTGTGTGCAGGTTTTTGTGATTGCATCCTTTGTTTGTAATCTGGAATTCACCCGTATACAGCCATTACTCTGCCCAATTTTTGTGATGACTAAACACATTTGAAGAGGTCTAGTGTCTTTGCTTTCTTAGTTTCAATCCAAAGAATGGGAATTCTATCTTGACTCATAATGTCAAGTTTTGGCTTCTTGTTGTTTAGATGGTTCTTATCATTAGCTTTTACCTTATGCTTTAGGATAGCCCCTTCTTCTCCTCCCATCTTCTTTAATTTTAAAAATCTTCTCCCTCCTTTGTTGAAAACTCTTCTCATTTCTAAACTTGAAGCATTTTCATAATAAACTTGGACTTATGTCCATGCATTTTCAAATATTTTCATAACCATTTTGCCACTTTGGCTTTTACCCTTAAACTTTTTCTTAAAAGACTAGGCTCTTGTCAATCCTTGTAGTGATGCAAATAACTATGCTTATACATTATGTAGTGAAGAGAGATATTTTCCACTTGGGTGTTGAGTGAGGTATTGTTGATTTAAAAATCGAAGCCATATCCTCCACTTTGAGATGAAGCAAATTCTCCTTTCTCATGATTGTGGGTAGTAAGTATGTTTTCCACACGGACAATGACGATGATGTCTTATCTCTTAAAATTAACCAACACACATTGTGTTTCGAATTTTTAAAAGAGGAACTACGTGTACCCTAATCCCCTATTGCACGAAAGGTGATATGTAGGCACTAAAGGTTCCCAACCACGGCGGGTGCAAAAATCATTAAAAAAATATACTTCTCTTCTCACCTCCACTATCCATTTTCTATGTAACACATTTATTTTATATCCAAAATATACAGATTTTACAAAGAGGTTCCTACGGAGTACCGTAGATGTTTAGGATGCTAATATCTTCCCTTTGCATAACCAACCCCCTTACCTTGAATCTTTCCCCCTTTTGGGTTATTCACTCTTTTCCCATTCCTTTAGAAACAATAAAGCGCGGTGGCGATTTTGATTTTGATTTGTATAAAGTCTAGTCAATCCAATGGCTTAGTCTTGAACATTTCTACCGCTACACCCTTCTTTAATAAAGTTGAATTCCATCATATTCCCAGAGATGAAAATCAGATGGAGGATGCTTTAGCCACTTTGGCTTCTATGTATCAAGAAAATACATGGAACGATGTGCCTCACATCACAGTTCGACATCTGGATAGAATGGCTCATGTGTTTACAAAGAGGGAATGTCAGACAAAAAACCTTGGTATTATGATATCAAGCATTTTATCTAGACTCATAATCCCCGACTGGTGCGTCAAACAAAGATTGAAAGACACTGAGAAGGTTGGCAGACATCTTTTTCCTCAATGAAGATGTGCTATACAAAATAAATTATGACATGGTCTTGCTCAGATGCGTGGATAAACGTGAAGCAGACATGTTGATGCATGAAATCCATGAAGGTTCCTTTGGCACTCATGCCAATGGATATTTGATGGTAAAAAAGATGCTTAGGGCAGGTTACTATTGGCTGACAATGGAATCTGACTATTACAAATTTTCAAAGAAGTGCCATAAATTCCAAATTTATGCTGACAAAATTCATGTGCCTCCGACGATTCTCAATGTCATTTCTTCCCCGTGGCCTTTCTCTATGTGGGTTATTGACATGATTGGAATGATTGAACCTAAGGCGTCGAGTGGACATCGTTTTATCTTGGTGGCAATTGGCTACTTCACTAAATGGGTGGAAACAGCTTCATACACTAAGCAGGTGGTAGTACGCTTTATCAAGAACAATCTTATATGTCGGTATGGTGTGCCAAGCAGGATTATCACCGGCAATAGCTCGAATCTGAATAACATGATGATGACAAAACTTTGTGAAGAATTCAAGATTGTCCATCATAATTCATCTCCTTACAGGCTAAATATGAATGGGGTTGTTGAAGCTGCCAATAAAAACATTAGAAGATCATCCAGATAATGGTTGTTACCTATAAAGAATGGCATGAGATGCTCCCTTTTGCTTTTCATGGATATCGTACATCCGTCCGCACTTCAACAGGGGCAACCCGGTTCTCTCTTGTGTATGGTATAGAAGCAGTGCTCCCTGTTGAGGTTGATATTCCCTCTTTACGTGTGATAATAGAAACCAAATTGTCAGAGGCTGAATAGGTCTAGAACAAGTTTGACCAATTGAATTAGATTGAAGAAAAGAGAATGACGGCCTTGAGTCATGGTCAGTTATACCAGAAGAGAATGAAGAAATTGATAAGAAGGTCAAACCTCGTGAATTCAGAGAAGGCGACCTCGTGCTCAGAAATATTATGTCTTTTAATGCTGATTCTAAGGGCAAGTGGACTCCCGGTTTTGAAGGCCCATATGTTGTCAAGAAAGCCTTCTCTGGCGGTGCATTAGTTCATGAAACTATGGATGGCGAGGAGTTCCCACGTCCTATGAATGCTGATGCAGTCAAGAAATACTTCACCTAAGGAAATAAAAGAACAGCTCACTAAGTCAAAAACCTGAAAGGGTGGCTTAGGCAAAAAAGAGCATCTCGGTAGGCTGAAAACCCGAAAGGGATGTCTAGGCAAAAGTAAGAGACACAAACAGGATAAATTCTTCTCGCTAGGTTGAAATCTTGCAAGGGAAACTTAGGCAAAAGTTAGGGATTTCTTGGCAAGTAATTGCGTTAGACAAGACTTGACCATTGAAGCAGCAATCTTCTCGGATCCTCACCACACTTCAACAGAAGTTGCTGCTCAGGAATTCAAAATTTGTCAGGGAGAATAGTGGTCATTGTATTTCAATGTATCTTTTCCAATATATTACCATTTTCCAAACTTTGTAATCATCTATGGGTCTCGCTATTCACAGATTACCATTATATTAATAAAGTTTGAGCTTTTATCCAATTCTTTATAATTCTTATTTTATTCTGCTTACAAAGACAAAAAGATTTAATGATAGAAATCTTTTGAAAAGAATTTACAAATTACTTTTTACTTTAGATTTTGTGACTCAAGAAAAACAAAAATAGTGATTCTGAGGATGGACGAACTCTGAAATTTTGGAAGTATATGTTCCCCGGGAAAGTTCTTTCAGGTTACTTTCACTGATATGCGTATGATCTTCTTGTTGTTTCTCAAATAGTTGGAAATGATATCAATTGATGTACGGTGCGGTGTTGGGTTTGTGATCCCAGTTTCCCCAGTCAAGTCTTGGGTCATATTTTTCTCCAGTGTTGGGTATGATAATTTTGGTTTTGGGTTTGCATGATTTGAAACCTTTATCCCAGATTCCCCAGTGAGGTCTTCACTCATATGACGAAATTTCCTTATCCCTTTGTGTGATGAGGTGGAATCATTTGCAAAGCATCGCCATTTTGTAGTGTTGGCATTATTGTTGTTGTTTGGCAACTAGACAAAGGCAGTATCTTTTAAGGAATGTTGAAATAGTTGTCAACCTTTTGGGTTTTCTTCTGCCAATTGCTGGGTTCGATCTAAAATCCCCATAATATTGAATTTTTGTTGAATTGTTTTATTTCTTAAATCCCCAAGTAAAGCTGAGATAATGTCTCTCTCTCTCTCTGAAAGTGGTTATCCCCATGTGGCTTCATAATTTTTCCCCAGGGAAGTTTATGCAATTATCGCCTTTGGTATTGAAAAATGTATTTTTGGGCTCCTCTCTATATGTAGTATTGTCCTTCTAAATGAATTCAGCACAAGATCCCCGGTTGAAGTCTCGACGATGTGGTTTTCAGCTTCCTTATTGAAGTCAAT
Source organism: Vicia faba (assembly GCA_948472305.1). NCBI lineage: Eukaryota > Viridiplantae > Streptophyta > Magnoliopsida > Fabales > Fabaceae > Vicia > Vicia faba. Next base: position 1,488,410,024 of record OX451736.1, read on the forward strand.
ATTTTTATCTCCAGTGGAAGTCTAAGCATTGAGATATTTTTCCCCGTTGAAGACTGTGTAAGTGTTCCTCGGTGAGGTCTGGAGGAGGATGTTATATTCATGTATTTGTACTGATTTATTGTTTTGATTTGATTACTTTCAGATTGTGTTTCTTCCAAGTGGAGTTAAGTCGTGGAATAGGAGTTTGTTTCCTCACTTGGTGCTTACTTTCTTATGAAATTTTCATCTTGGACCTGATTTAGCCGAGTGTTGACTTTACCCGAGTTGGTTTTGTCTAGTTATTCCCATTGTTGTTTATCTGTTTTGTTAGCATATACATGATAACACTCATACATTTATACATACATCATGCATAGTTGAATTAAAATTCATTGCTCATTTACATTCATTATTATTTTTGTTGGCATATTACCATATTTGTAGAGTTATGTTACTCTCTCTCCAATATATTGTAAATCTTAAGCAGAAAGTGTATATCCTTTCAATTTCCCCACTGAGTTATCCCTTGTGGAAGAATTTTGATAAAAGCCTTCCTATTCGGCTCATTGTCTGGTTAGGTATGTGTTTCCCTTTTGATATTACTTCTCATCAGGTGCTATCTTGGCTAACTGTTTCACTTTGGTTTACTTATGGTTTAAATATGTAGTCACCAACAACATTATTATTATGATTTTTGCAGGCTTCAAGCCCAGGTTTGAGGATGTGCATTTATTTTGGCACGTGAAGACTTTATCTCCCCAACAAGAATATATTGGTATTTCCCCAAAGAATTCATATTTCTTTTCCCAACAGGGTTTCTTTTAACAGCAAGTGGCAAGTCTCTTTATTTGAGAAACATGTACTTCCCCAATAAGTCTGTTAGTTCCAAGAGAAGATCAAGATTTTTTACTCCAATGGATGGTAGTCTCGTCATTATGGGAGATAGTTTGTTGTTGATATTTGTTACTCCAGTGGATGGTAGTCTCGTTATTATGGGAGATAGTTTGTTGTTGAGATTTTGGTACTCTGATGAATGGTACTCTCGTTATTATGAGAGATAGTTTGTTGTTGAGATTTGTTACTCCAATGGATGGTAGTCTCGTCATTATGGGAGATAGTTTGTTGTTGAGATTTGTTTACTCTAATGGATGGTAGTCTCGTCATTATGAGAGATAGTTTGTTATTGAGATTTGTTACTCCAATGGATGGTAGTCTTGTTATTATGGGAGATAGTTTGTTGTTGAGATTTTGTTACTCCAATGGATTGTAGTTTCGTCATTATGGGATATAGTTTATTGCTGAGATTTGTTACTCCAATGGATGGTAGTCTTGTCATTATGGGAGATAGTTCGTTGTTGAGATTTTGTTACTCCAATGGATGGAAGTCTCGTCATTATGGGAGATAGTTTGTTGTTGAGATTTGTTTAATCCAACGGATGGTAGTCTCATCATTATGGGAGATAGTTCGCTATTGAGATTTGTTTACTCCAATGAATGGTATTCTTGTCATGATGGGAGATAGTTCGTTGTTGAGATTTGTACTCTGATGGATGTTAGTCTCGTTATTATGGGAGATAGTCCGTCGTTGAGATTCATTTAGCTCTGAAGAATTCGTTTAGTTTCCAGTTTTTGTACCCCAAAATTTACCCTTTCATTTCTCAAGACATTTCTCACAAAGATCTTCAATGGCTCAAGCTTGTACAAGTGTTGACTAGGTCAAACTATCTCCTAAACACTTATGCCTCAATTAGGGTTTTGGTTTTCTAAAGGAAAATTGAAATTTTAATGCCTCAAATGAGTTTCATAGATCATAATGGACTTCCAAGATTACTCATGTTAAGTTTCAAGTCTTGAATCACAATTTTGCTCAGTCAATTGACCAAATGACTGAAAATTAGTTGTATTATGTGAAAAGTCAATTGTGGTCAACCTACACTTAAGCTTCATTATTTTTGGCCAACAACAACATCTTAAAGTCCTATTAATCATTTGATCAAGTATTTATCACAATCTCTCAATAAAAGCACTCAATTTACCAAAACGGCAAAATGGTCAAAATTAGGGTTTTTACTGTATTTGACTGATCAGGGACTTTTGACTTAATACATGATTTAATGGCTTGAAGCATAAATGATTCAAATTCAACATGTCGACCTAATTTCATGGTTCAAAACATTCCTCAAGATCAATGGATTGATAGTTGAAATTTGACCAACTGATGAAAAAGTCAATTGTACACCAAAAAGTCAAACTTTGACTTTCTGATCAAATTTAAGTTTAAAAGAACACATTTCTTCAAGATATTCAAAGATATGAAGCTTTATTATCAAGAAATAAATAAAGTAAAAAGTCAATTTGAAAAGTCAAACTTCCCAAGACTTAGAAACTTTTTTAACTGTTTTCATACATGATAATTTCATAACTTCGTGACATTCTTTCACCAAGATGCAAGATGATTCAAAGAAAACTTTCATCATGAAAATTGTAGATCTTGATGAATTCTACAACTTTGTATTAGAAGGTTAATATCCAAAAAAATCTTAGATTTTAAGATATGAGCCCATGAAATCTTGACATTGTTATCCAACACTTAGAGAAATTTTCAACAGGTTTTGGTCTATTTTTATCTCAATTTCTTGGCAAATTTTCATCAAGTTCCAATTTGAGTTATCCAAAATGGTCAACATGAAAGTTGTAGACAATGTTTCAAGTTTTCTCAAACATCCAAGAGCATGAATTTATCATACTTGAGCTAGGAGATTCAAAGGCATGTAGTTAGACATCCATTCTTGAAATACAAGGCATTTTGTGATGAACACATAACCAAATCCTTATGCCATGCTACATAATCCCATGTTGCATGCCTTCTTCTCTGCAAATCTCACCATAATTTAATGCTTACACCTACTCTTGAGATATTACCCAAGTGTTTGAGCAATTGTCCAAAATATATTTCTATTTATGGCATAAAGGCACCATTGCTATTCTTGAAAAGCAAGCTTTGGGTACAAAATTTGTCTTGATCCCATACCTTGATTACTTCTGATTATACTCCACCATAAATCATGGAAAGTAGACCCTCTATACCAGCAACTTTGGTACTTCATCTTGGGACCATGGAAGACTTGGCATAACTTGAAATTTGTATTCCAACCAAACCATAATTTGTTATCTTGTAAATCTGATTACTTCAACTCCCCAAACCTTTTCTCTATAAATAGAGAGGTCATTTGCAAGCTAAAAAGGCCAGAAGTTTTTGTTGTGTACACATGTTTCTAAAAACCCCTCATACTCTCAAAAAACCATAACTATCCATAAAACCTCCACTCTTGAGCTTTGAAGCCCAAATCTTTGAACCTCTCACACCTTGCAAGTTCTATCCAAACAAACCATCCAAATACTTCATATAAATCATATAGAAGTTGTTCAAACATAAGAGATACTTCTGTAACATCACTATCACCATTCTCTAAGCTAAAAAAAATAGCCACTTGACTTCTCCAAGACAATACAACAACTCTAAATCAAAACACAAATTTCAGTTTCAAGGTAAGTTTTCTTGACTTTGAACTCTTTATAAAAGCATCATTAGTGGTTCATTTATGAAGATAAAATGTAGATATCATTTCCCTGAAGCTAACCATATGTTTACTTTTCATTTTCGTTAACCATGTGTTGAGAACTGACTCATATATGCAGCAGAAAAATGTTAGAAGTAAAAAACAACAATATGAGTCAATGCATATCTCTATGAGTCGACACATATTAGGTATAAAATAGGTTTTAAATCGATACAAAACATGAATGATTCAATGCATAACAGAAATGAGTCGACGCAAACCATTATGTATCGATACATACTGAGTTGATTTTAATTTCCATGAGCAAGAAATGATATATATCGATGCATAAGCCCATTTGTCGATGCAAATCAAATATGAGCCGATGCAAACTATTATGTATCAACTCATATTGAGTTATTTTTTACTTTAAAAACAAGGAATGATATGTATTGATGCATAAGTGCATGCGTCAATGCATAAAAATTTTCATATCAATGCATAAATGCATGTGTCAATACATAAAAGTTTTTTAAAAAACAATTTTCTTTTTTTTTACATTATCTTTATATTTATTTTTATTTTTATTTTTATTCATTATTCAATATGGTTATAATAGTAATTAGGTTTTAATTGCTTTCATTCCCCATTTGTGATTTGTACCCCCATCCCCTAAAGTATTGTAATAGCATAGGACATTTAATTTCCGCAATTTATCGTTTTTCATATTATTGTTAATAATTAGGGTGTATATGGAAAGAAAAAATAAATAGTAGAGAACCTTAATCTCAAGAAAAAAAAAGCATGAAAACAAACACTTTTCACACTTGCACCTCTAAGGGTTAACCACACTTGTTACCTCGAATAAAATAGTCATGTTCCTCGAACATGGGATACTTTAGCAATGACCCTCGAATACAAGATCGTAGTCCCTCGATGACCCTTTGATGTTGCCTTTGGTAAAATGATCTTAGATCCTTACGATAAATTGCTAAGGTATCCTACAATATTGCATTCTATGACTGTACGACGACCCACGCTTGTCCCTTCACATCCAATGATAAGGCTTCTTATCAATCAATGGTAAGATAGCAATATCTAAAGGGGGAGGAAATGAACAAAGTCTTTTTTGAGTAGGTAGAACATTCGTAGTTGCTTGCTCACAAACATTTCAAACCAAAACACTTTCCAAACACACCAACACTTTTCATGAAATATTTTCAAAAGTCAACACTTTGTATGCACTCTTATATAGACGAGAATCATTACAAAGTTCTCCTAAACGAAGGCACTTTTCAAAAATACTTTCTAAACTATCACAAACACACTTCAAACAAAGCATTTCAAAGTGAGCTAGCAACTAAGAGCCCATAGATAACTACGGATGAAAAGGGTGTTAATACCTTCTCTTTCCATAACCTACCCCTCGAACTCAAGAAAATTCTCAAAAGGTCTTTCCTGTTCTTTTAACCCTTTCCTTTATTGGATAAAAGAAAAGTCGGTGATGACTCTTGCTATCCGCAACAATTGCGATAAAACGCAAAACACCCAAGTTAGTTCTCCCAATGTATTACAGAACTGGCGACTCAGTTGGGGAGACAACTTAAAAGTGTGGTTATATAACGAGTTAAATAATATCAGAGTTATAAAAATTTCCAACAAACAAATGGAATGCTACATTTTTAACTTGAAACTATGACATTCAATCAACTATAGTTCAGATACATAACACATGAATTTTGGATGAACCGATAACAACCTGCTTAGTCTTTAAAAATAAAAACAACTTTCATTACTACGCAGCATATTCACAAAATTCAACTAAAAACACCAATAACGTCTTATCCAACTCAAAACAACTTTAAGACAACAAGTCTTTAATGAAAAAAACTTAAAAATTCAGCAACATAATGAAAATCAACAATAAAGAAAACATTCGTTTATCCCCCCGAATGCTACGTATCAGAGGTGACAACACCGACTCGAACTAACAAGGGTAACAACTAACTTTCTTGAATACCTGCACGTTACCAACAAAGGGCAACATTCAAACAGAAGGGTGAGATATCGAACTATATAATATGACGTATGATAAATAATATATCAGAATCAAATCATATAAAATCACTACTTCACAACTTTCAAACATCTTTAATCTCAACAAAACATCAACATGACATATAAACTAATTCACAACCTATAAACAACAACATATTCAAGAACAGAAATGTATTCGACAACGACTTATTCACATCATAACCAATTTCACAAACTCAATCATCTTCACATAAACTCATAATATATATCATTATGCATGTGACTCATAACTCGATGCAACCAATACAAATGCGGTACCGACTTATGGACCCAAAGTTCCACCGCTTATTTTTTCACATAGGATCAAAGCCACTACGTCTATTTCCACTATATGATCAATGTCTATTTTTTTGTGAACCCAAGTTTCACCGCCTATATTCCCTTTCCAGGTCAAATCCACTACGTCTATTTCCATTCAAGGATCAACGTCTATAAAATGTGAATCCACCATTTCACCGTCTCTATTTCAAGACCAACCATGTCATGCAATATACAATCAATAACTCGTATGCAATTAAGACCACTTCCGACCTTAACATACACATACCACATATTCCAACACAATGAAATACCAACAATTGTACATACATTGCAAATATAATTCACAAATCAAGTAACATACAAGTTTAAACAATGTTACTTCCATGATTTATGCAAATCAAACACAATTCCAGTTAGCCCTTGAAAACGTCAAAATCTCAAAAAAATAACTCAACCATAATTACCTACGCATTTAACTTAGTTACCCCGTCAAATTTCATTAATTTTCGGATAACTAATTTTTACTGCCTATACCAGCAAATTAGAAACACAATTCCATAAACCGGAAGCATTCAACTTAATTCGACTTCACCTGCAAAATTCACATTTTTCAATAAAAATGCCACCCAACAGATCAACCAAAATTACTACCATAAACCGCATAATAATTCGGACTATTTGGGCTAAAATCGGTTAATTAATTATCGGCTAAAAATTCTATTTTTTCTATTTTTTTAAATCCTACAAAATTAGTTATTAAAGATATTAAATCATTATTATTAAATATTTTATATATCATAAACTTATAATAGATTTGTTAATTTAAAACATAAGTTCTTAAGTGTCAAAATTGGATTTATCCTAGAAACATGATTGTTACAATTCATTAGTTAATGCTACAGTATGCAAAATTAATACTTCTAATACTACTTCTTTTTTATGCTATAGTATTTACAAAACATATGCATATTAATATACTACTTCCTAATATAATGCTACAGGAAGTAAGCTAATGTGTTGCAAAATAAATCCTCCTAAGTACCACTTTATCTTAGCACTACAGTAGCAAAATAATGTGTTATTATTTAGACACTTTAACTTACCCTACTGACAATTCTAAATATGCCGGAATTACGCAAAATAAATAAAAGTGACTTTTAATTATACAAAACAACTCTATTGATAATTTTAACAACATTATTGACAACTCAATTGACATTCTATTAGAATAGAAATTAATCTAAATTAATTATTTATTCAAATACTTATTTCTAACTCAGAACTAAAAAAATCACTATATTAATAATACTAAATTATTAATATAATTATTAATACTATTATCACTATTATTAATAATTATTAGCATTATATATTATTAAACCAAAATAAGTATTATCTAAATAACAAAAGATTCAATAATGCTATTAAATACTACTTCTCATTGCAATACAGTATTAGAACAAAAATGTATTTATATGCTACTTTTCATTACTTCCTCTAAAATATTAAACTAAAAGCCTTTGGATGCTACTTATTGTATTATCGCTACAGTATTGAAGCCAAGTACTTCCAACATGCTACTTAAATGTCAAAACAAGTGCCTCTCACATGCTACTATAACATGGCACTACAGCAACGAAACAAGATGCCCATAAATGCTACTTTTTACGCCACAATAAGCCGAAACGGAATTTGAAAAGAAAAGAATATTAAGGCACTTGATTATATGTATTTCCTAAATATATTGGGTCCTAAATCATCTTTCAATTTCATCAATATACTAATTTCAAACACAACTAAAATTAATATTCATAACCAAAATTCACATACTATTAATTATGCACCCTACTATAGAGTCAGAATCCCACCCTTACCTTGGATTAGGAGCAGCTCTAAGAGACTTCGACCGAATTTTTGGGGAATTTGGCACTTGAAGGAATTTCTTCTTTTTCTTCTCTTCTCCCAAAACCTATTTTCCTCTTCTTTTTCTTTTCTTCCCGATACAATACTCTCTCATATTTCTTCTACTTCTATTTCTAATATAATACTACTATCTTATTTAATCATAAAAACTCAAATGGGCCTAAAAAAACATACTCATCTAATTACTACACACCGCCACCAAATAAGCCCAATGTTACATTTAAGCTTAATAATAAAATAACACTTAACTTAATTCCACTAAATTAAATCGGATTAATTATTATTCCAACTTAATAAAATAATTCCGACTTTGACGATAAAAATTTGAATTAATATAAAATATTCAAAAATATTTAATTAATTAAATAAATAATTAAATATTGGGGCGTTACACCTTAGAGACTAGATCACCTTTGAATGCTTTCACGGTTTAACCTGCTTGCTTTACATTTTGGGTTATGTTTGGTTTTTGTATAGATCCTCTACCCGGATCGGGGAACATTATTAGGTAAGTAGCAATATATTGTGGGGACTATGTAGGGTATACCGACATAGTTGAAGCGATGGCTACATTAGTGTGACACATTTGTTGGTACTAGTATCCCTTGAGTCCAGTCAAGGAGAATATGGGGTCACTCTGTGGTGTTATGAAGCACTAAATGACCGTAGAACCTTTAATTGAATAACTTGGCCATTAGGAAGTAGTGAGATAGCCGATTTTAGTGCAGTCTGAAGTTGGTTGATACTCGATACTACGCTCATTGAGATTAGACTTTCGAGATATTTCAGTTGCCAATAAAGAGGCTTGGTTGAAACAATGCCCGATGAAGAAAGATCATTGATATTGAGATTCCCTAGAACCCTGTTACTTTCTAGAACAGGTTGAACCAACTAAACTTCAAGAGGGTACTTACCTATAAACCCCATGCAAGCCTAAACCTAAGCATTTATTTTCTTTGCTTGTATATGTACATAACATCATGATATCATACCATAGCATTTTCAATACCCATTTCAAGTATCTCAAGGGTTTGTGATGTAGGGTTATATTGAATCAGACATCTATCAAGGGGAAATAGGATTTATTTTCCTCTAGCTAAATGTTGTCAAAAAACCAAAGCACGGTAACTTGAGTCATGGGCTATGACCCACTTGACATGGTAAGCTTGGGTCTCGTAGAAGGATATTCAACGATACAAAATTCTTCAATCAAAGTTGTATTCAAAATTCAACTTCTAACATCTTCTTGTGTTTACCCCGTGAGATCTCTGAAAACATTGCACCCACATACCATACATCATATCATGACAAGTTTTCCCCATACAGGTTTCCTCATCCGCTTACTGTTTATTTAAGTAAAAATGTCTCTCGAGCATATTGTCCAAGATCTTCAGACCTAAAATGACCAGCTTCAAGATTTGTTCCTGAATCTGTCCAAGGGGAAAGAAGAAGTGAAAGCCTTCCTCATTGAGATCATGGCCAAGAAGAGTCTTGAAGATAACAAGGATGGCCAGGTGAAACAATTGCAAGCCGAGATAGCAACGATGAGAATCCATATGCTGGGACAGATGACTCTTATCCAAAACCTAGCTCGTGGACAAGAAGAGTTGAGAATTCTTGTCATCAAGCTTCATCAAGATGGATGCAACCTTATGGAACAAGCGTTTAAGATTGGGGATCAATTCATTAATCAAGCCCCAATGAGACGAGAAGTTGGTTTGGTAGAGAGAACACCTTTTAAAATGGCTACTACACCACGAGTCCAACAATGGTCTCACCAACAACGACAAGGTAGTCAGTATAAGTAAGACGGGCCCAAGAGACAGTTTACCAAACTCAACATACCACTGGTTCAAACATTACAAAACATGTTGAAGGTAGAGCTGATTACGTTAAAGGCTCCTCTTCGGAATCCCAATACTTCGGCTCCTAGTTATCACTCCAATGAAAGGTGTGCATACCATTCCGATAGTCATGGACATGATACGAATGGCTGTTGGGCTCTGAAGAACAAAATTCAAGATATGATTGATGCTAAGGATATTGAGTTTGACCCTCCTGAGACTCTTAAAGTGATCACCACTCCCATGGAGAATCAAGACTAAGATTGTGAGCATCCAGTTCATTTTGGATTTTCAATTGTAATTTCTTTTGTTTGTTCGAACACTTATCTATTATGTCAAACTTTGTTTCATTAATGCATTGCATATATTTGTATTGAATTAATCCATTCGTTTTCACTATATTGAAAATATGATTTTACTCCTTTTTGTGATATTCAACTATCGTTAAAAGTTTTAAGCCTTTAGAGGGAAGATGACGAAAACAATACCATAATCTCATACAATATGCTTTTGTACAGACTTTGCTGACGATGTACATGCATTCTTTCAATTCCTAAACACTGGAGTTATAAGGAAGATAATCTCTAGTCAACCCCTTTGAGCCAAAGAAGTATGAGTTTTCTTTTTCTCATAAATTGAAACATTTAATCATAACCTGGGGCATGGTAGTTTCTCAGCTAATTCAAATGTGCGTTCAGTCGCAAGCTTTCACTTTGTACACAAGAATGACATCAAAAACATCCTTCTGAATCAAAAGAAGGCGATGGTTCCCTGTAAAATAGGTAGCCTTTATCTCTTAAAATAATAGCCCACTGAATTAAAACCTATGAAGGAGACTTAAAAAACGGGGGCATCCCGCTGACTGTAGTCTCAAAACAAAAACTGTCAGGCAAAATTAGGGATAATAAATAATAAAAAAAGAAGTCGTTACAAATCCTTAACAATAGAAAAATGTTGCAAAATTGACTGCCTTCTCAAATAAACTTCCAGTATCCGAACCATCACCAAAATATCATTCCAGATTCAATTGGAATCCAAACACGCAATTAACAGAGTATAGGACTGGAGAACATCATGGAGAACGATTTAGGTACAAATAAACTTTGAGCCTTATCCTTTGTTTCTTAAAATGTAAACCGGGCCACGTTACAACCCTTTAAAAGTCCTAATTGAAGCACATGTTAGTTTGAAAGCATATTGTTACAAAAGGTATCCTGACTCCTGTAAGGCTTACTGCAAATCCTTAGTTGAATTCATATTCTTACAAAATTCTTTGATTTGCTAAAAATGCTTTTTCAAAAAATAATAATAATAATAGTAACTTTAAGACAAACATAAACTTTGCATTGTTTGAATACCGTTGTTTGCATATGGTTAATTGTTTGACAACAGAGAAATTCGCACAACAAATATCTAATAAATGAAAATTCTCTCAAAGAAACAGAATCACTTCAAATGGGAAGACACTTCCAATGACAAATCTCCCATAATCAAGGGGGCATGACAATTTATTGTCCAACTCATCAGTGGAAGTCAAGTCAAGCTTCTACGAAATCTCTTATAAAGTCCTAAATAGCCAGGGGCAGGTCTCCATCGGAATCACTTAGGGCATTGAAAATGAATTCTAGTAAAGGGTTATGTATGACCAAGCAAACATTTTCTGGCAGTACTACTTACTACTATGGATAGTGACAAATCTCTACAGAGCCACCTCTATAAGGTTATCCCCAAAAAATAATATTCACGAATAAGGGTACAATCCCCCACAAGGCTATCCCCGAAAAGCACAGAAGCATCTTCAAACAAAAGTGGGGCATCATCCAACCGATGACATAGTCAAACTCACCAGAGGATAGAGGAGTTTTATCTTCTCCCAACGAACACACACGTCATTCCAGTTCCCAAACGGATGGAAAGTGTCGGTTGTTTATCATCTTCTAGATACAATCTAAATAAAGATTTATTCTGACATTCATTCCAGACTCTCCTGCAAATACAATTTAGATACGATCCAGATATGGATGTCATTCTAATACTCATTCAATACATCCTCATATACAATCAAGGTTTGGATTTGTTCTAACATTCCCCTGCCGAGTTTGGTCTTCCAAAAATGGAAAAGAAACCTTGCAAAAATTCTTCCCTAGACGATTTCATTTCCCCAGTAAGATTGTCAGGATACTTTGCTCAACATGGTTTATTTCCCCAACAGATTACAATCTCTCCAAATTAAGTCTTTTCCTCAGACTACTATACATTACTGATAGAAATCCTTGTCCACAACCGAGTTGATATTATCTCCAGTAAGTTACTGCGAAGCCTAGAATCCGACCAGATAACAGTTAACTTCATTATCCCCAATAAGTTGCTGTAAAGCCTGGAATCTGACCAGATAACAGTTAACTTCATCCTACCAGTAAGTTGTTGTGAAGCCTGGAATCCGACCAGATAATAGTTAACTTCATTTGCTGCGAAGCCTGGAATCCGACCAGATAATAGTTAACTTCATCCTACTAGAAAGTTATTGTGAAGCCTATAATTTAACCAGATAACAGTTAACTTCATGCGAAGCCTCGAATCCGACCAGATAACAGTTAACTTCATTATCCCCTGTAAGTTTTTGTGAAGCCTGGAATCCGACCAGATAACAATTAACTTCATCCTCCCCAATAAGTTGTTGTGAAGCTTGGAATCTGACAAGATAACAGTTAACTTTATTCTCCCCCAGAAAGTTGTTGCGAAGCTTGGATTTCGACCAGATACCAGTCAACTATCCTCTCCAAACCAAAAGTTTAACCATCTATTTTATCCTCAGTCAGGGTAAACAAGAATTAAATTCCCTAGTAGAGAGATGGACAACCAAATATCCCTGAGCCCTACTTCCCCAAGTAGAAATCAACATTCCCCACGGAGTTTCTCCGAACAAAATTGGAATCCCTAATGGAAAAATTCTAAACAAAGTTGAAGATACACATACCCTTCATCTCCAGCAGTAGTCCGAGATTCAGCTTCCCAATACTCCTCAGCAATTTGTCAAGGATTTATTTTCCAGACAAAGATGCACTTCAATGTTTCATAATCATGCATCATAGCACATACATGACAAATTCATACAACATAATATCATTTCTTTTGAGAACATAATTATGCCATGCATACATCTGCGTCCAACTAACCCTCTTCCTTACAGGAAAAATCAAAAAACAAAAGACCTCTTCCGGTTAGATTTATTTCTTCCAGATTAAAGACGGGCAGACCAAGACCTTTTCTGGTTAGATTTTATTTCTTCCAGATTAAAGACAAGCAGACAAAGACCTTTTCCGGTTATATTTATTTCTTCCAGATTAAAGATAGGCAGACGAAGACCTCTTCTGGTTAGATTTATTTCTTCCAAATTAAAGACATGCGAACAAAGACATCTTCTGGTTATATTTATTTCCTCCAGATTAAAAACAGGCAGACGAACACCTCTTCTGGTTAGATTTATTTCTTCCAGATTAAAGACAAGCAAACGAAGACCTCTTCTGGTTAGATTTATTTCTTCCAGATTAAAGACAGGAAGACAAAGACCTCTCCGGGTTAGATTTATTTCTTCCAGATTAAAGACAGGAATATGAAGACCTCTCCTGGTTAGATTTATTTCTTCCATATTAAAGATAGGCGAACGAAGGGCTCTTCTGGATAGATTTATTTCTTCCAGATTAAAGACAGGCACACGAAGACCTCTTCTGGTTAGATTTATTTCTTCCAGATTAAAGATAGGCAGACAAAGACCTCTTCTGGTTAGATTTATTTCTTCCAGATTAAAGAGAGACAGACGAAGACCTCTTCTGGTTAGAATTATTTCTTCCAGATTAAAGACAGGCGGACAAAGACTTCTTTTGTTTAGATTTATTTCTTCCATATTAAGGACATGCGGAAGAAGACCTCTTCTGGTTAGATTTATTTCTTCCAGATTAAAGACAGACATATGAATACCTCTTCTGGTTAGATTTATTTCTTCCAGATTAAAGACAGGCGAATGAAGACCTCTTATGGTTAGATTTATTTCTTCCAGATTAAAGACAGGCGAATGAAGACCTCTTCTGGTTAGATTTATTTCTTCCAGATTAAAGACAGACAGACGAAGACCTCTTCTGGTTAGATTTATTTCTTCCAGATTAAAGACAGGCAGACGAAGACCTCTTCTGGTTAGATTTATTTCTTCCATATTAAATACATGCGAACAAAGACCTCTTCTGGTTAGATTTATTTCTTCCAAATTAAAGAAAGACAGACAAAGACCTCTTATGGTTAGATATATTTCTTTCAGATTAAAGATAGGCAGACGAAGACCTCATCAGGTTAGATTTATTTCTTCCAGATTAAAGACAGGAGAACGAAGACGTCTTCTGGTTAGATTGATTTCTTCCAGATTAAATACATGCAGGCGAAGACCTCTTATGGTTAGACTTATTTCTTCTAGATTAAAGACATGCAGACAAAGACCTCTTCTGGTTAGATTTATTTGTTCCAGATTAAAGACATGCGAACAAAGACCTCTTCTGGTTAGATTTATTTCTTCCAGATTAAAGATAGGCAGGCGAAGACCTCTTCTGGTTAGATTTAATTTTTCCAGATTAAAGACAGGCAGACGAAGACCTCTTCTGGTTAGATTTATTTATTCCAGATTAAAGACATGCAGATGAAGACCTCTTCTGGTTAGATTTATTTCTTCCAAATTAAAGACAGGTGCACAAAGACCTCTTTTGGTTAGATTTATTTGTTCCAGATTAAAGACAGGCGAACAAAGATCTCTTATGGTTAGATTTATTTCTTCCAGATTAAAGACAGGCGAACAAAGACCTCTTCTGGTTAAATTTATTTCTTCCAGACTAAAGACAGGCGAACAAAGACCTCTTCTGGTTAGGTTTATTTCTTCCAGATTAAAGACAGGAGGACGAAGACCTCTTCTGGTTAGATTTATTTCTTCCAGATTAAAGATAGGTGAACAAAGACCTCTTCTAGTTAGATTTATTTCTTCCAGATTAAAGACATGCAGACGAATACCTCTTCTGGTTAGATTTATTTCTTCCAGATTAAAGACAGGCAAACGAAGACCTCTTATGGTTAGATTTATTTCTTCCAGATTAAAGACAAGCGAACAAACCTCTTCTATTTAGATTTATTTCTTCCATATTAAAGACAGGAAATCAACATACTTTTCCTGGTTAGGTTCATTTTCCCAGTGAAGTCGCCAAACAACAAACCTCTTTTATCACTCTGGATGTCATCTGTAATCCCTTCTATGACAAATTCTTTATCACTTCTCCAAATGGCATCTTTAATCCCACTCCCGACATAATCAACTAACACATAGTCGAGTGCAAATTTCTGGGCACTCTAGTGTTCAATCACCTTTCACCTTCAAGTCACGAATGACGGACCCGCCAATATAACTCTTCAGGTTTAAAAATATTGAACAGGGGCAGCTGGTGTACCCCAAATTTTCCAGCTCATTTCTCAAGATATTTCTCACAAAGATCTTCAATGGCTCAAACTTGTACAAGTGTTGACTAGGTCAAAATATCTCCTAAATACTGATGCCTCAAATTAGGGTTTTTGTTTTCTAAAGTACAATTGAATTTTTAATTCCTCAAATGAGTTTCATGGATCATAATGGACCTCCAGGATTACTCATGTCAAGTTTCAAGTCTTGAATCACAATTTTATTCAGTCAATTGACTAGATGACTGAAAATTAACTATATTATGTGAAAAGTCAACTGTGGTCAACCTACACTAAAACTTCATGATTTTTGGCCAACATAAATATCTTAATGTCCTATTCATCATTTGATCAAGTATTTATCAGAATCTCTCAAAAAAAGCACTCAATTTACCAAAACGGCAAAATGGTCAAAATTAGGGTTTTGACTGTATTTGACTGATCAGGGACTTTTGACCTAATACATGATCTAATGGATTGAAGCATAAATGACTCAAATGAAAAATGTTGATCTAATTTCATGATTCAAAACATTCCTCAAGATCAATGGATTGATAGTTGAAATTTGATCAGCTGATGAAAAAGTCAATTGTACACCAAAATGTCTAATTTTGACTTTCTGATCAAATTTGAGTTTCAAAGATCACATTTCATCAATACATTTAAAGATATGAAGCTTTATCATCAAGAAATTAAGAAAGTCAAAATTCAATTTGAAAAGTCAAACTATCCAAGACTTCATAACTTCATGACATTCTTTCACCAAGATGGAAGATGATTCAAAGAAAACTTTTAACATGAAAGTTATAGATATTGATGAATTCTACAACTTTGTATCAGAAGGTTGATGTCCAAAAAATTGTTAGATTTGAAGATATGAGCCCATGAAATCATGACATTGTTATCCAACACTTAGAGAAATTTTCAACAGGTTTTGGTCAGTTTTTATCTCAACTTCTTGGCCAATTTTCATCAAGTTCCAATTTGAGTTATCCACAATGGTCAACATGAAAGTTGTAGACAATGTTTCAAGCTTTCTAAAACATCTGGATGATGAATTTATCATACTTAAGCTAGGAGATTCAAAGGCATGAAGTTGGACATTCATTCTTGAAATACAAGACATTTTGTGATAAACACATAACCAAATCCTTATGCCATGCTACATAATCCCATGTTGCAGGCATTATAACTTGCAAATCTCACCATAATTTAATTCTTACACCTACTCTTGAGCTCTTACCCAAGTGTTTGGGCCATTGTCCAAAAGATCTTTCCATTTTTGGCATAAAGGCACCATTGTTATTCTTGAAAAGCTAGCTTTTGGTACAAAATTTGTCTTGAGCCTACACCTTGCTTAGTTCTAATTACACTCCACCATAAATCATGGAAAGTGTCCCCTCTATACCAGCAACTTTGGTACTTCATCTTGGGACCATTGAAGACTTGGCATAACTTAAAATTTGCATTCCAACCAAACCATAATTTGTTATCTTGCAAATATGATTACTTCAACTCCCAAAACCTTTTATCTATAAATAGAGAGGTCATTTGCAAGCTAAAGAGGCCATAAGTTTTTGTGGTGTAGACAAGTTTCTCAAAACCCCTTTGTTGTACCCCAAAATTTGCCCTCCCATATTTCTCAAGACATTGCAAGATTAGTCTCCAATGGCTCAAGATTGCTCAAGAGTTGGACAGTCAAGCTATCTCCTAAGGCAGTCAAACTCAAATTAGGGTTTTGTGTTGCATCAAGGTCCTTGCATCCAAATGACCTCAAGTTCTACCCAATGTCCTCATATGGTCTCAAGTTCATCCATGTCAAATTTCAAGCCTTGCAGAGGAAGTTTGGTCAGTCAATTGCTCAAGAGGCCCAAAAATCGACTATGCTAGGGCAAAAGTCAACTGTAACCCAAATACAGTCAAACTTCAAGATTTTTTGTCAACATTCTCATTTTTAAGGATATTTCATCATTTTATCAAGGGTTGATCATGATTCATTAAGGATTGCTCAAGATTCATCAAGATTCAAAAGTTGCTAAATTAGGGTTTTGTAGGAAAAGTCAACTCAACTTTGACCAAGCATAACTTTCTCATACTTTATGAGAAATGACCCATCCAAAGATCATTTTGAAGAGGATGAAATTTTCTACAATCCATCTTCACACCCAAATATCAAGAAATGCACTCTCAAAAAGTTACGAATTTGGACATTATAGGTCATTTTTGAAAGTCAACAAAAACACCTTTTTTTCCAAAGCTTATAACTTGAGCATGGTATATCAAAATGAGATGAGACCAAAAGGGTTGGTTATAGGACATCTCAAGCTTCCAAAAAAGTCAAAGAACACGTCCAAAAGTGCAAAATTGAAGAAGTTATGCATTGTTGAAGTTGGGCATTTTTGCAAAATTACCAAAAGTCAACTATCCCCAAAACTTCAAATTTTGTCAAATGGGTCCATTCTTTTCCACTTGATTTGGTCTTTTCACACTACAGACGTGTCCTAGCTTCAGCCTTGTGTCCATTTATTAATTTTTCTTTTTTATTTTATTTTTATTGAATTAATTCATTTTAAATCAATTTAAATCCAAATATTGATCATTTAGGATCTTTTTTATTGTTATAGGTCAATTGTCATCATGAACATGATCAAATCCGTATCAAGCCATATCATGAACAAAATATTGGATTTTGGACAAAATTGGAAGCTTTTTAATGGTGAATCAAATCATATCTCCAAACATCAATGCATAAGGATTCAGCCCAAAGAAGTTGACCTAATTCATTCCATGTTACATATACAACACAAAGGCACGAGCTTGAGAGGTTGGAGGCTGCCAAATCACAAGAACCAAACTTGAAAAAATTGCAAAAAAGCTTGAAACTGAAATCCGTCTTAGAGGTGCTTTCAACACAAAATCTCAACACTATTCTCTTGATGGACATTCATTGAGTGAGAAGCAATCCTTAACAAGCTCTGATACCTTCTCAATCGCACTGTAAGCTTCGTGTTTTACCGCCCTGTAGTCAAATTCATAGCTCCACATTCTTGCGTTTTTTTGACAAATTATTGGCATGTTCATGATCCTTGTGTGATTTCTGAACTTTCTACATTATTTAATTGTGTTTATATGACCTGTAATGCCATACCCGAATCTAGGGTTCTTGGTCTTTGTTTTTAGGCATTTTGTTTGTAGGTAAAATCAGGGAAAACAATGGACATAGATGAAATCAGGATGCCCAGACGAATCGAACCATGGTCTTAGAATCAATTTCTATGGCCTAGGATAGATTTTAGGATGGCCATGCGCATTTAGCTGCGGATACAAATCCGCGGGTAAAAAAACCAGGTTTCAGTGGAGAAGACGAAGACGTGGCCTTTTCCCATTCGCCAATTCAAATAATTCGCGCTTTATTTTTTATATTTCTGGCATAGTAATTATTTTTTCATATAATATTTGCTATCCATTATAATAACAAATGAGGCGTAGTGGTGTAGTGGCAAGGGTGAGCGTTCAAAACCAATAGGACCTGGGTTCGAATCCCAGGTCCCCCAAAAGCTTTGTATTATTTTTCTTCAGGTGTTCAGGCGTGCTTCAGCAATTATGGTCCATCATACACCATCACCCAAATGCCTGCCAGATGGCCCCAGGCCAGATCTGGTGGTCAAGAATGAATATCCATCATGTTCTCAAGTCAACCAATGCATAGGGAATCGGGAAGTCAACCCAGGCCTGCGTGCAAATGAGCTTCAAATTTCCAGTCTCACCTCCAAATTGGGCCTGAACCCCCCTGGGTTTTTTCTATCTCTTTCTTTTTATATTTTATTTAATTGTTTTATTTAATTATTTTTATTATCACTAACCAATTAATCTTTTTCCTCATAAAAATCAAAAACCAAAAAATATATTTTATTTATTAAAATTAAATTCAGCACTTTATTTTTGTAAATAAATATTAATTGAATTAAATTAGTTTTAATTAGGCATAATTTTTAATATCTTTTGCAAATAATTAAAATTAATTTAGATAATTAGGTTTCATTAACTTTGATCAAATTTATTTCATTTCTTTAAATATCAAAAATCAAAAAATATTTTAATTAATTAATTAGTTTATTAATTTAATTGTTAACTTAATTTAATTTCTTTTAATCGAAAAATAACAAAAAAATCACTTTCTTTAATAAAAGGGTCAAAACCCTAAAAAATTCGCATTCGATTTAATTTTCCGCTCGCGATCCATTTTACAATATTGTATCTGTTTCCCGGAATGTAATAGTTTAATTAGGACTTTAATTATTTTATCGCTTTATTTATTTTTAAGGGTTGCTTTTGGTAATGTAAATATCCGACGCCTTGTAATAGTTAGATTTAATTTCCGCAACTTATAAACTGTTAGATGTTTGGTAATAGGGAATGCATGACAAGATCAAATGTTAAACCTAAAATCAACATAGATAACCATTGACATGTACAAAGACAAATTAACTGAAAATGACACACTCGCACATGCGCACTCTTAGGGTACGCCTCACTTGTTTACCTTCGAACGCGGTCATCGAGTATAGGTTGTTTTAGAGGTCGCCCTCTTGTCCAAAGATCATAGTTGCCTCGAAACAGTTGCCTCGGATAAAATGATCTAAGACATTAGGGTTACCGCTAAGGCGTCCTAACGTTGCTTTAGTAACCGCACGTCCCTTAATCGAATTGACCCTTAAACTCCAACGACGATGCTACCTACTCATCAATAGTGGGATAGCATTGTCTAAAGGACATTAGCACAAATTGATTCCTTTTCGAGTAGGTAGATAGTTCTTAACTACTTGCTCTTTCAAAACAAAATAAAACTTTTCGCACTTACACTTTTCAAACAAAAAACTTCTTTCAAACCCACAAACACAAAGAAAAGAAATTTTTGAAAACACTTTGAGCAAGTACCTAAGAGCCCGTGGATAACCACAGATAGAAAGGGTGCTAACACCTTCCCTTTCTATAATCTACCCCCCGGACCCGAGAAACATCTTGAAAAAGGAATTTTTATGTGCTTTTTTCCTTTCCTTGTTGGATAAAATAAAAGACGGTGGCGACTCTTACTTACCGCGACATTTTGCGAAAACAAACGCAAAATGCAAACCAGCATTTTAAAAACAATCAGTTCTCTCCCACCGTATCACAGAACTGGCGACTCTGCTGGGGATGCTTAATAAGTGGGGTGTACCTTAGGATTAGATCATTGTGTTTTCAATTGTTTGCTTTGTATGCTTTATATTTGTGGGCTTGTATCGGAGTTACTATAGATCCTAACCCGGATCTGGGGATACCCTTTAGGTAAGTAGCAATAAACTGTGAGGGAACTGTACGGTTTAGACCGATACAGTTGAAGCAGTAGCTACATTGGTGTGGCACTTTAGTCTATACCGATATCCCTTGTGTTGGAATGAGGAGAATATGGGTCTTCTAAGGGGTCATTAAGCACCAACTAACCTTAGAACCTTTAAATTGACCAACTTGGCCATAGAACAGTAGCAGTATGCTACACTCATTACACTACTAAAAAAAAGACATTTGAGAAAAGGTTTTTACATCGGGTATCAAAATAGGTGATGTAAAAAATACAGTTAACAAACTTTTTACATCAGGTATTTATTTCCAATGATATAAAAAATAAGGGAAACAAATTTTTTCGTCACCTATTACATCGGGTAATCTCATCCACCGATGTAAAAGATTTCCAGAAAAAAAACACGGTGGTATTTTTGTAAATAAGAAACAAGGTGACAAAAAAGTTAAAAAAAATATAAGAAAGCTATTACATCGGTCTAAAGACAAACCGATGTAAAAAGTGATTCTTTGAATTAATATATAAATTATATTGAAAATGAATAAAAACGTGGAAAAAAAAAACAACCTATTAAATCGGTGGGAGTCACCACCGATGTAATAGCCTGACGTATTTTAAAAAAAAAAACAACCTATTAAATCGGTGGGAGTCTCCACCGATGTAATAGCCTAAGCAGTATTTTAAAAAAAAAATAACCTATTAAATCGGTGGGAGTCTCCACCGATGTAATAGCCTAAGCAATATTTTAAAAAAAAAAATAACCTATTAAATCGGTGGGAGTCTCCACCGATGTAATAGCCTGACGTATTTAAAAAAAAAAATTACCTATTAAATCGGTGGAAGTTTCCACCGATGTAACAGCCTTCCCCATATATCGGTCAAATATTCCACCGATGTAAAAAGTTCTAAACAGAATTTTCTTTTATTCCCGAAAACTGTTCATTTGCCACTCCGACCCATTTCCGACCCATTTTCGCCGACGATTCCCTCCGCCTACTGTCTGGTCAAGTTCGCCGCTTTATTCCCGAAAACTGTTCATTTGCCATTTCCGACCCATTTCCGACCCATTTTCGCCGACGATTCCCTCCGCCTACTGGTCAAGTTCGCCGCGACGTTCTTCCGACCCATTTTCGACCCATTTTCGCCGCGATGTTCATCCCTCCGCCTACCATTTTCCTCCGCCTACTGTCACGACGTCGCGACATCTCAGCTAGTAAAGCGATTTCAGTTCAGTTCGCCGCGTCGATTTCAGTCGCAAACTCCTTTGCATCACAGCGATTTCGTCATTATCGGTAAATCTCGATTTCCTTTCATCAGTGTACTAATTTGTTTAAATTGTGTTTCTGTTCTGGGAAACAAGTTAGATATGTTGTTTGGGTCTGATATTTTCGAGCGAGAATAGTTGATATTCTGTTGGTTTGACAGTGGAAGTTTTGCTGCATTTCTGATCATACATTTCATTTCTATTCATACATTTGTGAGATTTTTGGTTTGGAATCGAAAGATAAACTTTGATGATATGATAATTATAGTTTGACATCGGTATTTTGAAGTTGATAATGGAGTTTCGGTTTGTCAATGTGCTTGTGATCGTGTTGCGAGGTTGTTTTTTCGCTTGTTTTAAATTTGAATGAGATTTTTGTTCGTCAATAATATGTTCACTTGATTTTAATTTGGTTGAAGTTTCAATGTCATTATCATGTTAATATGTTATTCTTGCTTGTGGGGGTTTGTTCATGTTTTAATCAGTTTTTATTTTGCGATAACAATTTTAAATAGTTGTCGCTGCCTACACCGTCGCCGCCAACACCACTTCCGCGACGCATACCGCCTCCAACACCCATTCTACTGCTTCCTCGTCGCCGATTCATCGGTCCCGTCTTCTGCAAATCATTCTGCAAATCATTCTGGGGTTCGTTCTAATTCTATTTCTTTTTTTTTTTGCATTTTCTTTTTCATTACAATTTCAGCATTTTTATGCATTTACGCTATGTTACATTACATATCAATATTATGCAGTTGGCTAGTATACGATAGTTTAAATTTCTATGGTTCTTCCTTAAGATAAAGTTATACATGTTTATAGATACTAAACTTAGTAACTTTAACTAATGCAACAAGCTACTTGTTTCAAGAAAATATGGTGTATGTTAGTGTTTGTGCAGTGTGAAATTTCATGATCATGATGGTGAAGAGTGAAACATGAAGATTGTTATATTATTAAGTATTTACAGGTTCTGAGACAAAAATTGAATATATGGTGATCGTTTTGAAATTATTAGAAAAGGAAACCAGAGAGAATCAGTTATGTATTAGTGGTGCAAAGTGTAAAAATATTAACAATTAGTAATAAATTGTTAAATGAGAAATGTGTTTTTTCAAAATAATTGGATATTTTATTTGTTAAGAACAATGGTTTGAGAAAAACATATGGACAAGGTTTTGAAAAAAATTTAAGAGAGTGTCTTTGTGTTAGTGTAGTGTTTATATATACTGATTTAAAAATTATTACTAACAAGAAATAAAAAAATATATATAATACGATTAAAACATCAAAGGAGTTAAAATTGAAGAAGAAAAGATAAAATTGAAAATAACAAAGTGGCCTCATATTTTAATCATTGGCCAAAAATAGTTTAATCATTGGCCTCATATAAATTACACTTTGTTACTCATGTGTTTTATACTTTGTTCCATTATTGTTACTATTATTATACTATTATATTTGAATCCCTTTCTCCTATTTTTATGCTCACCAAATAAAAGAAGCGGAAAATTTAGAAACCTATGACAAAAGAATTAATGGTCCTCTCAGAAACACATTGTTTATCTTTAACCTATCAAACTTAATAGAGTTATCACCTTGCCATTGAAATTTGATTCTATTTGTCTTTCTCCGCGAAGCAGCGCAACTTGCAATCTCGGAATCTCCGTGAATTAGCACAGCCGCGGACACACCGTTCGTCAGACCTTCCTCCGTGTGAACATAGTTATGGATCGTAGTTGGATGAGAGCTAATCGATTAAGTGACGAGTACGAACATGGAGTGATGGAATTTCTACAGTTTGCTGAAAGTAATGCTGACAAAAGTCTTCCTACGCTTTTTCTCTGTCCATGTATTCGTTGTGCAAATAAAGAACCAAAACGTAGTAAGAAAGAAATCATGGATCATCTAATTTGTGTAGGGATTTGTCAAAGTTATACAAAATGGATATGGCACGGTGAAGTAGTAGCAAAGTCAAACGTGTCTCAAAGAGATGGTGTTAGTGTAGAAATGGATGATCATCTAGAAGACATGATGCGTGATATTGGACAAGATTCGTTTAAGAGGGCACATACGTATGATACTATATGCAATGACAAGGATAAACCATTGTACCCGGGATGCAAAAAATTTACACGTCTGTCAGCCGTGTTAAAATTATTTAATCTGAAGGCAAAGAATGGGTGGACTGACAAAAGTTTTACCGAGTTGCTTGAATTGTTGACTGAAATGCTTCCAGAAGGTAATGTAATGCCAAGTCGTTATTACGAGGCGAAGAAAATATTGTGTCCAATGGGTTTGGAGTATGAAAAGATACACGCATGCCCTAATGATTGCATATTATACAGAAAAGAGTATGAAAAGTATAATCATTGTCCAAAGTGTAAGGCTTCACGCTACAAAAAGAAAGATGGTGAGTCAATTGATGATGAGGTGGTAAAAAAGGGTCCTCCTGCGAAAGTGGTATGGTACCTACCAATAATTTCAAGGTTCAAGAGATTATTCGCCAATGCAGATGACGCAAAGAATCTTAGATGGCATGCAGAAGAAAGAAAATATGATGGACAAATTCGTCATGTAGCTGATTCTTTGCAATGGAAGAAAATAGATTCTTTGTTTCCAAATTTTGGCAAAGAGTCGAGAAACCTTAGACTTGGAATTGCTACTGATGGAATGAATCCGTTCGGTAATCTAAGTACTAACCATAGTTCTTGGCATGTTCTCTTGATGATTTACAACCTATCTCCTAGGCTGTGCATGAAGTGTAAATATATTATGTTATCGATGATGATATCGGGCCCAAAACAACCAGGAAATGACATAGACGTTTATCTAAGTCCACTGATTGATGATTTAAGAGTGTTGTGGGATGAAGGGGTGGATGTTTTTGATGCGTATTCTGGCGAACAGTTCAATATGCGTGCCATGTTGTTTTGCACCATCAATGATTTTCCGGCATATGGTAATTTGTCTGGGTATAAAGTTAAAGGGCATAATGCATGTCCTATATGTGAAAAAGACACTTGTTACCATCAGCTTGAAAAAGGAAAGAAGACCGTTTATCTCGGGCATCGAAAATTTCTAAAATGTTATCATCCATATCGTAGATTGCGGAAAGCTTTCAATGGGGAACAAGAGCATGGTGTTGCTCCAAAGCCCTTGTCTGGAGAGGAAGTTTATCAGCGACAACAGGGACTTGCTGTTATCTTTGGAAAGTATCAAAAACGATCTACTGTGAAAAATGTATGGAAAAAGAGATCGATTTTCTTCGATCTTCCATATTGGTCT
The DNA here is from genome assembly GCA_948472305.1 of Vicia faba. NCBI lineage: Eukaryota > Viridiplantae > Streptophyta > Magnoliopsida > Fabales > Fabaceae > Vicia > Vicia faba. The sequence goes on from OX451736.1 coordinate 1,488,435,068, forward strand.
AGTCTTGATGTAAGACATTGTATTGATGTGATGCATGTGGAGAAAAATGTATGCGATGGTGTAATCGGAACACTTCTCAACATTCAAGGCAAGACAAAAGATGGTATTAATGCTCGTCTGGATTTGGGTTTGATGGGTATACGAGAAGAGTTAACCCCACAATATATAGGTAACAAGACATATTTGCCTCCTGCCTGCTACACTTTGTCTAAAAAAGAGAAAACAAGTTTTTGTGAGTGTTTACAAAGTATCAAAGTGCCGCATGGTTACTCATCAAATGTCAAGAGGCTTGTATCAGTTAAAGATTTTAAATTAGTTGGCTTAAAATCTCACGACTGTCATGTCTTAATGCAACAACTACTACCATTGGCTATTCGTGGGATATTGCCTAACAACGTAAGGAAGACCATAACTAGGTTATGCTTATTTTTCAATGCAATTTGTTGTAAAACCATTGATCCACTAAAGTTAGACGATTTGGAAAATGAGGCTGCAGTTATCTTGTGCCAATTAGAGATGTATTTTCCTCCTTCATTTTTTGACATTATGGTTCACTTGATTGTTCATCTAGTAAGGGAGATTAGATTATGTGGTCCAGTTTTTTTACGGTGGATGTATCCAATAGAGCGATACATGAAGATTCTAAAAGGGTATACAAAAAACCCACACCGTCCGGAAGCATCGATTATTGAGAGGTACATTGCAGAAGAAGCAATTGAGTTTTGTTCTAACTATTTGTCAGGAGTGGATGTTGTAGGGGTTCTTAAGTCTCGTCATGATGGAAGATATGAGGGTGTGGGTACACAAGGTTTAAAAGTCAAGAGCTTAAGTATTGATGTGGTTGTTCAAGCGCATTTGTATATATTGAATAACATAGATGAAGTTCAACCTTACTTATCTGCTCACAAAAGCATCGTAAAGAAAAAGTACCCCAAGATGAATGAAAGAGGGTTGTTAAAAGAGCATAATAAGAGTTTCTCTGAGTGGTTTAAAGAAAGAATTTCTAATGAAGATAGTGTTTCTAATACAATTAAGTGTTTGTCTTATGGGCCTAAATGTAACCTAATAACTTGGAGTGGATATGATATTAATATACCTCTTTTTATACAAAGTCAAAGGATGACCGTAGTACCACGCAAAATAGTGGGGTAATGATTGTGGCCGAGTCCATGCACTTCTCTAGTGCTAAAGATAAAAACCCGGTTATGGCATCTACACCGTACTTTGGGGTGATTGAAGAGATTTGGGAAGTTAATTATGTTGTGTTTAAAGTTCCTGTATTTAAATGCAAATGGATTGATATCAACAGTGGTGTCAGAATCGATGAATTTGGAGTTACACTGGTTGATCTTAGCAAGTTAGCTTATGCGAACGAACCATTCATCATGGCATCTCAAGCAAAACAAGTGTTTTATGTCACAGATCCTTCTAATAAAAAGTGGTCAGTGGTTTTACAAGGAAAGGTCCATGATAGTGACGAAAATCATGATGAGAACCTTGATATTTCTGAAACTCATCCTTTCTCAACAAATGTGACTACATTCACTGAAGAAAATGAAGGGGATGATGTGCATGCTATTCGCATGGACCATGAAGAAGGGATATGGGAGGACTAGTAAGATTTTTTGTATAAGTTAATTCCACGTTACTTTATTTTCTAATTGTTTTTATTTTGTGCTTAATTTTATTTCTAATTGTTTTTATTTTGTGCTTAATATTATTTCTAATTATTTTTGTTTTGTGTAAACAGATACATGGGTGATTCAAACCCCAATAAAAGAAGAGTTAGAGGTCCCACTTTAATGACACAAATTGACAAAGTTCATCAAACAGGTGAAAAGATAAAGGTCGAGTTTAATGCAAGAACCTATGAATGTATTGGTGTTGGTAAAAATGCTACAAATTTCAAGAGTTATATAGCATCTCTTGCTCGACAGTATTGTAGCATTGTGAAAAATGATTGGAAAGAAGTAGATGAAGGCGTAAAAGATGCTATTTGGACTGATATTCAGGTATTTTAAATACAATACTTTATTATATTTTATAATCATATACTAATTAACAACATATGACATATACTACATTTGTAGGCTCATTTTACTATTCCAGAATGTAAAGATCCAAAGAATGATAGGTTGAAGAAAGAATGGATTAAATATGCGGGAGAGCGATGGAGAGGTTTTAAGACACAACTCACAGATAGATATATTCATCATCCCATAGAAAATGATCCTCCTCCATATGTCAAGTATAACTTTATTACAGAAGACGCCTGGAAAGAGTTTCTCAAGATTCGAGATACCCCTGAATTTAAGGTTAGTAGGAGTTATATATTTTTGTGTGCATAACATTTTTATTATATTTAGTGATTAATTATTTGTTTGAGTTTATAATAGGAAAAAAGTCAGAAGGGTAAGGATAATGTGGCCAAGAATTTATACCCACATGTATTGTCTCGTGGAGGGTATCGCTTACTTGAGGAGAAAATTATGAAAGAAAAGTCATCATCGAGAGATAATTCCACATTAGATGATAATGATAGTCAATCTCCACCATCACGCCATGAGTTATGGAAGAGAGCACGACAAAAGAAAGGAGGAGAATACACATCAAAATCTACACAAGAGGTTGCCCAAAAAATTGTAAGTAAACAACGAAAAATTATTACAAAGTATAATTATATTTGTGATTGATTAATTGATGTTTTTGCATTTTGTAGGATTCTCTTGTTCAAGAAGCTGAAAAAGGTGCAATTGTTCCAGATGGACGTAACAATATCTTATCATTAGCCATTGGAACATCTGAGCATGGAGGTCGTGTCCGTGGTGTTGGAAAACACCATAAACAAAGCACTTACTTTGGAAGAAAAAGTCAACATATCGACGTAAATGAACAACTTGCAATATTGGAAACAAAACTTAGAGCTGAACTTGAAGAAAAGTTGGTTGAAGAGCGTAAGATGTTTCAGCAATCATTAATGGAGACACTTAAGTCTATGGGTTTATCACAAAGCACAGGTGATATTAAATGCATTCAAAAATTGGAAATTATTGATGGAAGCGGAAAAGGAAGTTGTTCAGCTGCAAAGGGAAGCACAAAAGAGAGCACAAAAGACGTGGAAGTTGATGATGTTCAGAGATTGTTACTCATGGTTTTGAAATTGGATGATAACCATTTGGAAATACAATTAAGTCATTGTGCGAGTGTCTCTAATTTTTATGTTTCAGCTAAATGTATCAGAGAGTTATTGGTGGGTTTAGGTCATTGGCTTGACGTGTCTATTCTTCAAATTTGGTGCACGTAAGTAAATTTTATTGTTTTATTAAAGTCAATCACTATTAATATGTTATATCTCTCATCACTTTGATTCTAATGTTAATTTTAAAACTATTCAGGTATATTCATCGTGTTTGTCTTGAGAATTCCGTTTCAGAATTATATGGATTTATGGACCCTGCTAGGTGTATTTATAATGATAATGTAGCGAAATCTCAAGAAGATGTTAAAAATTACGTGCTAGAAAAGTTACGTGATGAAAACAGAGCGTGCCACTTACTACCATTAATTCATGGGTAAGAATTTTTATAAAATTGTGTTTTATGTTATTTAATTTTGATTTTGATAACATATATATTTTATGCGACTTTTCTGTTTCCACACACACGTACAGGATGAAGGGGTGAAAAACACAAGAAGGGGGGGTTGAATTGTAAAACTGAAATCTTAAAGCAATTGACAAGATATTTTTATCCTGGTTCGTTTGATCTCAAACTACTCCAGTCCACCCGTCAAGGTGATTTCGCCTCTCTCCAACGAGGTCTTAATTCACTATATTCAACTGAATATTACAGACTGCTTTAACAACTGCTAAAGCCTTCTTGATTCAAACCACAATCCGGTTTGTCAAGGCAACACTTTCTTACAAAGGTATAAAACAATGTGTGTGAATGTTTTCTACAAAACTTTATCACAACTGTGATGTATACACAAATTAAGCTTAGAAACTAGATTGCTAAACTGTAATGGAGTATCAGAGTTTGTTGGTTTAGCAAAACTGGTAGATGAAGATTATAGGTTCAGCTTTGTGCGTGTAGAGATTTGGAGAGCATTAGCCATTATAATCTTTGAAGCCTTGTTTATATAGCACTTGAGAAGATGAACGTTGAATGCAAATATTCTTGATTCAATGCTAATAACAAGCTTTCCTTTTTGAGCAGATCTTGTCTAGAATGATGCCGTTGGAATTAATTAGCGTTCAATGCACAGTACCGTTGCTTCTTCAATGCACGTTCTGGCTTGGCTCATTCTGATTCTGCTTCGCTGCTGATGAACTATTGTGTTTCTGTATCAGAGTGTTTACGCGCAGTTCTGTTCATCAAGCTTCAGCATGTACGTGAGTTGATCATCTGATCTTGACGTTCTGATTCAGCAACTTCTGATGCTGGTGTATGAAATCAAATTCTGATGCTGAAGAAGTGATCTTGCTTATTTTAATCAGCGTATCTGCAAGTCAGAGCATAGTAATTTTAGGCAGCATATAGTTCAATCATGAAACATATAAATACTCTATCTTTTCACTTTGTTATCATCAAAACTCAAATATAGGGTAGTAGATTCAAACATTGTTCTAACAATCTCCCCCTTTTTGATGATGACAAAAACTAGATATTTTAAATAAAAAATAACGTGAAAAGGTATCTGGGAAATGTTTCAGAGTTAAGAAGTAAGGAGAAATCAGAGTTAGGAGATACTCCCCCTGAGTTGATTACTTCCCTTTGATGATACGTGTACTTCAGGATCAGATCTCTTTCTTTCGTTAAACATCAGATTATCAGAGTCTTGACTTATCAGAGAGCAGATCTTCAGAGCTTTTCTTGTCAGAGCTTTGCTTTGGATCAGAGTGTTAAGACAATCAGAACTTCATATTTGATCAGAGCAACATTGATCAGAGCTTCTACATTTTGATCAGAGCTTCTAGTCTTCATAGTGTTCAGGAGCTTCCTTGTGCCTGTAGACTTAAAACAAAATAGAAAAACATTTCAAGTAATAGAGTTAGAATGTTTGAGAATTTCTGTCTAGTTAGCCGTTATTGATTTTAAATATCATTCTTGTTCTCCCCCTTTTTGTCAGCAATCAAAAAGTGTTGGTGATGTGCTAAAACAATTTGATCAGAAAAACTAATCATATTAAGATAGTTCAAAATCAGAGCAAGAGAATATTACAAAAACTTAATCAAAACAGTACATCAGAAAATGAAGAAAACATAAAAGAGTTATGCATGAAAAAGATTTAAGGTTGAGGGGGCATGCGTGAGAACAGGCTCTCCAGCATCGCTTGAATCTTTTCAGAAGTTTCATTCTGCTTCTGAACCATGTTGACCACAGTGTCAATTTTGCTGTCCTGCACATCCATTTGTGCTTTCATCTTCTGATCATTCTCTTCCATCCGCTGCTGTAGACGCGAGTCATTCAGCCTTAATTCTTCCAGAGCCTGCCTGTCCAAGGCAGCTTGAGAAGTATCAGAAGGAGGAAGCTTCTCAGAACTTTCAGCGACATCTTCTGCTGGATTTTTTTCAGCCTGAATGGTCTTGTCTTCTTCTGATGGTTGCACCTTTGCAGCTTGCTCTTTCTCAGACCAAGATTCACTGTCCAGAGGGAGCACAACTTCTTGAGGCAGCTGACTCTCAACTTCCTTCAGCAGCTTGCTGAAGTTCTGTTGAGCCTGCTCATAGTTGACATCCTGCAACTTGAGGGCTTCAGCACGTACCCATAGTCTGAACTGTGACCAGAGCTGATCAGAAGCAGCTGGGTCAATCATCCCAGGACATACTTGCTTCAAAGAAGCAATCCATTGCAGCATACCTGTTTCAAAATTCAAAATACCAGAGCCAACATCTGGTTGCTTTGGTTTGGGGATGGCAATTTTGTGTCTTAGATCAGCAAGACGTTCAAGACTTGTGAAGTCAATGAAAGTCCTGCTGGGGTTTTCAGCAGTTTTCTGAGAAGTTGTTTGTTTTGGAGGAGGGGTATCAGAATCAGATATTTCGATTGGAGTGGTAGGAGTTTTTGGAGGTGTCGATTCTAATGAAGATGGCAACTGGGGCCTGAAAACAGTGGTTCCACATGGCAACTGGATTGCCAACGGTGATGGTTGAGGTGAGTGAGGGTCAGAATGATGAGGAGAAGGGGTTTCATAGTGGTGAAACTCTGTTTGTGGTGAAGGTGGATTATCTTCTGGTTGGGGAGATGGAGGTGGAATCTCTGATTGCTCATGGATCAGAGGTTCTTCTGTGAGAGGTTGTTGTTGTTGTGGTTCTGGTTCTGGTTGTTGTTGTATTTCTGGTTCAGGTTGTGGTTCTGGTTGTGGAGGAGGAATATTTAGTGGTTCAGAATGTGGTTGAGCAGAAGCATGTCCACGCTCAATATCAGCTAGCACTCGATCAAGTGCTGGTGTAGTTGAGACTGTTGGTTGTTTGGGAATCTTAGTTCTGGGTCTTCTGAGTAGTAAGGCCTCAGAAGGGTCTTCTGGTATGGTTTCATCAATGGTAGGGATTGGAATGGATATTATGTGAGAGGTTTGAGAAGGGGCAGCAGATGTTGGAATAGTAGATGAAATTAAAACAGGGGCAGCAGATGAAATACCTCTTTTCTTTGGAGTCTGATGAGATGATCCTTCTGCTGGCGCTTTCCTCTTCTTTGTCTTCTTCTGAGTCACTTCTGGTTGGATTTGACTCAGATCTTTGATCTTCAGCTTTGAACCTGTATCTTCTTCCTTGTATGAATCTGGATACCTGAGAAACATCTCTGGTTTGGATTCCATTTCAGAAAATATTGGAAAATCACTCAGAGGCACTCTTCTGCTGGAGATGTCAGCAGTTGAAGTAGCTCTGGGTTCCTTCTTAATATTTTCTATCAGCTTCATCTTTTTTAGGTTCTTAGCATTCAGCGGTTTTCCAACAGTTGGTTCAATAGTGCTCAGCACTTGAGCTTCGCTCAGATACTCTATCAGCTTATTCTCTGTCAGAATATCTGATATAAGCCTTCCAAATGGTATCCAGTCCCTTTTGGTCCTTTCTTCTTCTCTTGTTTCTTTGACACTGGTCTTGAGATGGTTGAACAGGAAGTGTGCCAGATTGATCTTTACCCTCTGATCAATAAAGTAGATCAGAAATTGCTGATCCACGTTTATATAATCAGGAGAACTTGTTGGTTTCCTGTGGTTGAAGCAGCCAAGAACAATCTTAGCCCATACTCTGCAGTGATCCTTCAGATCCTTAATTTTGCTGCTGGGCATTCCAAGAGTGAAAATTCGGTTGGCTACCACACCTACATCAGGGCATCTTTCAGCCATGTCCACACAACGGACTCCACCACCACTTTGACCGATTAGCCTTGCAATGAGATCTTCAGAAATTACAATCTTCTTTCCCATGACAGAAGAGATGACTAGATGTTTAGAAATCTTGGCGTGAATCCAAAATTCCTTGACAAGCGCTGGGAATGTTGGTCCAACCAACCTATCGAAATACCTCTCCCACTTTTGAGCCCTAATTTCTTCAGTTAGGTCAAATCCATTTTCCTTCAAGCTTTCAAAGTCGATGATTAACTCAGAGAGAACTTCAAGGTTCTTTACCGGTGTGAGAAGAGTTCTGAGGGGCACCTGATATTGTTCAGAGGTTTCTTTCTTCTGATTGCCTGCAGAAATGCTGGAGGATGCCATTGTTCACACTAAAAAAGCTTTGAGAATGATTTGAGAGAAAAAGGTTTGTAGGAGATAAACTCAGAAATATGCAGAAAATGCTTGAGTGATTATGAGAAAGCGTACAGAATAAGAGTGAAGGATTAATGTGCTTAAATAGAGTTTTTCAAAATTATTTTGAAAAATTAAACGTTTTTAAGAGAGAGAAAAAAATAATGATTGCCATTTAACAAGCGTGATTACTTTTAATTAAATGCTTGCTGATTTTGGGGGATTTGAGAAAGATACTTAAAAACGGTTACCAGACATGTGTCTCAATGCACCCAATCAGCGCTTTGCCTTCTCAGAAGCGTGCACGCGTTCTGCTTCAGAGATTTGCTGATGATTGGATGACACTTGTTTGATGTAGTGATCAGCACGTCTGTCTTTGAGATTAGACTCTCAGATCTTTAGACTTGCATCTGATCCAATCTGCATGTTCTATCTTTCTAAAAGGAGATTGATCAGAAGTTCACAGTAAAATAATTACATTCTGAAGATAAATATATGGAATTAAAACATTTTCATTCTGGGCATACTTTCATGCTGAGATGTTTCAGAATGAAATTGAACCTATCTTCTGAAAGGGGTTTAGTAAAGATATCAGCCCATTGATGGTCTGTATCTATAAATTTTAAGTTTAAAATACCTTTCTGAATATAGTCCCTAATGAAATGATGCTTTATTTCTATATGCTTAGCTCTAGAATGTAAAATAGGATTCTTACTTAAGCAAATAGCAGAAGTATTATCACAAAGAATAGGAATGTTACTCTCAAAAATCTGGAAGTCTTCAAGCTGACTTTTCATCCAGAGCATTTGTGTGCTACATCCTGCTGCTGCTATGTACTCAGCTTCTGCTGTTGACAGAGCAATTGTTGATTGCCTTTTGCTGGACCACGAGATCAGATTTTCTCCCAGAAACTGGCAACTTCCAGAAGTACTTTTACGTTCCACTCTGTCTCCAGCAAAATCAGCATCACAGTAGCCTATTAAGCTGTAATCACTAGATTTTCTATAAAACAAACCCAGATTAGTAGTACCTTTCAGATACTTGAAAATTCGCTTAACAGCTGTTAAGTGAGATTCTCTAGGATCTGATTGGAATCTAGCACAAATACATACGCTGAATAAGATATCAGGTCTTGAAGCAGTCAGATAGAGGAGAGAACCAATCATACCTCTGTAGACTTTCTGTTCTACACTTTTGCTTACCTCTTCTCTTTCCAGAATGCACGTGGGATGCATTGGAATCTTTGATGGCTTACATTCTGAGAGGTCAAATTTCTTCAGAAGATCTCTGATGTATTTGCTCTGATGAATGTAAGTTCCTTCTGGAGTTTGATTGATCTGAATTCCTAGAAAGAATTTCAGTTCCCCCATGAGGCTCATCTCAAATTCTGCCTGCATACACTTAGCAAATTTTCTTCCAAGAGAAGGATTAGTAGAACCAAAAATGATATCATCAACATAAATTTGACAGACTAAAATGTCACTCTTAACTGTTTTACAGAATAGAGTAGTGTCCACTTTCCCTCTGGTGAATTCATTTTCAAGCAGAAAGTTACTTAGCCTTTCATACCAAGCTCTGGGAGCTTGTTTCAGACCATACAGTGACTTCTTTAGTTTGAAAACATGTTCTGGATGTTTTGTATTTTCAAAACCTGGGGGTTGGTGAACATACACTTCTTCTTCTATATAACCATTTAAGAATGCACTTTTGACATCCATCTGATACAGAGTGATGCCTCTATTAACAGCAAATGAGATTAAAAGTCTGATAGATTCTAACCTGGCGACTGGGGCAAAGGTTTATGTATAGTCTATCCCCTCTTGCTGACTATAACCTTGTGCAACCAGTCGTGCCTTGTTTCTGATGACTTCACCTTGTTCATTAAGCTTGTTTCTGAACACCCATCTTGTTCCAATGACGTTGAATCCTTTTGGTCTGGGAACGAGATCCCATACGTCGTTTCTGGTGAATTGATTCAGCTCTTCTTGCATTGCCAGAATCCAGTCATTATCCAGAAGTGCTTCATCAATAGAAGAAGGTTCAATCAGAGACACAAGTCCCATAAGATTTTCTTCAGAGTTTCTGAAGCTTGCTCTTGTTCTGATTGGATCTTCCTTTCTTCCTAGGATAGTCTCTTCTGGGTGATCCAAACTGCTTCTGGGTAATCTCTTCTGAGGTTGATCAGCAGCAGTTGTAGGATTTCTAGCATTGCTTCTTTCAGACGTTGAAGGAATGTCTGTGTTGAGAGCTTCTGATGACTTGTCTTCAGAACCTGCAAATTCAATTTCTATACCTGCAAAAGTTTCATTCTGCTTTGACTTTTCAGAGTCAAGCTTGTCATCAAAACGAACACTGATTGATTCTTCCACAATCTGTGTTTCTGTATTGTATACTCTGTACCCTCTTGAGCGTTCAGAGTATCCTAACATAATACACTTCTGTGCCTTAGAATCAAACTTGTTCAAATAATTCTTTGTATTTAACATAAATCAAGTACATCCAAATGGATGAAAATACGAAATGTTGGGCTTTCTGTTCTTCCACAATTCATATGGAGTCTTTTCCAGAATAGGTCTTATTGAGATTCTATTCTGAATGTAGCACGCTGTGTTTATTGCCTCTGCCCAGAAAGTCTTAGCAACGTTTGTCTCATTGATCATGGTTCTGGCCATTTCTTGCAATGTTCTGTTCTTTCGTTCTACAACTCCATTTTGTTGGGGAGTTCTAGGACAAGAGAAATCATGCAGAATGCCTTTGTCATTGAAGAATGACTCAAAATCTTTATTTTCAAATTCTCCACCATGATCACTTCTGACTTTAACGATTCTAAGATCTTTTTCATTCTGAACTTGGTTACAGAAGGTAACAAACACAGAGTGTGACTCGTCCTTGTGTCTTAAGAACTTTACCCATGTCCATCTGCTATAGTCATCTACGATTACTAACCCATACTTCTTACCACTGACTGAAGCAGTTTTAACTGGTCCAAATAAGTCAATGTGCAGAAGTTCTAATGGCTTAGAGGTAGAAACAACATTTTTGGATTTAAAAGAAGGTTTTGCAAATTTGCCTTTCTGACATGCTTCACACAGAGCATCTGAATTGAACTTCAGATTAGGAAGTCCTCTGACCAGATTGAGTTTGTTAATCTGATATATTCTTCTCATACTAACATGCCCCAATCTTCTGTGCCAGATCCACTGCTCGTTGTTAACAGACAGAAGACATTTTACGTTATGACTCTTTAATTCAGAAAGTTTGATTTTGTAAATGTTGTTTTTCCTCTTTCCATTAAACAGGATAGTCCCATCTTTCTGACTAACAGCTTTACATGATTTTTGATTAAAGATTATATCATAACCGTTATCACTTAATTGACTTATGGATAACAGATTATGCATTAATCCATCAACTAGCAGAACATTATTAATAGAGGGAAGATTTCCGTTACCTACAGTTCCAGAGCCAATTATCTTTCCCCTCTGATTGCCTCCAAAGCCAACGTGGCCTCCAGGCTTAAGTTCCAGGCTTTGGAACATATGCCTTCTTCCCGTCATGTGTCGTGAGCAGCCAGAGTCCAGGTACCATGACTGGTGTTTCTGACTTGCTGCTAAAGATATCTGCAACATGTATTATTTTATCCTTAGGTACCCAGATTTTCTTGGGTCCTGACTTGTTAGTTTTACCAAAACTCTGGTTGAATTTTGGTTTCACAGAGTGCTTACTGCTAGTATATTTGATGTCGTGTGTGTGACCATACACAAAGTGTGAATTTAGAGGAGTGTGTTTAATGGTTAAATCCATGACATTCTTAGGTGTAGGAACCTTACCTTGGTATCCTATTCCTTTCCTGCCGTTTCTGCTAACTCCATAGATCATTGAAGCCATTCTGCTTCTATCTATGCTTTTAGCAAGGAACTTCTGGAAACTATGATCATACTCCTTGATGATCTCATCAGCGTTGCTGGGAGTTTCAGAAATTGGTTCCTTCTGAGAGTTTTGTAAAGAGTTTTCTAATTTTGAAATTTTATTTCTCAGCTCAGAGTTTTCCAATTTGAGACTCTCAGACTTATTAGAGTCAGATTCAAGATTCCTTTTCAGGTCTCTGAATTTAGCTCTAATCTGCTGATAACGTTCCAGAATTTCATTGAGGCTTTCAGCAAGTTCAGCCTTTGTAAAATTAACAGCGAAGTTAGGGAATACCTCTTCTGTGTCTGATTCTGAGTCTGATTCAGAAGCTTCACTATCATCTGGAATGTTAGCCATGAGCGCTATGTTTGCCCTTTCATCATCTGATTCTGAGTCAGCTTCAGACGAGTCAGAGTAATCCCATGTGGCCATGAGACTTTTCTTCTTCTCTCTTCCAAACTTCTTTTTGGGCTTTTCCCTCTGAAGCTTTGGGCAGTCACTCTTGTAGTGTCCTTGCTCATTGCACTCGTAGCAGATGATGTCTTTTGTGTTTGGCTTCTTGCTACTGGAGGAGCCTTCAGATCTTCTGTATCCAGAGGAAGAATCTGTCCTTCTGTATCTGGAAGAAGACTCGTTCTGATCAGATCTTCTGGGATTCCTGAACTTCCTTTGTCTTTGCTTCCACAGTTGATTTACTCTTCTGGAGAGAAGGGAAAGTTCGTCTTCTTCTGATGAGGATCCATCAGATGTTTCTTCAACTGCCTGCAAAACTTTAGACTCAGATTTTCTGTTAGATTTTAATGCTAAAGGCTTACCTTGCTTCTGAGGCTCATCAGCTTCTAGCTCTATCTCATGACTTCTGAGGGAGCTTATAAGTTCCTCCAGAGTGATTTTGTTGAGATCCTTCGCTAGCTTCAGAGCAGTAACCATGGGCCTCCACTGCTTGGGTAAACTTCTGATTATCTTCTTGACATGGTCAGCAGTAGAGTATCCTTTGTCCAGAACTTTGAGACCAGCTACCAGAATCTGGAATCTAGAGAACATAGTTTCAATGGATTCAGATTCTTCCATTTTGAGCGCCTCATACTTCTGAATGAGCGCCAGAGCTTTTGTTTCTTTGACTTGAACGTTGCCCTCATGCGTCATTCTGAGAGAATCAAAGATGTTCTTAGATGTGTCTCTGTTGGAGATCTTTTCATACTCAGTATAGGAGATGGCACTGAGGAGGATGGTTCTGGCCTTATGGTGATTCTTGAAATCACGCTTTTGTTGATCAGACATTGATTTTCTATCAATCTTCTGACCAGTTGCATTCACAGGGTGCGTGTATCCATCTGTCACCATATCCCACAGATCAGCATCATGTGCTAGAAAGAAGCTTTCAATTCTGTCTTTCCAGTAATCAAAGTTTTCTCCATCAAAGACTGGAGGTTTGCCGCTGAATCTGTCTCTGTCCTCATTGTTGTCATTGCTGAAATGAGAGTTGTTTCCTGCCATTGTGTTTTTCTGACGCTGGATCTTGTACTGACACGGTTAAGTGTTTTAGCTCAGAACCAGGCGCTCTGATGCCAATTGAAGGGGTGAAAAACACAAGAAGGGGGGGTTGAATTGTAAAACTGAAATCTTAAAGCAATTGACAAGATATTTTTATCCTGGTTCGTTTGATCTCAAACTACTCCAGTCCACCCGTCAAGGTGATTTCGCCTCTCTCCAACGAGGTCTTAATTCACTATATTCAACTGAATATTACAGACTGCTTTAACAACTGCTAAAGCCTTCTTGATTCAAACCACAATCCGGTTTGTCAAGGCAACACTTTCTTACAAAGGTATAAAACAATGTGTGTGAATGTTTTCTACAAAACTTTATCACAACTGTGATGTATACACAAATTAAGCTTAGAAACTAGATTGCTAAACTGTAATGGAGTATCAGAGTTTGTTGGTTTAGCAAAACTGGTAGATGAAGATTATAGGTTCAGCTTTGTGCGTGTAGAGATTTGGAGAGCATTAGCCATTATAATCTTCGAAGCCTTGTTTATATAGCACTTGAGAAGATGAACGTTGAATGCAAATATTCTTGATTCAATGCTAATAACAAGCTTTCCTTTTTGAGCAGATCTTGTCTAGAATGATGCCGTTGGAATTAATTAGCGTTCAATGCACAGTACCGTTGCTTCTTCAATGCACGTTCTGGCTTGGCTCATTCTGATTCTGCTTCGCTGCTGATGAACTATTGTGTTTCTGTATCAGAGTGTTTACGCGCAGTTCTGTTCATCAAGCTTCAGCATGTACGTGAGTTGATCATCTGATCTTGACGTTCTGATTCAGCAACTTCTGATGCTGGTGTATGAAATCAAATTCTGATGCTGAAGAAGTGATCTTGCTTATTTTAATCAGCGTATCTGCAAGTCAGAGCATAGTAATTTTAGGCAGCATATAGTTCAATCATGAAACATATAAATACTCTATCTTTTCACTTTGTTATCATCAAAACTCAAATATAGGGTAGTAGATTCAAACATTGTTCTAACACAGGAGACATTGGCAATTAATAGTCATGTGTCCAAGAGACAATTTAGTTGTCGCATTTTGTTCACTTCATCGGGAAATTGACCAGAACACGAAGAAAATTATTACAAAGTAAGTTTATCTTTCATGTGACTTTCATTGACAACTAATAGTTATGTGATTTTTCATTGGCGAGTATATTTAGTTATGTGATGTTTATATCTTTCTGTATTAGTTCTTTTGGGATTCATCAAATGGCAAATGGAAATAGAAAAAAAGGCTACATGGCTTCATCCCAATGTAAGTGTGATGTAAATTATAATTCTATAGTTAAATATATACGATAAATATTCACTAATTATGTCATTCAATTGTAGACAAGGCAACAACATAACTCTAATGATTGTGGATACTATGTGATGAAAAATATGTTGGATATTGTCTCTGCTAATATAACCGAGAATTGGATGCAGGTACTAAAAATAACTTTACTTTGTTCTTTACTTTTTGTTTTTCGACTTAATATGAATTTTTAAAAAATAACTCTATATTGTTATATTTATGTATTATAGGTATTTGATGACCCAACAGAATTAACACCAGATGATTTGTATGATTGGCGACTTCGTTGGGCAAAATGTTTCTTTGACTTACATGGAACTTAAGTTTAGCTGGTGAGTTTTATAGAATTGTATAAGTTGTGGTTTTTGCACAATACATGTGGTTTTTGCTCATGTGTTGGGTTTCTTGATTTTTTTGCTGATGTTAATTGTTATTATTTATTGTCAGGCAATATGATTTTGGTGTTGTCTACCGAAGATTTTATATTGGTAATTCAAGTTTGGAAACTTAGAAATAGTTGAATATTTTAGTATATGTATATTTTGTGAATATTATGTAATTGTAAGTTTTGAAAAAGACTTATAAATAGTTGAATATTGTTTTATATTTTGTTAAGAATTTGTAATTGTAAGTTTGTATGTTGTAATACAATACAAGTTTGCAATACAATTGTTCAATTTGTAAGTTTGTTGTGAAAAATATGAAAACATCGTCCTAAATGTGATATATGTGATGTTGGAAAGCTATGAAATCTATATAGCGACATAAATATAGTCTGTTTGATATTGGAAAAATATGAAAAAATGGGTACAAATTATATTTGTATAGGGAAACCCAGAAAATAAATAATCTATTCCAAAAAAATTTCATACATTTTACATCAGTTATTAGTAAAACTGATGTAAAAACTTTCAATAAGGGACTTTTTACATCGGTTGGAAGTAATACCCGATGTAAAAAGTCGCGTCACTGGGGACTTTTTACATCGGGTATTACTTCCAACCGATGTAAAAAACTGGATCAATTTTTTAAAAAAATGTGCATAATAATTGTTTTTTACATCGGTTCATATATTATAACCGATGTAAAAAAGGTACTTTTTACATCGGGTATTACTTCCAACCAATGTAAAAAACTGGATCAATTTTTTAAAAAATGTGCATAATAACAGGTTATTACATCGGTTCTGATATTATAACCGATGTAAAAAAGGGACTTTTTACATCGGTCCCAGAACCGATGTAAAAAGTCCCTGATTTACTATATCACCTGACTTTACATCGGATCCAAAACCGATGTAAAAAGTCAATTTTACCCGATGTAAAAAGTCATTTCTGCACTAGTGTTAAGACTAAACTCTCGCGATGATTTCGGTCGCAAGAAAAGGTTGCTAAACTGGAATTATGATCGATTGATGGTAGTCAGTGATATTGAGATCCTCTAGAACCCGGTTACTATTTTTAGGACAGGTTTAAACCAACTGAACTGAAAGAGGGTAGTACCTAAGCTCCTTGCCAGCCTGAAATCTAAGGGCTCTCTGTGTGAATTGTGTGCCTTTACCATGTTTGCTATTTGTGGATACTTGTGGTGTGCTTACTATCATGACATCATGACATCATAACATCACATACATCTTACATTGGACTAACCTATTTCAAAGATAGGAGGGATTCATCTTTGTTCTGTTTTATAGGTCATCATGATGTCCATGCGTAGGAATACCATCCAGATCAACTTTGTCCATGTTCCCACCTTGCTCAAAGAGTTGATTGCAAAGATGCCTGATACTACTTCCTTCCTCAGGAGACATGGTTATCTTCTCAGTTTGGTCACTTCCAAATTGGACGAGCATATGATGAGTGTTTTGGTCCAATTCTATGACCCGTTGTACCACTGCTTTACTTTCTAGGACTACCAGCTGGTTCCCACCTTAGAGGAGTTCTCTGATCTGCTCGGTATCTCCATTCTGGAGCAGACCCCGTTTACTGGTTGGGAAAAGATACTTAGGCCCGAAGAGATTGCTACAACCCTTCATATGACTAAAGATGAGGTAATGGCTAATTGGGAGACTAGAAGTGGAGCAAAGGGCTTTCTGACTAAGTTTTTGGTTGGTAAGGCTAATTATTTCTAGGATAGCCTAGACTTCAAGGCATTCGAGGATATTATGGCTCTTATGATATATGGCTTGGTTTTGTTTCCAAACTCTGACTCTTTTGTTGATGTGAATGCGGTGAAAATCTTCATCTCTCGTAATCCTGTACCCACTCTCTTGGGTGACATTCTTCATCAGCTTTATGCTCGTACTGCCCGAAAGCGGGGGACCTTGATGTGTTGTGCTCCATTATTGGCGAGGTGGTTTATTTCACACCTCCCCAAGTCAGTGCTGAAGAACAAAGAAGGCATGGGTTGGGCCTATAGGGTTATGTCTCTCTCTCATAATGACATTATCTGGACTCTTAAGGGTATGGAAGAGGTGGCCATTATTGATCGTTGCGGGGAGTACCCCAATGTTCCACTGATAGGAACCCATGGAGGAATTTCTTATAATTCGTGCTTAGCCTTACGTCAGTTTGGGAGAGCCAGAAGAGAAGGACCACATGAGCTGCTAATGCCTAGTATAATCTTTGATTTTCAAGGGGATAGCGATGAGCAACGTCGCAGATTCATAAGGGCTTGGGATAGAGTTCACAGATCTGATCCACACAAGTTGGGCCCAAAGACTTCACTTCCGATGGAGCCATATCTTAGATGGGTCCATATCCGTGCCCAAAAGCTGGGTATGCCATATGAAGCTGTCCGACCTATCATTGTTGAAATTGGTAATGAAAAAGGGGTTCTTCCAACCATCCTCCACCCTTACATGCCCACTGACATTGGGGCACTGAAAAGGTCTTGGATGCAGCTAAGAGAGGAACGGGATGCTTACCGAGAGAAGTTCAACAAGAAAGAGCAGAAGATCCAGAGGTTGACTAGGCAGTTGGAGAACGAGCGGATTCTCAATGATTATGTCTGCACCGACAAGAAGAGACCATGGGAGCACTGATTATCCTTTGATTGTTTCCTTTCCAATTTTTATTTACTTTTCAGTATTTCCATTCTTGTAACGCCTTAAGGGCAATTTGTTGAACAATTTGAATTTCAAAGTTTATCTAATAAAGTGTGTTTCATTTCTTATTTACAAATTTGAATCTCCCGACTGTCTTTGAAATCATGTCATACGCATTTCATCCCACGCACGTCATAACAGGTACCCATTACAGGTCTCTTATCTTCTTCGCTGTTTATTTCAGCATCATGTCTGCTGAACCTTCAACTGAGCAAGCAATCAAGGTCCTCCAGGCCCAGAATGCCCAATTCCAAGAGCTGTTCATGAATCTAGCTAAGGGTCAGCAAGACCTGAAGACCCTGATTCTGAAAGAGAAGAAGAAGAAGAAGAAGAAGAAGAAGAAGAGGACAATCTTGTTTAACACATGGCACAAGTATGGCAACAGGCTACAAAATGAAGTTGATTTGACCACCTCATCTGGAGGGAAAGATAGTCAGGAAGAAAGGAGGGCTCTTAGCCCTGTGGTCTCCGACAACGAGACGGACTTCGATGAAGAACAGTATCCTCCATCTGAGGATAGATACAAGCAACTGGAAGACCGGTTGAGTGCTATGGAAGTTCAGAAAGTGCCTGGTCTGGACTTTGGTGATCTAGGTCTATCATCTGGGGTAGTGATTCCCCACAAGTTCAAGGCACCAGCCTTTGCTAAGTATGACAGAGTTTCTTGTCCGAAGTTGCACCTCCGGTCATATGTGAGGAAGATTGAGCCGTACACCGCTGATAAAAACCTATGGATCCATTTCTTTCAAGACAGTCTCTCAGGGACTCAGCTTGAGTGGTTCTACCAGTTGGACGGAACCAGTATCCGCAGTTTGGAAGATTTGGCTACTGCTTTCTACAGGAAGTATCAATACAACTCTGACCTCGCTCCCACGCGTACCCAACTCCAGGGTATGTCGATGGGAACGGGTGGAGGATTCAAAGATTATGTTCAGAAGTGGAGAGACCTCGCCGGAAGAGTACAACCACCCTTGGTTGATCGGGAGCTTGTGGATATGTTTCTGGGGACCTTGTCTGGTCCATTTTTCAACCATCTGATTGGAAGCTCTTCGTCTGGGTTTACAGAGCTAATTATGACCGATGAAAGGATTGAGGCCGGTATTAAGGCTGGTAAGATATAGAAGGGTGCCTCATCAAGCACCGAGAAGAAACCATTTAAGAAAGAGTCCAGCGTTGTCTAGAAACCAGAATAGGCCTGAACGTCGCCAAGCTATTAATGCGGTTGTAATTTCAAAACCTGCTGGTGCTCCTCAGCACAACAATCAACAAAAGGACGAGAGACCTCGAAGGCAATTCACCCGTCTCAACATGACCTTATCTCATATTTTGCCACAGTTGTTGAAGACCAATATGATGATTCAAAGGGAATCCCCGAAGAATCCAAATACAATATCACGAAAGTATAACCCTAATGCCCGATGTGCTTATCACTCTGTTAGCCCGGGGCATAATACATATGATTGTTGGACTTTGAAGAATAAGGTACAAGACTTAATCGATGCTAAGGAGATTGAGTTCGAGGCGCCCGAAAGGCCTAATGTTGTGACTGCTCTTATGCCCAAGCATGGAGTGAATGCTATAGATGAGGACTTGTTTGTGGGTTCTGTGAATGATATTGTTACCCCTTTGATGACTATGAAGAAGAACCTTTTGCTAGCAGGTTTATTTCCGGGCTGTGGCGAAGGTTGCTGTATGTGTTCTGTTCTACCAACTGGTTGCCATCTTTTGAAGTCAGGTGTCCAACGCCTGATGGGTAGTAAAGAAATTATGTTCAAGAATATTGTTGTTCCTCTAGTTCATACTGAAGAAGTTGCCATTATCACCATTTTCGACAATTCTTCCAAGGCTCCCTCGAGGAAGCCTGTTAGAATTACATCTGTTCCAAGAATCGCACCTGTGATCATCACTGTTCCGGGGCCCATCCCCTACACCTCTGATAAAGATGTCCCTTGGCACTACGGGGCTGATGTTTATTTTCATAGGGTTAAACAAGAGTTAGATGTTGATACTGACGTCAGTAATATTGTTGGACCTGCTAAAGTCACCCGCAGCGGTAGACTTTTCTCACCTGATATCTCTCCACCAACTGCTCGAAAGCCTATTGTTATTACACCTGCCAGTGTACCTGCTGCTATTCATGTTCAAGTTCCTATTCTTACCCCTGTCGCCGAGTCATCTGACACTCGGGTAAAAGGGATCACCAATGAGCCTGCCCAGACGGAGGCGCCAAAGACGATTATTGTTGAAGCTTCTAAACAAGAGATGGAAGAGATTCTGAAAATCATCAAAAAGAGCGACTACAATGTAGTTGAATAGCTGGGGCAAACCCCATCCAAGATTTCTATGTTGTCACTGTTGTTGTGCTCAGAGGCCCATTCCAAGGCTCTGATTACCTTTATAAAGACTGCACACGTACCACAAGAGACATCAGCTGATCAGTTTACAGATTGCATGGCCAATTTGACTGCTGATAATGGGTTGGGTTTCTCTGACGCTGACTTGACTGCTAAAGGGAAGAATCACAATGATGCCCTGCATGTCTCCATTGAATGCAGGGGCACTACTCTTGCACATGTATTGGTGAATACTGGTTCCTCATTGAACGTTTTACCGAAGAAAGCTCTAGACCGGTTGGACTGTGAAGGGTTAGAGTTGAAACCAAGCAACATCGTTGTCAGGGCCTTTTATGGGTCTAAGAGAATGGTGCATGGAGAAGTTGATATTCAGATCAAAGTTAGTTCTCAGGTTTTTAATTCTACGTTCTATGTGATGGACATTCAGCCGTCTTATTCTTGTTTGCTGGGTCATCCATGGATCCACAAAGCTGGGGCCGTAACCTCAACGCTTCACCA
Organism: Vicia faba; assembly: GCA_948472305.1. Lineage (NCBI taxonomy): Eukaryota > Viridiplantae > Streptophyta > Magnoliopsida > Fabales > Fabaceae > Vicia > Vicia faba. The sequence continues at coordinate 1,488,455,536 of OX451736.1, forward strand.
GAAGCTGAAATACCCGGTCAAAGGGAAGATTATAACAGTACAAGGGGGGAAGAGTATATGGTTAGCCACCTCAACTCTTTTCGATACATGGAGATGGATGGGGAGTTCATTGAGACCCCATTTCAGAATTTTGAAGAGGTTCCCCAGACACTGGCGTCAGCTGAGACCGTTGTTGAAGATTCTCCTATGAAGATGGCTTCCTTCAAGGATGCCCGGGCTGTTGTTGAGAAGGAGGCTCAAAAGGATGTTCGGAATGCACGGATCAGAAGACCTCCCGTGTTCATCATCAACTCGGGAGTAAATGCCATTGAAGATGATGTGGAAGAGTCTGAGTTCGACAGTTGGATCTATCCTACGACCGACGGTGGACCAAGCAACTGGACAGCAAAGGACTTCATCCTTATTTCTTTTGTTATCCAGTAATGAAACTTTTTGTTTTGAATATGTAACAGACAATGTTTTAAACTTTACGGCCTGGTGACTTACCCGGGGCACCGTGGCTTCATTTGTGAGGGTTTATGTATGTCATTTTCATATATCATTAATAAAAGCATTGGACGTTTCTTGCATTTCAAATTTTGCGCTCCTTGTTTTTCTTTTATTATATATTGCAAAATAGCTATTTTACACACACTCACATATCATGATCCAAATCCACTATGGATCCCACTGATAACGACTCTACTACTGCCAGTTATGACTTCCAAAGTCCGATCAACTTAGCCGAAGACGAAGGTGAAGATGATTGAGAAGTGTCTATTGAGTTTGTTAGACTGCTGCTTCAAGAAGAGAGGGCCATACTACCTCCAAGCCATTAATTCTGATGCCTCCAATTACAGGAAGACCGTTGATCTTATAAGTGTTGGATAATACAAAGAGGTACGTGTTGGGGCAGCATGACGAGTCTGGCCGAAAAGAGCATGCTATTTACTGCTTTAGCAAAAAGTTTACCGACTGTGAGACCCAATACTCACTGCTTGAGAGAACTTTCTACGCTTTGGCATGGGGTGCTCGCCGGCTGAGACAGTACATGTGGACTCATACTACTCTTCTGATACCAAAAGATCTAAACATCTTGACGGCTCCTTGGCCTTTTGCAATGTGGGGCATTGATATGATCGGCGAGATCAGACCTACAGCGTCCAACGGGCATCATTTCATCTTGGTATCAATCAATTACTTTACGAAGTGGGTTGAAGCAGCTTCCTTTGCTACTGTAACCAAGAACGTCGTGGCACGGTTCATTCAGCATAATTTGATATGTCGATACGGTGTACCCGAGAGGATCATTACGGACAATGGTACCAATCTCAACAACAAGATGATCACCGAGCTCTGTGAGTAATTCGAGATACAGCATCACAACTCTTCTCCCTATCGGCCGAAGATGAATGGGGCTGTAGAAGTGGCTAATAAGAACATTAAGAAGATTGTGCAGAAGATGACGGTGACATACAAAGACTGGCACGAGATGTTACCATTTGCTCTTCATGGGTACCGTACCTCAGCGCAGACGTCAACAAGGGAAACACCCTGCTCCTTGTTATATGGCATGGAGGCAGTCTTGCCCATTGAAGTTTAGATACCCTCTCTTCGGATCATAAAGGATGCATGTTTAAGTGAAGATGACTGAATTCAGACCCGGATTGATCAGTTGAACTTAATCGACAAAAAGAGACTTACTACTATTTGTCATGGTTAGACGTACCAAAAACGGATGATCAAGGCATTTAACAAGAAAGTTAGACGACAAGAGTATAAAGTTGGGGAACTGGTAATCAAGCGCATTATTCTACCTCAAGGTGATACCAGGGGAAAATAGACCCCTACTTACGAAGGGCCATTTGTGGTTAAGAACATTTTCTCAGGAGGAGCTATGATTCTAACCACCATGGATGGTAACGAACTTCCTCACCCCGTCAATGCATACATAGTGAAAAGATACTATGCATAAACAAAGACCCGCTAGGTTGACTGGCCTAGGCAAAAATAAGGGCTTCCCGGCGAACCAAAAGGGTTCAGGCAAAAATAAGGGATGGAAATGAAAAAATCTGTACACCCGGAAAGCCGAAAACCCGAAAAGGCGGCTTGGGCAAAAATGGGTATCCCGGTGGACTGAAAACCCGAAAGGGCAGTCCAGGCAAAAATTAGGGATCAAAGCGTAACACTATGTCTCATTGAATCACCTTGCATCCAGACTTCGGTATCAACTATCAAGCTCGAACGACACTAATCAATCTGATCTACCTTCAACCAACCGCAAAGTGATGAGATGCTCGAGGATATAAAGGCAATAACAGAGTTGGAACCCAGTGGGATTATTCACATAGCTGTTTCATTTTAGTTTTTCACAAATTGTGTAAATTCTATTTATTCGGCGGCGTTCTCTTACTAGGACGTCAGCCTCTTGTGCAAAAATGCCTATTTACAGGCCAAACTTCAAAATCAATACAATTCATTTTCAAAGAAATTTCAAACTGTTTTTCTTTATCTGTTTTGTTTTGCAAAGAACGTCCAATGTTCATTTTTGATATATGCATTTGACATTAATTGCTGCTCATAAATATTTTCATGTGAAACAAAAGACGAATTGTTGGTAATAGCAGAAACAAGGGCAATAAGAAGTGTCCAAATTGTATAGTTGCTTTGTCCACCAGGTACAAGGGTAAATCCAGCTGAAGAATATGGCTAAGATACCTTCACTCCCCGCAGAGTAAGACAGTAACGGTGGCTCTCCCCCAGCTGATACTTGCAACTATGAACGAATCAGAAATGCTCTCCCCAAGCAGAGTCGATCTACCATCAGCACTAAAAATGCCTGATATCCCTGGCAGTCTCAATATTCCCCAATAGAGTATAAGAATGTTCCCCGGCAGAATACAAGATACCCCTAGTGGAGTCAATATTTCCCCAGCACGGTCTGAAAAATCTTCCCCAACGGAGTTGAATCATCATTCCCAGTAGACTCTGGAAGTTTATCCCCAGCGGAGTACAACATAAATCTCCCCAGTCAAGTTCAAAGGATCATTCCCAGCAGAATTCATAAGATTATCCCCACAAGAGTCTACAGGGTTATCCCTAGCAAATCGCAACTGAAAGATCATCCCCAACGAAGTTCTTTCCTTTCACAAACAGGAATTCAATCCTCAATACCTACTATTACCAGCAATGGTAATCCATCCCCAACGGAGTTTATCAGTGGAAGCCTCAGCAGAGCATCTCTTCCCCACAGAGTAACCTCCTCATCAGTTTATTCCCCAACGGAGTTCTCTTCTCCTGCAGGTTTATTACCTTCGTTCACCACCCCCTGCGGAAACGAAGAATTCAATTCTACTATCCAGCAGCTATCAGGGATTTATTTTCCCCAGCTAAAACATTACATTTCCATACATCATGATACAAGCATATACGCGTTATACCATACAATCTCATTTATGTTGAGAACATCATTGCTTGATCCATATCATGAATTGCATATGACTGACCTTTACCTTTCAGGAAAGATGCAGTTAAATTCTCAACTATGTCAAAGGCCTTCTCTGGTCCAGTCAAATCGATTCCTAAAGATTTTTCTGATGTCGATCCAGTTGAAGTTATCCCAAGACCTTGTCTGGTCCAGTTAAATCGATTCCTAACGATTTTTCTGATGCCGATCCAGTCAAAGGCCTTCTCTGGTCCAGTCAAATCGATTCTTAAAGATTTTTCTGATGCCGATCCAGTTGAAGTTATCCCAAGACCTTGTCTGGTCCAGTTAAATCGATTCCTAAAGATTTTTCTGATGCCGATCCAGTCAAAGGCCTTCTCTGGTCCAGTCAAATCGATTCCTAAAGATTTTTCTGATGCCGATCCAGTTGAAGTTATTCCAAGACCTTGTCTGGTCTAGTTAAATCGATTCCTAAAGATTTTTCTGATGCCGATCCAGTCAAAGGCCTTCTCTGGTCCAGTCAAATCGATTCCTAAAGATTTTTCTAATGCCGATCCAGTCAAAGGCCTTCTCTGGTCCAGCCAAATCGATTCCTAAAGATTTTTCGAATGCCGATCCAGTTGAAGTTATTCCAAGACCTTGTCTGGTCCAGTTAAATTGATTCCTAATGATTTTTCTGATGCCGATCCAGTCAAAGGCCTTCTCTGGTCCAGTCAAATCGATTCCTAAAGATTTTTCTGATGTCGATCCAGTTGAAGTTATTCCAAGACCTTGTCTGGTCCAGTTAAATCGATTCCTAAAGATTTTTCTGACGCCGATTCAGTCAAAGGCCTTCTCTGGTCCAGTCAAATCGATTCCTAAAGATTTTTCTGATGCCGATCCAGTTGAAGTTATTCCAAGACCTTGTATGGTCCAGTTAAATCGATTCTTAAAGATTTTTCTGATACCGATCCAGTCAAAGGCCTTCTCTGGTCCAGTCAAATCGATTCCTAAAGATTTTTCAGATGCCGATCCAGTTGAAGTTATTCCAAGACCTTGGCTGGTCCAGTTAAATCGATTCCTAAAGATTTTTTTCTGATGTCGATCCAGTCAAAGTTAATCCAAGACCTCCTCTGGTTCAGTCAGATCGCTGATAAGATCTCCCTGATTCCTATTCCAGTCGAAGTTCAAACCACCCATCATCAGTCTCCGAATGGCATCTGTAATCCCATTCACGACATCACAATGCTGATATCACTTCATGCGAGTGCAAATTTATGGGCACTCTAATGTTCAATTATCTTCCACCTTCGGATCACGAAAGGCCCGAAAGCCAATATATATCCTCAGGTTTAAGAAAATTGAACAGGGGCAGCTGTTGTACCCCAAAATTTTCCCTCCCATATTTCTCAATACATTGCAAGATTAGTCTCCAATGGCTCAAGATTGCTCAAGAGTTGGACAGTCAAGCTATCTCCTAAGGCAGTCAACCTCAAATTAGGGTTTTGTGTTGCATCAAGGTCCTTGCATCCAAATGACCTCAAGTTCTCCCCAATGTCCTCATATGGTCTCAAGTTCATCCATGTCAAATTTCAAGCCTTGCAGAGAAAGTTTGGTCAGTCAATTGCTCAAGAGGCCCAAAAATCGACTATGCTAGGGCAAAAGTCAACTATGACCCAAATACAGACAAACTTCAATATTTTTTGTCAACATTATCATTTTGAAGGATATTTCATCATTTTATCAAGGGTTGATCATGATTCATCAAGGATTGCTCAAGATTCATCAAGATTCAAAAGTTGCTAAATTAGGGTTTTGCAGGAAAAGTCAACTCAACTTTGACCAAGCATAACTTTCTCATACTTTATTAGAAATGACCCATCAAAAGCTCATTTTGAAGAGGATGAAATTTCCAAAAATCCATCTTCACACCCCAAGATCAAGTTATTCACTCACAAAAATTTACAAATTTGGACATTATAGGTCATTTTTGAAAGTCAACAAAAACACCTTGTTTGCCAAAGCTTATAACTTGAGCATGCTATATCAAAATGAGATGAGACCAAAAGGGTTGGTTAGAGGACATCTCAATCTTCCCAAAAAGTCCAAGGAAAATTCCAAAAGTGCAAAATTGAAGAAGTTATGCATTGTTGAAGTTGGGCATTTTTGAAAAATTGCAAAAAGTCAACTATCCCCAAAACTTCAAATTTTGTCAAATGGGCCCATTCTTTTCCACTTGATTTGGTCTTGTCACACTACACACGTGTCCTAGCTTCAGCCTTGTGTCCATTTATTAATTTTTCTTTTTTATTTGATTTTTATTGAATTAATTCATTTTAAATCAAATAAAATCCAAATATTGATCATTTAGGATCTTTTTGATTTTTATAGGTCTTAATTGTCATCATGAACATGATCAAATCCGTATCAAGCCACATCATGAACAAAATATTGGATTTTGGACAAAATTGGAAGCTTTTTAATGGTGAATCAAATCTTATCTCCAAACATCAATGCATAAGGATTCAGCCCAAAGAAGTTGACCTAATTCATTCCATGTTACATATACAACACAAAGGCACGAGCTTGAGAGGTTGGAGGCTGCCAAATCACAAGAACCAAACTTGAAAAAATTGCAAAAAAGCTTGAAACTGAAATCTATCTTAGAGGTGCTTTCAACACGAAATCTCAACACTATTCTCTTGTTGGACATTCACTGAGTGAGAAGCAATCCTTAACAAGCTCTGATACCTTCTCAATCACACTGTAAGCTTCGTGTTTTACCGCCCTGTAGTCAAATTCATAGCTCCACATTCTTGCGTTTTTTGACAAATTATTGGCATGTTCATGATCCTTGTGTGATTTCTGAACTTTCTACATTATTTAATTGTGTTTATATGACCTGTAATGTCATACCCGAATCTAGGGTCTTGGTCTTTGTTTTTAGGCGTTTTGTTTGTAGGAAAAATCAGGGCAAACAATGGACATGGATGAAATCAGGATGCCCAGATGAATCGAACCATGGTCTTAGAATCAATTTCTATGGCCTAGGATAGATTTTAGGATGGCCATGCGCATTTAGCTGCGGATACAAATCCGCGGGTAAAAAAACCAGGTTTCAGTGGAGAAGACGAATAAGTGGCCTTTTCCCATTCGCCCATTCAAATAATTTGCGCTTTATTTTTTATATTTCTGGCATAGTAATTGTTTTTTCATATAATATTTGCTATCCATTATAATAACAAATGAGGCGTAGTGGTGTAGTGGCAAGGGTGAGCGTTCAAAACCAATAGGACCTGGGTTCGAATCCCAGGTCCCCCAAAAGCTTTGTATTATTTTTCTTCAGTTGTTCAGGCGTGCTTCAGCAATTATGGTCCATCATACACCATCACCCAGATGCCTGCCAGATGGCCCCAGGCCAGATCTGGTGGTCAAGAATGAATATCCATCATCTTCTCAAGTCAACCAATGCATAGGGAATCAGGAAGTCAACCCAGGCATGCGTGCAAATGGGCTTCAAATTGCCAGTCTCACCTCCAAATTGGGCCTGAACCCCCCTGGGTTTTTTCTATCTCTTTCTTTTTATATTTTATTTAATTGTTTTGTTTAATTAGGCATAATTTTTAATATCTTTTGCAAATAATTAAAATTAATTTAGATAATTAGGTTTCATTAACTTTGATCAAATTTATTTTATTTCTTTAAATATCAAAAATCAAAAAATATTTTAATTAATTAATTAGTTTATTAATTTAATTGTTAACTTAATTTAATTTCTTTTAATCCAAAAATAACAAAAAAAATCACTTTCTTTAATAAAAGGGTCAAAACCCTAAAAAATTTGCACTCGATTTAATTTTCCGCTCGCGATCCATTTTACAATATTGTATATGTTTCCCGGAATGTAATATTTTAATTAGGACTTTAATTATTTTATCGCTTTATTTATTTTCAAGGGTTGCTTTTGGCGATGTAAATACCCGACGCCTTGTAATAGTTAGATTTAATTTCCGCAATTTAATTTCCACAACTTATAAACTCTTAGATGTTTGGTAATATGGAATGCATGACAAGATCAAATGTTAAACCTAAAATCAACATAGATAACCATTGACATGTACAAAGACAAATTAACTGAAAATGACACACTCGCACATGCGAATTCTTAGGGTACACCTCACTTGGTTGCCTTCTAACGCGGTCATCGAGTATAGGTTATTTTAGAGGTCGCCCTCTTGTCCAAAGATCATAGTTGCCTCGAAACGGTTGCCTCAGATAAAATGATCTAAGACATTAGGGTTACCGCTAAGGCGTCCTAATGTTGCTTTAGTAACCGCACGTCCCTTAATCGAATTGACCCTTAAACTCCAACGACGATGCTACCTACTCATCAATAGTGGGATAGCATTATCTAAAGGACATTAGCACAGATTGATTCCTTTTCGAGTAGGTAGATAGTTCTTAAGTACTTGCTCTTTCAAAACAAAATAAAACTTTTCGCACTTACACTTTTCAAACAAAAAACTTCTTTCAAACCCACAAACAGAAAGAAAAGCAATTTTTGAAAATACTTTGAGCAAGTACCTAAGAGCCCGTGGATAACCACGGATAGAAAGGGTGCTAACACCTTCCCTTTCTATAATCTACCCCCGGACCCGAGAAACATCTCGAAAAAGGAATTTTTCTGTGCTTTTTTCCTTTCCTTGTTGGATAAAATAAAAGACGGTGGTGACTCTTGCATACCGCGACATTTTGCAAAAACAAACGCAAAACGCAAACCAGCATTTCAAAAATAGTCAGTTCTCTCCCACCGTATCACACCCTCACACTCTCAAAAAACCATAACTATCCACAAAACCTCCACTCTTGAGCTTTGAAGTCCAAATCTTTAAATCTCTCACACCTTGCAAGTTCTGTCCAAACAAACCATCCAAATACTTCATATACATCATATAGAAATTGTTCAAACACAAGAGCAACTTCTGTAACATCATTATCACCATTCTCCAAACTAAAAAAGAACAGCCACTTGACTTCTCCATGACAATACAACAACCTTAAATCAAAACACAAATTTCAGTTTCAAGGTAAGTTTTCTTGACTTTGAACTCTTCATACAAGCATAATTCGTGGTTCATTTATGAAGATAAAATGTAGATATCATTGCCCTAAAGTTAACCATATGTTTACTTTTCATTTTCATTAACCATGTGTTGAGAACTGACTCATATATGTAGCAGAAAAATGTTAGAAGTAAAAAACAACAGTATGAGTCGATGCATATCTCTATGAGTCGACACATATTAGGTACAAAATAGGTTATGATTCGATACAAAACACGAATGAGTCAATTCATAACAGAAATGAGTCGATGCAAACTATTATGTATCGATACATACTGAGTTGATTTTGATTTCCAGGAGCAAGAAATGATATGTATCGATGCATAAGCCCATGTGTTGATACAAAACAGATATGATCCGATGCAAACCATTATGTATTAACTCATACTGAGTTGGTTTTGACTTTCAAGAATAAGGAATGATATGTATTGATGCATAAGTGCATGCGTCAATGCATAAAAGTTTTCGTATCAATGCATAAGTGCATGTGTCAATACATAAAAGTTTTTTTAAAAATAATTTTCTTTTTTTTTACAATATATTTATATTTATTTATATTTTTATTATTATACATTATTCAATAAGGTTTTAATAGTAACTATGTTTTAATTTCTTTCATTCCCCATTTATGATTTTTACCCCCATCCCCTAAAGTATTGTAATAACATAGGATATTTAATTTCCACAATTTATCACTTTCCATATTATTGTTAATAATTAGGGTGTGTATGGAAACAAAATATAAATCTTAGAGAACCTTAATCTCAAGACAAAAATGCATGAAAACAAACACTTTGCACACTTGCACCTCTAAGAGTTAACCACACTTGTTGCCTCGAATAAAACAGTCATGTCCCTCGAACGTGGGATACTTTAGCAACGACCCTCGAATACAAGATCGTAGTCCCTCGATGACCCTTCGATGTTGTCTTCTGTAAAACGATCTTAGACCTTTACGAAAAATTGAAAATGTGTCCTACAATGTTGCCTTCTATGATTGTACGACGACCCACGCTTGTTCCTTCACATCCAATGATAGGGCTTCTTATCAATCAATGGTAATATAGCAATATTTAAAGGAGGGGGAAATGAACAAAGACTTTTTTGAGTAGGTAGAACGTTCGTAGTTGTTTACTCATAAGCTTTTGAAACCAAAACACTTTCCAAACACACCAACACTTTCCATTAAATATTTTCAAAAGTCAACACTTTGTATGCACTCTTATAGATATGATAATCATTACAAAGTTCTCCTAAACGAAGGCACTTTTCAAAAATACTTTTGAAACTATCACAAACACATTTCAAACAAAGCATTTCAAAGTGAGCTAGCAACTAAGAGCCCGTAGATAACTACAGATGAAAAGGGTATTAATACCTTCCCTTTTTATAACCTACCCCCCTAACTCAAGAAAATCTCAAAAGGTCTTTCATGTTCTTTTAACCCTTTCCTTTATTGGATAAAAGAAAAGTCGGTGACGACTCTTGCTATTTGTAACAATTGTGATAAAATGCAAAACACCCAAGTCAGTTCTCCCACCATATTACACCAGTCGTAAGTACGGATGCTGATCATTTGTTGCCTACCCTAATATTAGCTTCTATTGGTATTATCCTACCATTTCTTTCCCCTTGTGGGTCTACGTTACCTTTTTTGCTATCTACTCAGTGAGTAGATAGTTTACATAGCTTATAGTTATCTGTCAATCACTATTGTCTTTTACTTTCTCTCCTCAATATTTAAGTTGACGTTGATGTATCTCCTCCTTGGGCTTTACCCCAATAGAGTAGAGTCTTTTTTTCACTGGTGACTTATTTTCCTGGTCGAATTTTCTTTTGATCTTTATTTTATGTTTCCTCAGCGGTGCCTCGTATCACCCTTGGATCTATTTGTTTGCATGCATAATCATAAGCATTGCATGGTATCTTAGGCCCAAAAATATGGCTTGTTTTATATTTAAGTATCTTCGATTGTGTCAACACGAATATTTTAACCTTCGTATCTCCGGATAGAAGACACTTAAATAAGGACAATTGTTGTACCCCAATTTTTTTCCCTAAGATTCCTCTATCATCTCATATCAACTCAATTATATCAAGATCATTATTGGGTTTGGTTCTTTCCCCTATCTTTAGGTTTGCTCATGAGGAATCACCAAGCACCTTGATTTATATATTGTGATCATATTTGTCTTGTATTGATTAAATTTTAACTAGTAAATGCAATGAATGTTTTCTCTAATTGGTGATGATATAGGTGAGGGCACAACACATTTCATCAGGTGAATTCATAGGTTCATGAGTTTATTTCCATGCCTTCTTCAATAAAACTTCATTTAGATTCAAGCTTCATCATTGAATATGCTTTAAATTAATATCATGACAAGGTCTACTATGATTAATCATGCCTCAATTTGTCAAAGAAAGTCAAAAGATGCAAGGGTTAATTGAAGAAGTTTGACCTAATTGGATAAGTTCTTGATTCCTTGATCACAAGTGTATAACTCTTGCAATTCTTAATATTTGTAAGTGGTTATTGTGGATATTTTTCTTATTATCATCCACAACAACCTCTATTCACATGGAAAAATTTATTGTGCAAGAAATTATGTCAAAATTGAAAAGGGTTTCCAAGTCATTTTGGGGCTCTAGGAGCTAGGGTTGTGAACTTCTAAGGGTTATATCTTGCTCATCTTTTGAAATTTTTGAGTGATTCCAAAGGAATTCTTCTCTTTAAAGAGTTATCAACTAATCACTTTAAGATTTTCAAGAAAATTTGGTGTGGAAGATGCCTAATGATGAAGGAAGATTACAAGTCCTCTAGATAGGTCATCAAATTCCCTTATGTGACTTCAAAAGATCATAACTTGGTCAATTTTTATCTCCTTGAGCCCACTATTTTTCCATAATTATATTAAGTATGTGAAATTCAACTCTTCTTTTATGTGAAGAGCATGAAAGTAAGTGGAAGATGCCCTAATAATTCAAAAGATTATAGGTCACCTCTTGAATTTTCACCAATTTTATAAGGCCATAACATTTTCAATAATTGGTATTTTTGAGTGATTCAAGTTTCACAATACTCTTTGGGAAGTATACTTCAAGCTAGAATCAATTATCAAAGACCAATTTTGTAGGAATGCCTTGTTTGAACTCAAAACATTATAGGTCAGTTTTGAAGAAAAACTTAGAATTTTTCTAAGTACAAAAAGTCAGCATATTTTCTCAACTTTGACTTATCACAACTTTTAGCTCAAGCATACAATTGATCTCACTCTTTGCAAATTGTAAACTTTTTGACCTTATCTTTCAATTGCTTCAAGAATCATGCCTTAAGACCTCTTGAGTTGTGAACACCATGGGTTCAAAGATGGTACCTTGAAACTAAAATTTTCTCCAAAGTTAGAATTTGAAATTCATAATGTGGCTTCTAATCACCAATTTATCACGCGTTTTTTATTTAAACATGTTTAACCAAGTTCCTAAAGTTGAATTAAGGATCAAAACGCAAGAGTTAACTGAGTTTTGAGAAAAATCAATTCACACTTTTCTCATTTTCGAGCTTCCTTTGTTTTCCCTCCAAACTTCACTTTTGGTTCTAATTCTTTTCACCATTCACTCTCCTATAAATAAAGGGACATATTGCATTCATTTTCTCAAGCTTGAACAACCATAATCACCATGTCGAGAGGCTTTGATTTTATCAATCTTCTAATGAGTTTTCAAATGCAAGTTTCAAGTGTTGGCTTCTTGTTGGTTAAACCGTTATTTTCCCTATCTTTTACCTTATGCTTTAGGATAGTCCCTTCATCTCCTCCAATCTTAGTTAATTTCAAAAATATTCTCCCTCGTTTTCAAAACTATTCTTGTTTTCCAAACTTGAATCGCTTTGATAATAAACTTGGATTTAGGTCCATGCCTTTTCAAAATATTATCTTAATCAAACTTTAACCAACTTAATAGGTTTTAGGACAGGTTTCTTATCTTCTTCGCTGTTTATTTCATCAATGGCTCTTGAACAAATAGTTAAGGAGCTTCAGGCACAAAATGCCCAATTTCATGAAATGTTCCTGAATCTGGATAAGGGACAAGAAGACTTGAAAGTTTTGATTCTCAAGGACAAGAAGAAGAAAAAGAGACCAGTGGGTGTTTTGAATTTAGGAAGAAGGTTCAAAGGACCAGTGAAGCATGTTTCAGAGCTCACAACTCCGTCAAGAGAAAGAGACAATCAGGATGGAGAGCCAAGAGAATAAGACCGCAGTACAAGGGAGTCTGAGGAAGATGAACCTGATTATTCTGAGGAGCAGTATCCTCCTATTGATGATAAATACAAACAACTATAGGATCGGCTCAATTCCATGGAGATCCAAAGGGAGCCCGAGTTGGACTTTGAAGAGCTAGGACTGGTCTCAGGTGTGGTCATCCTGCAGAAGTTCAAGGTCCCTACATTTTCTAAGTACGATGGTGTCTTCTTCCCTAAGCTGCATTTAAAGTCGTATGTCAGGAAAATTCAACCCCACACTACTGATAGAGATCTGTGGGTACACTTCTTCTAGGAAAGTTTGGCAGGAACTCAACTGGAATGGTTCTATCAACTAGAAAGAACCAATGTGCGTAATTAGGAAGATCTGGCAGCTGCTTTCTACAAGAAGTACCAGTATAATGTTGACCTCGCCCCGACTCGTACACAGTTGTAAAGCATGTCTATGGGTTCCGGCGAGGGTTTTAAGGACTATGCCCAAAAATGGAGAGACCTTGCGGGAAGAGTCCAACCTCCATTGTCTGATAGGGAGTTGGTGGACATGTTCTTGGGCACTTTATCTGGGCCATTATTTAACCACCTGATAGGAAGTTCTTCTGCTGGGTTTGCAGAATTGATCTTTACGGGTGAACAAGTAGAGGTTGGTATTAAAAGTGGTAAGATACAGAGGGATGCATCCTCCAGCACTGTAAAGAAACCATTCACATAGAAGAAGGAGGTCAGTGATGTTTATGGTCAAAGAAATCTTAACAAAATTGAGCATCGTTTGACGGTAGAGGCTGTTATGACTTCTAGTTCTGCATCAAACCGGCAACAGAATAGTCAGTCCAAAATAGATAAACCAAGGAGACAGTTTACCTAGATCAACATGACCCTATCTTAGGTTTTACCACACCTGCTGAAATCCAATTTGATTACCCTAAAAGAGGCTCCCAAAAACCCCAACACTACATCTCCTCATTACAATGCAAATGCTCGGTGTGCTTACCATTATGAAAGTTCAGGCCATGATACAAACGGCTGTTGGGCTTTGAAGAATAAGGTTCAGGATTTGATCGAAGCAAAGGAGATTGAATTTGACTCTCCTGAGACCCCTAATGTTATTACTGCCCTATGCCCAAGCACGGCTGTGGTGTCAATGTTATTGATGATGACATGTTTGTTGCTTCTGTGGATGAACTAGCTACTCTGCTCCTGACTATTAAGAAGAATCTCTTGCAGGTCGGTTTATTTCCAGGTTATGGTGAAGGTTGCCAATTGTGTTTGTCCTTACCTAATGGTTGTCATTTGTTTAAGGAAGGCGTTAAGCGCCTGATGGATGATAAAGAAATCCTGTTTGAAAAGACTCCAATTACAAGTGTTCCATGTGAAGATGTTTCTATCATTACCATTTCCGCCAATCCTCCCAAGGTATCCTCCAAAAGACCTGTCAGGATTACATCTGTTCTGAAAGTTTCTCTGTTGATAATTACTTTCCCGGGACCTATGCCATATTCCTCGGATAAAGTTGTTCCCTGGAATTATGGGGCTAACATATATTACCATGGTGTCAAGCAGAATCTGCTAATTGTTATAGATGAAGATTCTGAAGACTCTGATCCTGACATTAGTAATATCGCCAAGACTAGTAAGATAACAAGAAGCGGAAGAGTTTTCTCTCCCGAGATCTCTCCTCCTAAAACGGTTGCTACTCATGTAATCATCCCTGTTGCTGCTCTTGTTAATACTCCCATTAGTACTCATGTAATTGTTCATGCCATTATTCATGTCATTATTCCCATACCTACTCCTGTTGTTAGTCCTGATGTTACCCCTACTACCGAGTCGGCTGAGACTCGGGGAAAAGAGATATTGGTTGAGCCTATCCAGACGAAGGTGTACCCAAAAGCCATCCCTGAGGCTTCTAAGAAGGAAAGGGAAGAAATAAAAAATAATCAAGTAGAGTGACTATAATGTGGTTGAACAACTGGGGAAGACCCCTTCCAAGATCTCAATGCAGATCATGTTATTGTGCTCTAAAGCATATGCCAAGGCTTTAGTGAAATTCCTCAAAACTGCTCACGTGCCATAAGAAACCTCCGTTGATCAATTTGAAGACTGTATGGCCAGTTTGACTGCTGACAATGGGCTAGGTTTCTCTGATGCTGATCTAACTCCCAGAGGAAGGAAACATAATGATGCCTTGCACGTTTCTATTGAGTGAAGGAGAACTACTTTGGCCGATGTTCTATTGGATACAGGTTCATCACTGAATGTTCTGCCCAAGAAGGCCCTTGACAGGTTAGATTGTGAAGGATTAACTCTGAAGCCTAGTAACATTGTGGTGAGAGCCTTCAATGGTTCTAAAAGAATGGCGCATGGGGAGGTGGACATCCATATAAAAGTGGGTACTCATACTTTTAATTTCACTTTCTATGTGATGGACATCCGCCCATCTTACTCCTGTTTATTGGGTCGACCCTGGATCCATGGGGTTGGCGCTTTGACTTCCACCCTACATCAGATGCTGAAGTACCCAGTAATTGGGAAGATTATCACAGTTCATGGGGAGGAGGAGTACATGGTGAGCCACCTGAACTATTTCAGGTACATTGAAATGGATGGCGAGTTCATTGAGACCCCTTGTCAGAACTTTGAGGAGGTTCCAAAGAATGTTGTTGCAACCAAAACCTCTTCTAGTGTTCCAAAGACTACTAGGCCTCCTTTGAAGATGGCTTCTCTGAAAGATGCCAGGGTAGTTGTTGAAGAAGGTGGGTGTACAATTTGGGGCCAAATTCCGGATATTCCCTACAAATCTGACAAATTTGGATTGGGTTTTACATCAGGAGCTCAAAGGGCTATTCATCGCGCTCGTGCCGGAGGACCACCCATACACATCAGAAGTCATGGGGTTAATGCTTTGGAAGACTGTGACTGTGACATGGACCATGGATCTTCCCAACTGTCAGTGGAGGACTCACCAACTGAAAGGATAAAGGCTTTGTGTCGATTACTTTTATTCAGGAGTAATTGTCCTTTTTTGTTTTTGGATGTGTAATAAATGAACAAACTCCAAAACCTTGTGTCTTACCTGAGGCACAATGGTTATTTTGTGAGGGTTATCATGTTTCATTATCATATGTCATTAATAAAGCATTGGGCGTTTTTACATACAAATTTTACACTCTTTTCCTTTCTTTTCTACTTTTTACTTTATTAAAACAGCTATGCTCTTACACACACTCACATATCAAAATGCAGATCCACATCCACTATGGATCCCAATGATAACAGTTCTGCTATTGCTCATTATGGTTTTGAAAATCCGATCAACCAAGCCGAGGACGAAGGTGAGGAAGATTGTGAGGTGCCAAGAGAGGTTGCCAGACTGTTACAAAAGGAAGAAAGGGTAATACAGCCTCATAAAGAGCCAGTTGAGACAGTGTACTTGGGTACTGAAGAGGGTGGAAAAGAAGTCAAGGTAGGTGCTAACTTGGAGCCCAATGTCAAACAGCAGTTAATACAGATGCTACATGATTATGTTGAGGTTTTTGCCTGGTCATACGAAGACATGTCGGGACTTCACACCGATATTGTGGTTCATCACCTACCTACAAAAGAGGACTACGCTCTAGTGAAACAGAAGGTTCGTCGTATGTGGTCGGATATGTCAGAAAAGATCAAGGCTGAAGTCATGAAACAGTTCAATGTCGGTTTCCTAGCTGTCACGCCTTATCCACAATGGGTCGCCAATCTTTTTCCAATACCTAAGAAGGACGGTAAGGTACGTATGTGTGTGGATTGCAGAGACCTGAACAGAGCAAGCCCAAAGGATGACTTTCCGCTTCCGTATATCGATGTTCTGGTTGACAACACCGTATAACATAAGATATTCTCCTTAATGAATGGTTTCTCCGGGTATAATCAGATCAAGATGGCACCTGAAGACATGGAGAATATAACCTTCGTCACATAATGGGGAACTTTCGGTTACAAGGATATGCCATTTGGGTTGAAGAACGTTGGGGAAACCTATCAACGGGCCATGGTAGCTTTGTTTCATGAAATGATCCATCATGAGATAGAGGACTATGTGGGTGATATGATAGACAGATCTCAAACTGAGGAGGAACACCTTGATCATCTACAGAAGCTATTTGGCAGGCTAAAGAAGTACAAATTAAGGCTGAACCCGAATAAGTGCACTTTCGGAGTAAGATCCGGTAAGCTCTTGGGTTTCGTTGTCAGGGGCAAAGGCATTGAAGTGGATCCTGCAAAGGTCAAAGCTATACAAGAAATGCCAAATCCTCGCACTGAGAAGGAAGTTAGAGGATTCTTGGGACGCTTAAACTATATTTCCATATTCATTTCACATATGACTGCTACTTGTGAGCCAATCTTCAAATTACTGAAGAAAGATCAAGAAGTGAAGTGGAATGATGATTGCCAGTGTGCCTTTGACAAAATCAAGGAATATCTCCAAGAGCCTCCAATTCTGATGCCTCCAGTTGAAGGAAGACCTTTGATCATGTACTTAACAGTATTAGAGAACTCATGGGGTGTGTGTTGGGGAAGCATGACGAGTCTGGTCGAAAAGAGCATGCAATATACTACCTTAGTAAAAATTGTACCGACTGTGAAACAAGATACTAACTGCTCAAGAAAACTTGATGTGCTTTGGCATGGGATGCTCGCCGACTAAGACAGTATATGCTGACTCACACTACCTTGTTGATATCTAAAATGGATCATATCAAGTACATATTTTAGAAGCCCGTTCTCTCCGGAAGAATAGCAAGATGGCAAATGATCCTGACCGAATACGACATTTAACACACAACCCAGAAAGAAATTAAGGGAAGTGTACTAGCTGATCATTTGGCTCATCAGGCTGTGGATGACTATCAATCTATGAATTTTGAGTTCCCGGACAAGAACATCATGTTAGTAACTGACTGTGAAGAACCTGGACCAGATGAAGGATCTGAAAAAGGATCCCGATGGACTATGGTTTTTGGTGGAGCTTCCAACGCTCTTGGAAATGGCATCAGCGTTGTGATCATATCTCCTGAAGGCTGTCATACTCCTTTCACGACTAGGCTATGTTTCAATTGTACCAACAATATGGCTGAGTATGAAGCATGTATCATGGGTCTCAAAGCTGCAATTGATTTAAGGATAAAGTTCTTAAGTGTGTTTGGGGACTCGGCTTTGGTAATCAGCCAGATCAAAGGAGAACGGGACACGAAGCATCCTAATCTTATCCCATACAAAGAACACGTGTTGACATTAATCCCATACTTTGAAGAAATTTCTTTTGAGCATTTTCCACGAGAGGAAAATCAACTAGCGGATGCGCTAGCTACGATGTCATCCATGTTCAAGGCCGGGTGGAATAACGAAGCTCCTCAGATCACTATGGAAATAATGGATGAGCCAGCATACTGTCACGAGATTGTACTGAAGATGTAGTGGACAAGCCTTGGTTCCATGAAGTCAAAAGATATCTCAAAGCCCGAGAGTATCCTGAGGGAGCTTCAGTGAATGACAAGAAGTTCCTAAGAAGGTTCTCTGCTAAGTTCTTTCTCAGTAATGGGATCCTCTACAAGCGCAATCATGACTCTACCTTGCTTCAGTGTGTAGACAAGAGAGAGGTAGAAAGGATTATGGTTGATCTACACGAAGGTATCTTTGGCACTCATTCTAGTGGACATTCAAGGGCTAAAAAGATCCTACGGACATGATACTACTGGTCTACCATGGAGGCAGATTGTTATCAGTATTCACGAACTTGTCACAAATGCCAAATCTAGGCTGACAAAGTACATGTGCCTCTGGTTCCTCTGAACATCTTGACTGCTCAGTGGCCATTCGCAATGTGGGGCATTGACATGATTAGAGAAATTATACCTATGACTTCTAATGGACATTGCTTCATCTTGGTTGCCATTGATTACTTCACGAAGTGGGTCGATGCTG
The DNA here is from genome assembly GCA_948472305.1 of Vicia faba. Taxonomy (NCBI): domain Eukaryota; kingdom Viridiplantae; phylum Streptophyta; class Magnoliopsida; order Fabales; family Fabaceae; genus Vicia; species Vicia faba. The sequence goes on from OX451736.1 coordinate 1,488,474,281, forward strand.
CTTCATTCGCTTTTGTTACTAAGAACATTGTGGCCTGTTTCATCAGACATAACCTTATCTGTCGATACGGTATTCTAGAAAGAATCATTACAGATAATGGTACCAATCTCAATAATACTATGATCACCGAGCTTTGCGCGTAGTTCAAAATCCAGCATCATAACTCTTGTCCTTACTGTCCGAAGATGAATGGCTCTGTAGAGGCCGCCAAGAAAAACATCAAGAAGATCATACAGAAGATAACGGTGACATACAAATACTGGCACAAGATGTTACCATTGGCTCTTCATGGTTATTGTACCATAATGCGCACATCAACAAGGGCAACTCCTTTCTCTTTGGTATATGGTATGGAAGTTGTCCTACCTATTGAAGTCTAGATCCCTTCTTTGAGAATCATGAAGGATGCAGGGCTGAATGAAGACGAATGGTTCCAGACTCGACTTGACCAGTTAAACCTAATTGACGAGAAGAGGCTTGCGGCTGTTTGCCATGGTCATATGTACCAAAAACGATGATCAAAGCTTTCAACAAGAAGATCAGACGTCAGGTATATCAGGCTGGTGACCTGATAATCAAGCACATCATACTACCACAAGGTGATCCCAGGGGCAAATAGACTCCCACATAAGAAGGGCCATTTGTAGTCAAGAACATATTCTCTGGTGGAGCCATGATCCTAACCACTATGGACGGTGACGACCTTCCGCACCCTGTAAACGCGGACATAGTTAAAAGGTACTATGCATAAACAAAGACCCGTTAGGTTGATTGGCCTAGGTAAAAATTAGGTCATCCCGGTGAACCAAAAGGGTTCGGGGAAAAATTAAGGATATACATAAAATGATCTGAACACCCGACAAGCCGAAAACCTAAAAAGGTGGCTTGGGCAAAAAAAGGTATCCCAGTGGACTGAAAACCCGAAAGGGAGATCCAGGCAAAAGTCATGGATTTAAGGCGTATAACTATGTCCTGTTGGATCACCTTACAGCCAATCTTCAGTATTAACTATCAAGCTCAAGTGGTACTAATCAATCCAATCAGCTTCGGACAAGCAGCGAAAGGGATGAGACGCTCAAAGACATAAAGGGAATAGCAGAATTGGAACTCAATGGGATTATTTCACATAGCTGTATTTCTTTGTATATTATTTTTGTATAATTTCCATTCTTATGACGGCATTTTCTTACTGGGATATCTGTCTCCTTGTACAAAAACGCATATTTCAAATTAACACAAAAACTACTTCTTTGAAAGTTACAAATTTCTGTTTTTACTTTTCTGCTTTGTGTGCGAAAACGTCCAGTGATTATTTTTGAACATATGCATTTGAATATAATTACTACTCACAAATACACGCATAAAAACAGAAAGACAATTGCTAATGACTTTAAGAAACAGGACAATATCTAAGGGTCATTCATAAGATTCCCGCAGATGTCTTCTCCAACAGATACCTTGTCCAGCAGGTACAGAGGCAGGGGCATTCTACTACAAGTTCACTTCCATATTCTCAGCTGGTAACCTATTGATGTCAGTTGTTCTCGTATTCCCGTTAGAAGCAAAAATCTCTGATTACTGCTCCAAAATCCCTAGTGAAGTCACCAAGCTTCTCAGGATTCCTCAACAGGATTTCAACAAAATTCTGAAGCAGTTTGTGAAGTTCACCTCAGCAACAACATTTTATAAATCTCAAATATTTTATAAATCCTTATCCCCGGTAGAGTTTATCCCTCTAGTTACGAAAGTTCATCCCCTAGCAGATTTTATTTCTCCAAATCGGTGAAATCTTCCAACAGTACTCTGCCCCTTGGCAAAATCATTCTCAAACAGATGTCGAAGATCCTCGGTAGAGAAAGGGAATCGCCAACAAAACTATCTCCATTTATTATCCCCCAGCAGAAATTGAAGAATCACTTTCTTCACTCACCAACAACAGTCTGGGATTCAGCTTTCCAACAGCAGTCATGGATTTATTTTCCTAGACTAAGATCCTGCACAACAGCATTACACGTTCATACATCATGGCATGTGCATACTGTTGTACCCCAAAATTTTCCCTCCCATATTTCTCAAGACATGTCAAGAAAAATCTCCAAGTGGCTCAAGATTGCTCAAGAATTGGACAATCAAGTCATCTCCTAAGGCAGTCAACCTCAAATTAGGGTTTTGAGTTACATCAAGGTCCTTACATCCAAATGACCTCAAGTTCTCCCTAATGTCCTAATATGTTCTCAAGTTCATCCATGTCAAATTTCAAGCTCTGCAGAGGAAGTTTGGTCAGTCAATTGCTCAAGAGGTCCAAAAATCGACTGTGTTAGGGCAAAAGTCAACTGTGACCCAAATACAGTCAAACTTCAATATTTTTTTTCAACATTCTCATTTTGAAGGACGTTTCATCATTTTATCAAGGGTTGATCATGATTCATCAAGGATTGCTCAAAATTCATCAAGACTCAAAAGTTGCTAAATTAGGGTTTTGTAGGAAAAGTCAACTCAACTTTGACCAAACATAACTTTCTCATACTTTATAAGAAATGACCCATCCAAAGCTCATTTTGAAGAGGATGAAATTTCCTACAATCCATCTTAATACCCCAAGATCAAGAAATGCACTCACAAGAAGTTACAAATTTAGACATTATAGGTCATTTTTGAAAGTCAACAAAAACACCTTTTTTGCCAAAGATTATAACTTGAACATGGAATATCAAAATTATATGAGACAAAAAGGGTTGGTTATAGTACATCTCAAGCTTTCTAAAAAGTCCAATAACACTTCCAAAAGTTCAAAATTGAAGAAGTTATGCATTGTTGAAGTTGGGCATTTTTCCAAAATTGCCAAAAGTCAACTATCCCCAAAACTTCAAATTTTGTCAAATGGGCCCATTCTTTTCCACTTGATTTGATCTTTTCACACTACACACGTGTCCTATCTTCAGTCTTGTGTCCATTTATTGATTTTTCTATTTTATTTGATTTTTATTGAATTAATTCATTTTAAATCAATTTAAATCCAAATAAAATCCAAATATTAATCACTTGGAATCTTTTTAATTGATATAGGTCTTAATTGTCATCATGGACATGATCAAACTCGTATCTCACCATATCATGAACAAAAAGATGGAATTTGGACAATTTTGGAAGGTTTTTCATGGAGGATCAAATCAAATCCTAAAACATCAATGCACAAAGATTCAAAGTCCAAAACTTGACCTAATCCAATGCTCATTACATATACAAGAAAAAGGCACACGAGTTAAGGGTTGGAAGCTGCAAAATCAGAAGAACAAAACTTGAGAAAATTGCAAAAAAGCTTGAAACTGAAATCACTCCTAGAGGAAGTTTCAACACCAAATCTCAACGCTATTCCATTGCTGGACATCCACTGAGTGAAAAGCAATCAAAAGCAAGCTCTCTCCCCCCCTCAAACGCATTATAAGTGATACGCGACCTCCCTCTGAACTTGCTTTCGTGTTTCAAAATTTACGTATCATTCCAAGAAACTAATGGCATATTTGCAATCACCAAACAATTTCCATGCTTTCCATGTTATTTGATTGTATTTATCTGACCTATAATCCAAAACGCCATTGAAGGGTTTTTTAGGGTTTTTTTAGGGCTTTCCATTACAGGGACAATTGGCTTGTGAGAAGGGTACCATCTTGCTCAGGGGAACGAGACGAGTCCATCCATGGTATCACCTTTCATTTATATGACCTGAGATGGATTTTGGAATTGACCTATGCTTTTTGCTGCAGATTTAAATCCGCAGGTAATCCCTGTGAAAATCCAAGGACAGGGACGACAACGTGTCCCCATCCAATTCGCCCATTCAAATAATTCGCGCTTTATTTTAATTTTCTGGCATATTGTTTGTTTTCCCAATATAATAATTGCTATCTATTCCACTAACAATTAAGACACGCTGGCTGAGTGGTAGAGGTGTTGATCAATGGCTTGCAGGACCTGGGTTCGAATCCCAGGTCCCCAATATATTTGTTATCATTTTCTTTCAGGAGATCCAGCGTATCTCTTGCCTTGCAATACACCATACTCCCTCAAATCTCCAAAGGCCAGATGGCCTCAGGCCAGATCTGGTGGCCAAGATTGAACGTGCACCATACACTCAAGTCAACGTGCGCATGGAGAATCAGAAAAGTCCACCAGGCCAGCGTTAATGGGCCAACAAAATTGCCAATCTCACTCCATTTCCAGGCCCAACACCCCCCTTTGGTTATTTCTATCTTTTTATTTTATTTACTTATTTGATTCATTATTTTTATTATTTAATTAACCTTTTTCTTAATAAAAATCAAAAACCAAAAAATATATTTTATTTATTAAAATTAAATCCAGCACTTTATTTTTGTAAATAAATATTAATTCAATTAATTTAGTTTTAATTAGGTTTAACTTTTAATATTTTTGCAATATTTAAAATCAATGTAGATAATTAGGTTTTACTAACTTTAAATCAAATTTATTTTATTTCCTTAAATATCCAAAAATCCAAAAATATCTTCTTTTTAATTAATTTATTTATTTATTTAATTAACTTAGTTTATTTTCTTTTAATCCAAAAGTAACAAAAAAATAACTTTCATTCAAAAAGGGTCAAAACCCTAAAAAATGCACCCGATTTAATTTTCCCACACACGATCCATTTTACCATATTGATGTAATTGTCTCCCAGAATGTAATAGCTTTTAATAGGACTTTAACTTATTTTATCGCTTTATTTTACTTTCTGCATTTTAAAATTCAAGGGTTGTTTTTGGCGATGTAAATATCCGACGCCTTGTAATAGTTTAGCTTTAATTTCCGCAACTTATAAACTGTTAGATGTTTGGTAATAGGGAATACATGACAAGATCAAATGTTTGAACCTAAAATCAACATAGATAACCATTAACATGTACAAAGATAAAATTAACTGAAATAACACACTCGCACATGCGCACTCTTAGGGTACACCTCGCTTGGTTGCCTTCGAACGTGTTCATTGAGTATAGGAAGTTTTAGCGGTCGTCCTCTTGTCCAAAGATCATAGTTGCCTCGAAACGGTTGCCTCGGAAAAATGATCGAAGACATTAGGGTTACCGCTAAGGCGTCCTAACATTGCTTTAGTGACCACATGTCCCTTAATCGAATTGACCCTTAAACTCCAACGACGATGCTACCTACTCATCAATAGTGGGATAACATTGTCTAAAGGACATTAGTACAGATTGATTCCTTTTTCGAGTAGGTAGATGGTTCTTAAGTACTTGCTCTTTCTAAAACAAAACAAAACTTTTCGCACTTACATTTTTCAAACAAAAACTCCTTTCAAACCCACAAACACAAAGAAAAGCAATTTTTGAAAACACTTTGAGCAAGTACCTAAGAGCCCGTGCATAACCACGAATAGAAAGGGTGCTAACACCTTCCCTTTCTATAATCTACCCCCCGAACCCGAGAAACATCTCAAAAAAGGAATTTTTCTGTTCTTTTTTTCCTTTCCTTGTTAGATAAAATAAAAGACGGTGGCGACTCTTACTTACCGCGACATTTTGTGAAAACAAACGCAAAACGCGAATCAACATTCCAAAACAGTCAGTTCTTTCCCATTGTATCACACATACAAATACATATATCATAATCTCATTTATTTTGAAATTATCATGCAATTCATACATCATTAAATCGCATGAAACTGATTTTACCTTTTCAGGTTAAATTAGAAAACAGACAAATGCTATCAACTTTGACAACAGGTCAAAGATTAATGCCCGAAACTAGATGGGGAAACTATCTGCACGACCAAGTGGTATGAACTCCCGAAACAAAACGGGTTTACCAACAAATGCAGCAGGTTACAGATTAATGCCCGAGACCAGACAGGGAAACTATCTATGTGACCAGCAAAACAAGTTCCAAATTAATTCCTGAAACCAGCCAGGAAAACTATCTGTGGACGACCGACTGTGGATTAATACCTGTAACAAGCCAGGAGAACTATCTACATGAAGAGATTGAAGATTAATACCTGTAACAAGCTAGGAAAATTGTCTTTCTTTCTTAAGTCAGAGATTAATACCTGAAACCAGACAGTACAACTATCTCAACGACCAAACCAAAACAAGTTCCAGATTAATGCCTAAAACCAGCCAGGAAAACTACTTGTGGACGACCGACTATGGATTAATACCTGTTACAAGCTAGGAAAACTATCTTTCTTCCTTAAGTTAGAGATTAATACCTAAAACCAGACAGGACAACTATCTCAACGACCAAACAAAAACATAGTTCCAGATTAATATCTGTAACAAGCCAGGACAACTATCTGTGAACAAGCTGATTATATATTAACACCTGAAACTAGACAGGAAAGCTATCTACATAACCAGACGAACAAATCTTACACGGGTTCCTTCTCGTACATTCTAACACAGACTCATCTTGAAGCAACCCTACACAAGCTCTTTCTAATACATCTCCAGGTAACGGTTAATTCCATTATCCCCAGCAAATCACTGGAAACCTGGACTTCAACCAGAATACAACAAATTGTCATCTCTCCAAAGATAACTCTTCAGCAGAGCCTTGGACAACTGAAGTTCCTAGACTCTATTCTCCAGAGTTTTCCTCAAACAGGAGAACAAAAGAAACCCACATTCCCCAACGGGCTCCTCCTCAGACAGCAGGAAATGGAACCCCAAAGGGACCATGTGTAAATCAACATTTATTTTGGATGGCATCTTTAAGCCCATCTCTGATGACTCTCTGTCATCTCCTCCAAATGGCATATATAAGCCCATTTCCTACATCGTCAATCATCAGTGTTATTTCATGCGAGTGCAAATTTCTGGGCACTCTAGTGTTCAATCATCTTCCACCTTCAGATCATGAAAGGCATACAAGCCAATCTAAATCCTCAGGTTTAAGAAGATTGAACAGGGGCAGCTGTTGTACCCCATAATTTTCCCTCTCATATTTTCCCAATATCTTTATCTTACATGGTGATCACAAGCATTTGATTAAATGAAATATAAATTTTTTGAAGATAAACAAGGAGTCTTCGATTGGCATTTTGACAAAATCCTTAGATTGGCATGTTAAAAGGCCTTTCAGTTGGTATTTGGACAGACTTCGATTGAGTGCCTAACCTCCTCCAAGTTTTCCTCAAATTTCTAATCTTCGATTGAAGCCTTGGTCTTTTGCTTGTTTGTTTCACACAAGCTTTGAATGGGCATGTTTTCCCTGTAAAACAACCTCCTTTGACCCAAAGGGGAAGGGCTTCTTGTCAGTGCTCCTTCGATTGCACCATTGTCTTTGCATGCTATCTTGACTCACAAATGAAATGGCTACCTGAATGTAAGTTGGATCCCTGCTTCGATTGGGCATTTGTTTTCCTTGGAGAAAGCTTGTTTCCTGCTTCTACTAGGCAAATTATCCCTCTGGGCGTGCCTTCAGTGCACAAAATAAGAACTTCTCCCAAACTGTCCTTCAATTCACAAAGCTCCCACTGGGAAAAAGACCCCTCAGCGAGTTAACAGCGCATGTATGCCTCTTTAGCTTGCCTTCAGCATACAAGGCCAAGACTACTTCAGGGTTGCCTTCGATCCATCAGGAAAAAAGCTTCTTTTGATGTGCCAGGCAAAAAAGTTGTCGTCGACCATAAGGCACTTGCCACCTTTGTACCAGCTTCGCCTAGGAAATGGCCTCCTTTATGTCTGCCTTGTATTGCTTCATGCTAGCATCCACAAGGCATAGGATGCCTTTGTGCCAGTTTCGACTGGGCGCTGACCCCCCTTTGAAATAATTGTATACACTTCAACACGTGTGATAGCCCATGTGAAGGACACACCAAAGACCCATTTGAAGGAAGTAATACTAGAGCCAGTCGAAGGGGTACACATGAGATACATTTGAAGAAGCATGCAGAAGGCCCAATCGAAGGCTACACAAGAGGTCCAGTCGAAAGAGGCAACTTAAGGCCAGTCAAAGAGCAACACTGGAGGGCATTTGAAGGGGCCAAAATGTCCACATACATTCAAATTTCATAAAAGGACAAAATCCCTTGTTTTTTACCGATGTTACAAATTATCATTCATGGATTCCAAACACATAATCAAGGTTGTTTAAACCTTTTCCTTCTTGTCCCCTCTACCCTATCTATATAAAGAGACCACAAGTGTTGCATCACAGACAGACAAATTGCTTATAAAGAAGAGAACACTCACACCACCATAAAAAAGATATCAAAATTCTGACTAGTTTTTTGCAAGAACCCTCAATCCAGACGAAGGCTATATTTGTGTTCCTAAGATTCTCAAGAATTTTCTCCAAGCCAAGCCACGCCCAGATTCATAAATCGAAGCATCTCCAGTTGGTAAGGATTTACCGAAGTCGAAACTGCATTTCTAAGCCTTTTAAATACATATTGTTGGTATATATGTGCTGCTAATACCATTTGTGTTTATATGAGCATATCATACGCAAGAGAACATGTAGGAATAAAATCATGACATCGAAAGGCATGACCTAATCTGCCTTTCGAAACTCATGGCATAACCTGTTTCAAGTAAAAATAAGCTTAGGCCTGTGGACAGGAGATTCGAATTAGGGAGAAGGACCTGGGCACGATACCCAGGTCCTGCATATTTATTTTTTGCCAACATTTTCCTTGCAGGTTCAATTCAAAGAACAACTCCTTCCTTGGATTGAAAAAGGAAACATCCCTCCTCCATCAAAAATCCCATCCTCTTCACAGAATCGAAAGGCAACATCCTTCATGAATCGAAAGGCCATGACTCTCTCTGGATTGAAGCTTCCCTTTTATCTTTGGATCAAAGAACGCCCCTTTTATATTTTATTTTTGTTCTTTTTGTTATTTCTTTATTGATCCTTTAAATTAACTTTAAATCAAAATCATAAAAAAACATTAGGCTAGTCTCTTTTCTAATTAAATTAATTTTGTAAATAACTTAATTAATTATCTTAGCATCTTTCTTAAAATTAAAATTAAAAAGATTTAGGCTTTATTTTATTTTATACATAAAAAACAAAACAAAAAGATTTTTATTTCTTAGGATATTTTTAGACGTTATTTTCAAATTCATGCGCGTTTATTTAATTTCGCACTTTTATTATTAATGTACCTGCTCACTGGATGTAATAGATTAAAACTAGGATATTTAATGCTTCATCCCCCTCATTTTTAGACATGTAAATATCCCCCTCCCCGAAGCATTATAATAACGTAGATTTGAATTCTTGCACTTTAAATTTCTGTAAAATATTAACTACTAGTAACTAGGCGTGTATGAAAAGACTAATAATCAAACGCTAGCAAACTTAACAAAAATACAAAAAATAACTGAACATAATAACTCGCACATATACACCTCTAGGGTACCCAACTTTGGTTACCTTCAGAAGTAAAACAATGATGAGGCAGGAACGCTTTAGGAAAGACCCATAAATCAAAATATCATAGTCCCTCGATGACCCTACAGTTGTCTTTCGGTAAATGATCTAGTCCCTAAACAAAATTGCTAAAGCGTCTCCACAAGTTGCCTTCGTGACTGTAACGTCCATTTCGAATGTTCCTAAAACATCCAACCACAAGGCTACCTACTCACTAATAGTAGGATAGCACTGTCTAAAGGATAGGAGGAAAAGAACGCCTTTTTGAGTACAAAAAAGTAGATAGCTGTTAGAAGTTTGCTCAAAACATCTTTGCACTTACACAAAAAACTACTTTTCAAAAAAACATTTTCAAGACACTTTGTATACTTTCTCCATATTCTCGAGAAACATTACAAAGTCTGCCATACCAAAGCATTTTCAAAACAAACTTTCAAATACACAAAGCACAAAGGTATTTCAAAATGAGCAAACCTCTAAGAGCCCATATATAACTACGGATGGAAAGGGTGCTAACACCTTCCCTTTCCATAATCTACCCCCCTTACTTAGAAACTCTCGAAAAGGTCTTTTTATGTTCTTTTCACCCTTTCCTTAATTTAGATAAAATAAAAGTTGATGGTGACTCTTGCTTACCGCAACATTTTAGAACACGAACGCAAAACCAGTATTAAACAGTCGGATCTGCCACCGTATCACAGTCACCATTTCAGCGAATGAATCGGAAGTACTACAACCTGTGCAATATTCCCGTGTAAAGTGTCAGTGAAAATATCCACCATTTCACGCTCTATCATAAGGGGTTAAACTTTAGCAGCCATCTCACACCACCTCTGAGTGTACTCTTTAAAGGATTCATTTTGTTTCTGAGATAAATTTTGCACTTGGGTTCTCGTGGGTGCCATATCAGTATTGTATTAGTAGTTTTGGACGAATACTTCAGCCAGTTATCTCCATGTACAGACACGAGAACCATTCAATTGCATATACCACTCAAGTGGTCCCCTAGTTAAATTGTCTTGGAAAAAGTGTATAAGAAGCTTGTCATCATCAGAATACACGGACATCCTCCTGTAATAGGATTTGAAATGCGTCCTAAGACAAGAGGTGCCCTTTTATTTGACAAAGTCTAGCACTTTGAATTTTGGGCGAATCTTCACTCCCAGGACCAAACTCAAATTAGACATGCAAGGCCTATAGCACCCTGATTCTCAAACTCCCGCATACGCTTCTCGAGCACAAGTAGCTTTTTGCAAGCTTTGGTTGGCTCATCAGCATGAGACATCCAGTCATCGTAATTATCTTCTTCAAGTTGATTAGCAGGAATATACACAGGCCTTGGTTGAATAAACTATTTCTCATCATGCTGCTGAGTAGGAGTGGGTGGAGGCAGATTATTTCCCATAATTTGGACCACAAGCATGCCTTGATTACTAGCAGGATTACTAAGATTCACATATTGACCATTCTGAAGACTCAGACCAGCATTTTCATTCAGATCCACATTCTGAGAGCCGTATGGGTTTCCATTCACATTCTGACCACCATTCGAGTTATGAGCACCTTGGTTGCCATTAAGATTCTGAGCACTATTCACATTCTGCCCACCTGGATTATCGGTTGGACTGTTAACAATAACCCCTTAAGGATTAACAATCAAAGTCTCATTCCCATTATTCATAGTCTCAGCAGGCCTCACTATCAAGGCTTTTATATCTTCCTATTGACGGTTCATGTTCTGGATAATCTCCATTAGCTGGTTCACACGAGCATCCATCTTGACACCCATAGCAACCACATTTTTCTGAGTTTGTTCCATTTTTCTTATGGAAGTACTCCGAGTGTTGTAACAATGCGAGTTTGTAATAGAAATTTCAGAAAACAAAACCCAGATTGAAGATAAGAAAACTCGTGGAAACCACCTGTCATGATATGATATGCATGAATGAATGATTATGCATGAAATTTTTTATCATTTCCAGGGCGCCCAAGAACAGTAGTAGTATGCAGTATGCTACACTCATTGAGACTAAACTCTCGCGATGATTCCGGCTGTAAGAAAAGGTTGCTAAACTGGAATTATGACCGATTAAGGGTAGTCAGTGATATTGAGATCCTCTAGAACCCGATTACTATTTTTAGGATAGGTTTAAACCAACTGAACTGAAAGAGGGTAGTACCGAAGCTCCTTGCCATCCTGAAATCTAAGGGCTCTCTATGTGACTTGTGTGCCTTTACCATGTTTGCTATTTGTGGATACTTGTGGTGTGCTTACTATCATGACATCATGACATCATAACATTGCATACATCTTGCATTGGACTAACCTATTTCAAAGACAGGAGGGATTCATCTTTGTTCTGTTTTGTAGGTCATCATGATGCCCATGCATAGGAATACCATCCGGATCAACTTTGTCCAGGTTCCCACCATGCTTAAAGAGTTGGTAGCAAAGATGTCTGATACTACTTCCTTCATCAAGAGACATGGGTATCTTCTCAGTTTGGTTACCTCCAAATTGGACGAGCAGATGATGAGTGTCCTGGTCCAATTCTATGATCCATTGTACCACTATTTTACTTTCCAGGACTACCAGCTGGTTCCCACCTTAGAGGAGTTCTCTGATCTTCTCGGTATCTCTATTCTGGAGCAGACCCCGTTTACTGGTTAGGAGAAGATCCTTAGACCTGAAGATATTGCTGCAGCCCTTCATTTGACAAAGGAGGAGGTAATGGCTAATTGGGAGACTATAAGTGGAGCAAAGGGCTTTCTGACTAAGTTCTTGGTTGGTAAGGCTAACTATTTCTGGGATAGTCTAGACTTCAAGGCATTCGAGGATATTCTGGCTCTTCTGATATATGGATTGGTTTTGTTTCCGAACTCTGACTCTTTTGTTGATGTGAATGCGGTGAAAATCTTCATCTCTCGTAATCATGTACCCACTCTCTTGGGTGATATTCTTCATCAGCTTTATACTCGTACTGCCCGAAAGCGGGGGACCTTGATGTGTTGTGCTCCGTTATTGGCGAGGTGGTTTATTTCGCACCTCCCCAGGTCAGTGCTGAAGAATAAAGAAGGCATGGGCTGGGCCTATAGGGTTATGTCTCTCTCTCATAATGACATCATTTGGACTCTTAAGGGTATGGACGAGGTGGCCATTAGTGATCGTTGTGGGGACTATCCCAATGTTCCATTGATAGGAACCCATGGAGGAATTCCTTACAACCCATGCTTGGCCTTACGTCAGTTTGGGAGAGCCAGAAGAGAAGAACCTCATGAGCTGCTAATGCCTAGTATCATCTTTGATTTTCAAGGGGATAGCGACGAGCAACGCCGCAGATTCATAAGGGCTTGGGATAGAGTTCACAGATCTGATCCACACGAGTTGGGCCCAAAGACTTCTCTTCCAATGGAGCCATATCTCAGATGGGTCCGTACCCGTGCCCAAAAGCTGGGAATGCCATATGAAATTGTCTGGCCTATCATTGTTGAAATTGCTAATGAAGAAGGGGTTCTTCCTACCATCCTCCACCCTTACATGCCCACCAACATTGGGGCACTGAAGAGGTCTTGGATGCAGCTGAGAGAGGAACGGGATGCTTACTGGGAAAAGTTCAACGAGTAAGAGCAGAAGATCCAGAGGTTGACTAGACAGCTGGAGAACGAGCGGATTCTCAACGACTATGTCTGCACTGATAAGAAGAGACCATGGGAGCACTGATTGTCCTTTGATTGTTTCCTTTCTAGTTTTTATTTACTTTTCAGTATTCCCATTCTTGTAACGCCTTAAGGGCAATTTGTTGAACAATTTGAATTTCAAAGTTTATCTAATAAAGTGTGTTTCATTTCTTGTTTACAAATTTGAATCTCCCGATTGTCTTTGAAATCATGTCATACGCATTTCATCCCATGCACGCCATAACAGGTACCCATTACAGGTCTCTTATCTTCTTCGCTATTTATTTCAACACTCATCATGTCTTCTAAACCTTCAACTGAGCAAGCAATCAAGGCCCTACAGGCCCAGAATGCCCAATTCCAAGAGCTGTTCATGAATCTAGCTAAGGGTCAGTAAGACCTGAAGACCCTGATTCTGAAAGAGAAGAAGAAGAAGAAGAAGAAGAAGAAGAATAGGACAATCCTGTTTAACACAGGGCACAGGTTTGGAAATAGGCTACAGAATGAAGTTGATTTGACCACTTCATCTGGAGGTAAAGATAGTCAAGAGGAAAGGAGGGCTCCTAGCCCTGTGGTCTCCGACAACAAGACGGACTTCGATGAAGAACAGTATCCTCCGGCGGAGGACAGATACAAACAACTGGAAGACCGGTTGAGTTTTATGGATGTTCAGAAAGTGCCTGGTCTATACTTTGGTGATCTGGGTCTATCATCTGGGGTGGTGATTCCCCATAAGTTCAAGGCACCAGCCTTTGCTAAGTATGACGGAGTTTCTTGTCCGAAGTTGCATCTCCGGTCATATGTAAGGAAGATTCAGCCGTACACTGCAGATAAAAACCTATGGATCCATTTCTTTCAAGACAGTCTCTCAGGGACTCAGCTTGAGTGGTTCTATCAGTTGGACGGAATCAGTATCCGCAGTTGGGAAGATTTGGCTACTTCTTTCTACAGGCAGTATCAATACAACTCCGACCTTGCTCCCACGCGTACCCAACTCTAGGGTATGTCAATGGGAACGGGTGAAGGATTCAAATATTGTGCTCATAAGTGAAGAGGCCTCACCGGAAGAGTACAACCACCCTTGGTTGGTCGGGAGCTTGTGGATATGTTTCTAGGGACCCTATCTGGTCCATTTTTCAACCATCTGATTGGAAGCTCTTCATCTGGATTTACAGAGCTAATTATGACCGGTGAGAGGATCGAGGCTGGTATTAAGGCTGGTAAGATACAGAAGGGTGCCTCATCAAACACCAAGAAGAAGCCCTTTAAGAAAGAGTTCAGTGCTGTCTACAGTTCAAGAAACCAGAATAGACCTGAACGCCGCCAAGCTGTTAATGCGGTTGTTATTTCAAAACCTGCTGGTGCTCCTCAGCACAACAATCAACAAAAGGACGAGAGACCTTGAAGGAAATTCACCCGTCTCAACATGACCTTATCTCAGATTCTGCCACAGTTGCTGAAAACCAATCTGGTGATTCCAAGGGAAGCTCCGAAGAATCCAAATACAACATCACCGAAGTATAACCCTAATGCCTGCTGTACTTATCACTCTGATAGCCCGGGGCATAATATAGATGATTGTTGGACTTTGAAGAATAAGATACAGGACTTAATCGATGCTAAGGAGATTGAGTTCGAGACGCCAAAAAGGCCTAATGTTGTGACTGCTCCTATGCCCAAGCATGGAGTAAATGCTATAGAAGGAGACTCATTTGTGGTTTCTGTGAATGATATTATTACCCCTTTGATGACTGTGAAGAAGAACCTTTTACTAGCCGGTTTATTTCCGGGCTGTGACGAAGGTTGTCGTATGTGTTCTGTTCTACCTACCAGTTGCCCACTTTTGAAATCAAGTGTCCAACGCCTGATGGACAGTAAAGAGATTATGTTTGAGAAGACTGTTGTTCCTCCAGTTCATACTGAAGAAGTTGCCATCATTACCATTTTTGACAATTATTCCAAGGCTCCCTCGAGGAAGCCTGTTAGAATTACATTTGTTCCAAGAATCGCACCTGTGGTCATCACTGTTCCTGGGCCTATTCCCTATACCTCTGATAAAGCTGTCCCTTGGCACTACGGGGCTGATGTTTATCTTCATGGAGTTAAGCAAGAGTTGGATGCTGATACTGACGTCAACAATATTGTTGGACCTGCTAAAGTCACCCGCAGTGGAAGACTTTTCTCACCTGATATCTCTCCGCCGACTGCCCGAAAACCTGTTGTTATCACACCTGCCAATGTACCTGCTACTATTCCTGTTCAAGTTCCTATTCTTACCCTTGTTGTCGAGTCATCTGACACTCGGGGCAAGGGGATCACCACTGATGTCCCTGCCCAGACGGAGGCACCGAAGATGATTACTATTGAAGCTTCTAAACAAGAGATGGAAGAGATTTTGAAAATCATCAAAAAGAGTGACTACAATGTAGTCGAGCAGCTGGGGCAAACCCCGTCCAAGATCTCTATGTTGTCACTGTTGCTATGCTTAGAAGCCAATGCCAAGGCTCTGATTACCTTCTTGAAGACTGCCCATGTACCACAAGAGACATCAGCTGATTAGTTTACAGATTGCATGGCCAATTTGACTGCTGATAATGGGTTGGGTTTCTCTAACGTAGACTTGACTGCTAAAGGGAAGAATCACAATGATGCCCTGCATGTCTCCATTGAATGCAGGGGCACTACTCTTGCACATGTATTGGTGGATACTGGTTCCTCATTGAACGTTTTACCGAAAAAATCTCTAGACCGGTTGGACTGTGAAGGGTTAGAGCTGAAACCAAGCAACATCGTTGTCAGGGCCTTTGATGGGTCTAAGAGAATGGTGCATGGAGAAGTTGATATTCCGATTAAAGTTGGTTCTCAGGTTTTAAATTCTACGTTCTATGTGATGTACATTCGTCCGTCTTATTCTTGTTTGCTGGGACGCCTGTGGATCCACAAAGCTAGGGCCGTAACCTCAACGCTCCACCAGAAGCTGAAGTACCCAGTCAAAGGGAAGATTGTGACAGTACAGGGAGAGGAAGAGTATATGGTGAGCCACCTAAACTCTTTCTGATATGTAGAAATGGATGGGGAGTTCATTGAGACTCCATTTCAGCATTTTGAAGAGGCTCCCCAGACATTGGCGTCAGCTGAAACTGTTGTTGAAGATTCTCCTATGAAGATGGCTTCCTTCAAGGATGCCCGGGCTATTGTTGAGAAAGGTGGGTGTGCACAGTGGGGTCGACTTCCTGATTTTACTCAGAAGACTAACAAGTTTGGTTTGGGTTTCACTGCAGAAGCTCAAAGGGTTATTCAGAATGCACGGATCAGAAGACCTCCCGTGTTCATCAGCAACTCGAGAGTGAACGCCATTGAAGACGATGTGGAAGAATCTGAGTTCGACGGCTGGATCTACCCTACGACCGACGGTGGACCAAGCAACTGGACAGCAAAGGACTTCATCCCTATTTCTTTTGTTACCCAGTAATGAAACTTTTGTTTTGAATTTGTAACAGACAATGTTTTAAACTTTATGGCCCGGTGTCTTACCCGGGGCACCGTGGCTTCATTTGTGAGGGCTTTATGTGTGTCATTTTCATATATCATTAATAAAAGCATTGGACTTTCTTGCATTTCAAATCTTACGCTCCTTGTTTTTCTTTTATTATATATTGCAAAACAACTATTTTACACACACTCACATATACAGGTCTGCATCCACTCTGGATCTCACTGGTAATGACTTTGCGACTGCCAGTTATGACTTCGAAAACCCAATCAACTTAGTCGAAGACGAAGGTGAAGATGATTGCGAAGTGCCTGGTGAACTTGCAAGACTGTTACTTTAAGAAGAGAGGGCCATTCAGCTGCACGAAGAGCCGGTGGAATCAGTGAATCTGGGTACAGAGACAGACAAGAAGGAAGTTAAGATCGATGCAAGCCTGAAGCTTAGTGTAAAGCAACGGTCGATTCAGATGCTGCATGATTATGTTGAGATCTTTTCCTGGTCTTACAAAGATATGCCTGGTTTGGATACTGATATTGTGGTTCATCGCCTGCCTACCAAGGAAGACTGTCCTCCCGTGAAACAGAAGGTCCGCCGAATGCGCCTAGAGATGTCTGAGAAGATCAAGGCTGAGGTTATGAAACAGTTTGACGCCGGTTTTCTAGCAGTTACTTCTTACCCTCAGTGGGTGGCCAATGTGGTTCCTGTGCCAAAGAAGGATGGCAAGGTTCGAATGTGTGTTGACTACATGGATTTGAACAAGGCGAGCCCCAAGGATGACTTCCCTCTACCTCATATCAATGTTCTGGTTGACAACACCGCTCAGCACAAGGTTTTCTCCTTTATGGATGGTTTCTCTGGTTATAATTAGATTAAAATGGCTCCTGAAGACATGGAGAAGACAACCTTTGTTACTCAGTGGGGGACCTTTTGCTACAAGGTCATGCCTTTTGGATTGAAGAATGTTGGGGCAACGTATCAGCGTGCCATGGTTTCTTTGTTTCATGACATGATCCATCATGAGATTGAAGTATACGTCGACGATATGATTGCAAGATCCCAGACTGAGGAAGAACACCTTGACCATCTGCAGAAGTTGTTTGACAGGCTGAAGTTGTACAAGCTGAGGTTAAACCCGAACAAGTGCACCTTCGGGGTGAGATCTGGTAAACTACTGGGTTTCGTCATGAGCGACAAAGTGAAGGCTATACAGAAGATGCCAGCTCCCAAAACATAGAAAGAAGTCAGAGGCTTCCTAGGACGACTGAACTACATTGCCCGATTCATCTCGCACCTGACTACTACTTGTGAGCCAATCTTCAAGCTGCTGAAGAAAGATCAATTAGTACGGTGGAACGATGAATGCCAGGCCGCTTTCGAAAGGATTAAAGAGTATCTCCAAGAGCCACCCATTTTGATGTCTCCAGTTGAAGGGAGACCTTTGATCTTATACTTGACAGTACTCGATAACTCAATGGGGTGTGTGTTGGGGAAGCGTGGCGAGTCTGGACGAAAAGAGCATGCTATTTATTACCTTAGCAAAAAGTTTACCGACTGTGAGACCTGATACTCGTTGCTCGAGAAAACTTGCTGCACTTTGGCATGGGATGCTCGCCGGCTGAGACAGTATATGCTGACTCACACTACTCTGTTGATATCAAAGATGGATCCAATCAAGTATGTCTTTGAAAAGCCTGCCTTGTCCAGAAGAATAGCAAGATGGTAGATGATCTTGACTGAGTATGACATACAATACACGACTCAAAAGGCAATTAAGGGAAGTGTGTGGGTAGACCATTTATCACATCAGGCAGTGGATGATTACCAGTCTATGAACTTTGAATTCCCGGATGAGAATATCATGTTGGTAACTGATTGTGAAACACCTGGACCGGATGAAGGACCTGAGGAAGAATCTTGATGGTCTATGTACTTTGATGGAGCTTCAAATGCTTTGGGTAATGGCATCGGCGCTGTAATCATATCTCCTAAAGGCTCTCATACTCCGTTCACCGCCCGACTATGTTTCAACTGCACCAATAACATGGCGGAGTATGAAGCGTCCATCATGGGTCTTCGAGCAGCAATTGACCTAAGGATTAAGTTTTTAAGTGTCTTCGGAGATTCCGCTCTCGTGATCAGTCAGATCAAAGGCGAGTGGGATATGAAACACCCAAATCTTATTCCTTACAAGGAGTATGTATTAACGTTGCTTCCATATTTTGAGGAGATAACCTTTGAACGCTTCCCTAGAGAGGAGAATAAGTTGGCGGACGCGTTGGCTACGATGTCTTCTATGTTCAAAGTCAATTGGGACAACGAAGCTCCCCGGATTATCATCGAAAGATTGGACGAACCTGCACATTACTGTGATCTTGAGACTGAAGAGGTAACAGAAATGCCCTAGTATCATGAGGTGAAGAGGTATCTTGAAGCCCTGGAATACCCCGAGGGTGCATCTGTTAATGACAAGAAGTTTCTAAGGAGGTTTGCGGCGAAGTTCTTCATCAGCAATGGCATTCTTTACAAGCGTAACCATGATTCAACCCTACTGTGTTATGTGGATAAGAATGAAGCAAAAAGGATCATGGCGGAATTACATGAAGGTACTTTCGGAACTCACTCCAGTGGACATACCATGGAAAAGAAAATCCTTCGGGCAGGATATTATTGGTCCACAATGGAAGCTGACTGTTATCAGCATTCTCGGACATGTCACAAGTGCCAAGTCTATGCTGATAAGGTGCACATACCACCAGTCCCTCTAAGTGTCTTGACGACACCTTGGCCTTTTGCAATGTGGGGCATTGATATGATCGGGGAGATCAGACCTACGGCATCCAACGGGTATCATTTCATCCTGGTAGCGATTGATTACTTTACGAAGTGGGTTGAAGCAACTTCCTTTTCTACTGTAACCAAGAACATCGTGGCACGGTTTATTCGGCACAATCTGATCTGTCGATATGGAGTACCAGAGAGCATCATTATGGACAATGGTATCAATCTCAATATAAAGATGATCACCGAGCTCTGCGAGCAATTCAAGATACAACATCATAACTCTTCTCCCTACCGGCCGAAGATGAATGGGGCTGTAGAAGCGACTAATAAGAACATTAAGAAGATTGTGCAAAAGATGACGGTGACATACAAAGATTGGCACGAGATGTTACCATTTGCTCTTCATGGGTACCGTACCTCTTCGCGGACGTCAACAGGGGCAACACCCTATTCCTTGGTTTATGGCATGGAGGCAGTCTTGCCCATTGAAGTTCAGATACCTTCTCTTAGGATCATGAAGGATGCAGGTTTGAGTGAAGAGGACTGGATTCAGACCCAGCTTGATCAGCTGAACCTAATCGACGAAAAGAGACTTACTGCTATTTGTCATGGTCAGACGTACCAAAAACGGATGATCAAGGCATTTAACAAGAAAGTTATACGACAAGAGTATCAAGTTGGGGATATGGTTATCAAACGCATTATTTTACCTCAAGGTGATCCTAGGGGCAAATGGACCCCTACTTACGAAGGGTCATTTGTGGTTAAGAACATTTTCTCAGGAGGAGCTATGATTCTAACCAACATGGACGGTGACGACCTTCCTCACCCCGTCAATGCAGACATAGTGAAAAGATACTACGCATAATCAAAGACCCGCTAGGTTGACTGGCCTAGGCAAAAATAAGGGCTTCCCAGCGAACCAAAAGGGTTCGGGCAAAAATAAGGGATGAAAATGAAAAAAAATCTGTACACCCAGCAAGTCAAAAACCTGAAAAGGCGGCTTGGGCAAAAAAGGGTATCCCGGTGGACTGAAAACCCGAAAGGGCGGTCCAGGAAAAAATTAAGGATCAAAGCGTAACACTATGTCTCATTGGATCACCTTGCATCTAGACTTCGGTATCAACTATCAAGCTCGGACGACACTAATCAATCTGATTCATCTTCAACCAAGCAGCAAAGTGATGAGATGCTCAAGGATATAAGGGCAATAGCAGAGTTGGAACCCAGTGGGATTATTCACATAGCTATTTTGTTTAGTTTTTCATAAATTGTGTAAATTCTATTATTCGGCAGCGTTATCTTACTAGGACGTCAGCCTCTTATACAAAAATGCCTATTTACAGGCCAAACTTCAAAATCAATACAATTCATTTTCAAAGAAATTTCAAACTGTTTTTCCTTTTTCTGTTTTGTTTTGCAAAGAACGTCCAATGTTCGTTTTTGATATATGCATTTGACATTAATTGCTGCTCATAAATGTTTACATGCGAAGCAAAAGACGATTACGGGTAATATCAGAAACAGGGGCAATAAGAATTGTTTGAACTGTGTAGTTGCTCTGTCCACCAGGTACAAGGTAAATTCATCTGAAGAATATGGCTAAGATACATTCACTCCCCGCAGAGCAAGACAGTAATGGTAGCTCTCCCCCAGCTGATACCTGCGACTATGAGTGAATCAGCAGTACTCTCCCCAAGCAGAGTTGATCTACCATCAGCATTAAAAAAGGCTTAATATCCCCGACAGTCTTAATATTCCCTGGAAGAGTATAAGAATGTTCCCCGACAGAATACAAGATACCTCAGTGGATTCAATATTTCCCCAGCACGGTCTGAAAAAGCTTCCCCGACAGAGTTGAATCATCATCCCCAGTAGACTTTGGAAGTTTATCCCCAGCGAAGTATAAAAGTAAGTCTCCCCAGCCAAATTCAAAAGATCATTCCCGACAGAAGTCAGAGGATTATCCCCACAAAAGCCTAATAGGGTTGTCCCCAGCAAGTTGCAACTGAAAGATCGTCCCCAGCGAAGTTCTTTCCTTTCACAAACAGGAATTCAATCCTCAACAAATTCAATATCACCAGCAACGGTAATCCATCCCCAGCGGAGCTTATCAGTGGAGTCCTCAGTAGAGCATCTCTTCCCCACAGAGTAATCTCCTTGTCAGTTTATTCCCCAACGGAGTTCTCTTCTCCTGCAGGTTTATTACCTTCGTTCATCATCCCCAACGGAAATGAAGAATTCAACCCTATTCTCCAGCAGCTATCCGGGATTTATTTTCCCCAGCTAAAACATTACATTTCCATACATCATGATACATGCATATACGCATCATACCATACAATCTCATTTATGTTGAGAACATCATTGCGTGATCCATATCATGCATTGCATATGACAGACCTTTACCCTTCAGGAAAGATGCAGTTAAATTCTCAACTATGTGGAAGACCTTCTCTGGTCCAGTTAAATCGATTCCTAAAGATTTTTCTGATGCCGATCCAGTTGAAGTTAATCCAAGACCTTCTCTGGTCCAGTTAAGTCGATTCCTAAAGATTTTTCTGATGTCGATCCAGTTGAAGTTAATCCAAGACCTTGTCTGGTTTGTCTGGTCCAGTTAAAATGATTCCTAAAGCTTTTTCTGATGCTGATCCAGTCAAAGGCCTTCTCTGGTCCAGTCAAATCGATTCCTAAAGATTTTTCTGATGCCGATCCAGTTGAAGTTATTCCAAGACCTTGTCTGGTCCAGTTAAATCGATTCCTAAAGATTTTTCTGATGCCGATCCAATCAAAGGCCTTCTCTGGTCCAGTCAAATCGATTCCTAAAGATTTTTCTGATGCTGATCCAGTTGAAGTTATTCCAAGACCTTGTCTGGTCCAGTTAAATCGATTCCTAAAGATTTTTCTGATGCTGATCCAGTCAAAGGCCTTCTCTGGTCCAGTCAAATCGATTCCTAAAGATTTTTCTGATGCCGATCCAGTTGAAGTTATTCCAATAGCTTGTCTGGTCTAATTAAATCGATTCCTAAATATTTTTCTGATGCCGATCCAGTCAAAGGCCTTCTCTGGTTCAGTTAAATCGATTCCTAAATATTTTTCTGATGCCGATCCAGTTGAAGTTATTCCAAGACCTTGTCTGGTCCAGTTAAATCGATTCCTAAAGATTTTTCTGATGTCGATCCAGTCAAAGGCCTTCTCTGGTCCAGTCAAATCGATTCCTAAAGATTTTTCTGATGCCGATCCAGTTGAAGTTATTCCAAGACCTTGTCTGGTCCAGTTAAATCGATTCCTAAAGATTTTTCTGATGTCGATCCAGTCAAAGCCCTCCTCTGGTCCAGTTAAATCGATTCCTAAAGATTTTTCTGATACCGATCTAGTTAAAGTTATTTCAAAACCATGTCTGGTCCAGTTAAATTGATTCCTAAAGATTTTTCTGATACCGATCCAGTCAAAGGCCTTCTCTGGTCCAGTTAAATCGATTCCTAAAGATTTTTCTGATGCCGATCCAGTTGAAGTTATTCAAAGACCCTGTCTGGTCCAGTCAAATCGATTCCTAAAGATTTTTCTGATGCCGATCCAGCCAAAGGCGCCAAGACCTCCTCTGGTCCAGATCACTTACCAACAGTAAAAGTCCATATCACTTACCAACAGTCTCCAAATGGCATCTGTAAGCCCATTCCCGACATCACCAGGCTGATACCACTTCATGCGAGTGCAAATTTCTAGGCACTCTAGTGTTTAATCATCTTCCACCTTCGGATCACGAAAGGCCCGAAAGCCAATCTATATCCTCAGGTTTAAGAAAATTGAACAGGGGTAGCTGTTGTACCCCAAAATTTTCCCTCCCATATTTCTCAAGACATGTCAAGAAAAATCTCCAAGTGGCTCAAGATTGCTCAAGAATTGGACAGTCAAGTCATCTCCTAAGGCAGTCAACCTCAAATTAGGGTTTTGAGTTGCATCAAGGTCCTTACATCAAAATGACCTAAAGTTCTCCCCAATGTCCTAATATGTTCTCAAGTTCATCCATGTCAAATTTCAAGCCTTGCAGAGGAAGTTTGGTCAGTCAATTGCTCAAGAGGTCCAAAAATTGATTGTGCTAGGGCAAAAGTCAACTGTGACCCAAATACAGTCAAACTTCAATATTTTTTGTCAACATTCTCATTTTGAAGGATATTTCATCATTTGATCAAGGGTTGATCATGATTCATCAAGGATTTCTCAAAATTCATCAAGACTCAAAAGTTGCTAAATTAGGGTTTTGCAGGAAAAGTCAACTCAACTTTGACCAAGCATAACTTTCTCATACTTTATGAGAAATGACCCATACAAAGCTCATTTTTAAGAGGATTAAATTTACTACAATCCATATTCATACCCCAAGATCAATAAATGAACTCACAAAAAGTAACAAATTTGGACATTATAGGTCATTTTTGAAAGTCAACAAAAACACCTTTTATGCCAAAGCTTATAACATGAACATGGAATATCAATATGAGATGATACCAAAATGTTTGGTTATAGGACATCTCAAGCTTTCTAAAAAGTCTAAGAACACTTCCAAAAGTTCAAAATTGAAGAAGTTATGCATTGTTGAAGTTGGGCATTTTTCCAAAATTGCCAAAAGTCAACTATCCCCAAAACTTCAAATTTTGTCAAATGGGCCCATTCTTTTCCACTTGATTTGATCTTGTCACACTACACACGTGTCCTATCTTCATTCTTGTGTCCATTTATTGATTTTTCTATTTTATTTGATTTTTATTGAATTAATTCATTTTAAATCAATTTAAATCCAAATAAAATCCAAATATTGATCACTTGGAATCTTTTTTATTGATATAGGTCTTAATTGTCATCATGGACATGATCAAACTCGTATCTCACCATATCATGAACAAAAAGATGGAATTTGGAAAATTTTGGAAGGTTTTTCATGAAGGATCAAATAAAATCCTAAAACATCAATGCACAAAGATTCAAAGTCCAAAACTTGACCTAATCCAATGCTCATTACATATACAAGCAAAAGGCACACGAGTTGAGGGTTGGAAGCTACAAAATCAGAAGAACAAAACTTGAGAAAATTGCAAAAAAGCTTGAAACTGAAATCACTCCTAGATCCAGTTTCAACACCAAATCTCAACGCTATTCCATTGCTGGACATCCACTGACTGAAAAGCAATCAAAAGCAAGCTCTCTCCCCCCCCCCCCCCCCTCAAACGCACTGTAAGTGATACGTGACCTCCCTCTGAACTTGCTTTCGTGTTTCAAAATTTACGCATCATTCCAAGAAACTAATGGCATATTTGCAATCACCAAACAATTTCCATGCTTTCCATGTTATTTGATTGTATTTATCTGACCTATAATCCAAAATGCCATTGAAGGGTTTTTTAGGGTTTTTTTAGGGCTTTCTATTACAGAGACAATTGGCTTGTGAGAAGGGTACCATCTTGCTCAGGGAAACGAGACGAGTCCATCCATGGTATCACCTTCCATTTATATGACCTGAGATGGATTTTGGAATTAACCTATACTTTTTGCTGCGGATTTAAATCCGCAGGTAATCCCTGTGAAAATCCAAGGATAGGGACGACAACGTGTCCCCGTCCAATTCGCCCATTCAAATAATTTGCGCTTTATTTTAATTTTCTGGCATATTGTTTGTTTTCCCAATATAATAATTGCTATCTATTTCACTAACAATTAAGACACGCTGGCTGAGTGGTAGAGGTGTTGATCAATGGCTTGCAGGACCTGGGTTCGAATCCCAGGTCCCAAATATATTTGTTATCATTTTCTTTCAGGTGTTCCAGCGTATCTCTTGCCTTGCAATGCCCCATACTCCTTCAAATCTCCAAAGGCCAGATGGCCTCAGGCCAGATCTGGTGGCCAAGATCGAACGTGCACCATACACTCAAGTCAACGTGTGCATGGAGAATCAGAAAAGTCCACCAGGCCAGCGTTAATGGGCCAACAAAATTGCCAATCTCACTCCCTTTCCAGGCCCAACACCCCCCTTTGGTTATTTCTATCTTTTTATTTTATTTACTTATTTGATTAATTATTTTTATTATTTAATTAACCAATTAACCTTTTTCTTAATAAAAATCAAAAACCAAAAAATATATTTTATTTATTAAAATTAAATCCAGCACTTTATTTTTGTAAATAAATATTAATTCAATTAATTTAGTTTTAATTAGGTTTAACTTTTAATATTTTTGCAATATTTAAAATCAATGTAGATAATTAGGTTTTACTAACTTTAAATCAAATTTATTTTATTTCTTTAAATATCCAAAAATATCTTCTTTTTAATTTATTTATTTATTTATTTAATTAACTTAGTTTATTTTCTTTTAATCCAAAAGTAACAAAAAAAATCACTTTCTTTCAAAAAGGGTCAAAACCCTAAAAAATGCGCCTGATTTAATTTTCCCGCACGCGATCCATTCTACCATATTGATATAATTGTCTCCCGGAATGTAATAGCTTTTAATAGGACTTTAACTTATTTTATCACTTTATTTTACTTTCCGCATTTTAAAATTCAAGGGTTGCTTTTGGCGATGTAAATACCCGACGCCTTGTAATAGTTTAGCTTTAATTTCCGTAATTTAATTTCCGCAACTTATAAACGGTTAGATGTTTGGTAATAGGGAATGCATGACAAGATCAAATGTTTGAACCTAAAATCAACATAGATAACCATTGACATGTACAAAGATAAAATTAACCGAAATAACACACTCGCACATGCGCACTCTTAGGGTACACCTCGCTTGGTTGCCTTCGAACGTGGTCATTGAGTATAGGAAGTTTTAGCGGTCATCCTCTTGTCTAAAGATCATAGTTGCCTCGAAATAGTTGCCTCGGAAAAATGATCGAAGAAATTAGGGTTACCGCTAAGGCGTCCTAACATTGCTTTAGTGACCACACGTCCCTTAATCGAATTGACCCTTAAACTCCAACGACGATGCTACCTACTCATCAATAGTGGGATAGCATTGTCTAAAGGACATTAGTACATATTGATTCCTTTTTCGAGTAGGTAGATGGTTCTTAAGTACTTGCTCTTTCTAAAACAAAACAAAACTTTTCGCACTTACATTTTTCAAGCAAAAACTTCTTTCAAACCCACAAACACAAAGAAAATCAATTTTTGAAAACACTTTGAGCAAGTACCTAAGAGCCCGTGGATAACCACGGATGAAAAGGGTGCTAACACCTTCCCTTTCTATAATCTACCCCCCGAACCCGAGAAACATCTCAAAAAAGGAATTTTTTTGTGCTTTTTTTCCTTTCCTTGTTGGATAAAATAAAAGACGGTGGAGACTCTTGCTTACCGTGACATTTTGTGAAAACAAACACAAAACGCGAACCAGCATTCCAAAACAGTCAGTTCTTTCCCACTGTATCACACATATAAATACATATATCATAATCTCATTTATTTTGAGATCATTATGCAATTCATACATCATTCATCGCATGAAACTGATTTTACCTTTTTAGGTTAAATTAGAAAACAGACAAATGCTATCAACTTTTACAACAGGTCAAAGATTAATACCCGAAACTAGACGGGGAAACTATCTGCACGACCAAGTGGTATGAACTCCCGAAACAAAACGGGTTTACCAACAAATGCAGCAGGTTACAGATTAATGCCCGAGACCAGACAGGGAAGCTATCTATGTGACCAGCAAAACAAGTTCCAAATTAATTCCTGAAACCAGCCAGGAAAATTATCTGTGGACGACCGACTGTGGATTAATACCTGTAACAAGCCAGGAGAACTATCTACATGAAGAGATTGAAGATTAATACTTGTAACAAGCTAGTAAAATTGTCTTTCTTACTTAAGTCAGAGATTAATACCTGAAACCAGACAGTACAACTATCTCAACGACCAAACAAAAACAAGTTC
The DNA here is from genome assembly GCA_948472305.1 of Vicia faba. Lineage (NCBI taxonomy): Eukaryota > Viridiplantae > Streptophyta > Magnoliopsida > Fabales > Fabaceae > Vicia > Vicia faba. The sequence continues at coordinate 1,488,501,589 of OX451736.1, forward strand.
CAGATTAATGCCTGAAACCAGCCAGGAAAACTACTTGTGGACGACCGACTATGGATTAATACCTGTAACAAGCTAGGAAAACTATCTTTCTTTCTTAAGTTAGAGATTAATACCTGAAACCAGACAGGACAACTATCTCAACAACCAAACAAAAACATAGTTCCAGATTAATACCTGTAACAAGCCAGGACAACTATCTGTGAACAAGCTGATTATATATTAACACCTGAAACTAGACAGGAAAGCTATCTACATAACCAGACGAACAAATCTTACACGGGTTCCTTCTCGTACATTCTAACACAGGCTCATCTTGAAGCAGCCCTACACAGGCTCTTTCTAATACATCTCCAGGTAACGGTTAATTCCATTATCCCCAGCAAATCACTGGAAAACTGGACTTCAACCAGAATACAACAAATTGTCATCTCTCCAAAGATAACTTTTCAGTAGAGCCTTGGATAACTGAAGTTCCTAGACTCTATTCTCCAGAGTTTTCCTCAAACAGGAGAACAAAAGAAACCCACATTCCCCAACGGGCTCCTCCTCAGACAGCAGGAACAGGAACCCCAAAGGGACCATGTGTAAATCAACATCTATTTTGGATGGAATCTTTAAGCCCATCTCTGACGACTCTCTGTCATCTCCTCTAAATGGAATCTGTAAGCCCATTTCCTACATCGTCAATCATCAGTGTTATTTCATGCGAGTGCAAATTTTTGGGCACTCTAGTGTTCAATCATCTTCCACCTTCAGATCATGAAAGGCATACAAGCCAATCTAAATCCTCAGGTTTAAGAAGATTGAACAGGGGCAGCTGTTGTACCCCATAATTTTCCCTCTCATATTTTCCCAATATATTTATCTTACATGGTGATCACAAGCATTTGATTAAATGAAAGATAAATTTTTTGAAGATAAACAAGGAGTCTTCGATTGGCATTTTGACAAAATCCTTAGATTGGCATGTTAAAAGGCCTTTCGGTTAGTATTTGGACAGGCTTCGGTTGAGTGCCTAACCTCCTCCAAGTTTGCCTCAAATTTCCAATCTTCAATTGAAGCCTTGGTCTTTTGCTTGTTTGTTGCACACCAGCTTTGAATGGGCATGTTTTCCCTTTAAAACAACCTCCTTCGACCCAAAAGGGAAGGGCTTATTGCCAGTGCTCCTTCGATTGCACCATTGTCTTTGCATGCTGGATTGACTCACAAATGTAATGGCTACCTGCATGTAAGTTGGATCCCTGCTTCGATTGGGCATTTGTTTTCCTTGGAGCAAGCTTGTTTCTTGCTTCTACTAGGAAAATTATCCCTCTGGGCATGCATTCAGCGCACAAAACAAGAACTTCTCCCAAACTGGCCTTCGATTCACAAAGCTCCCACTGGGAAAAAGACCCCTCAGCGTGTCAACAACGCATGTATTCCTCTTTAGCTTTCCTTCAGCATACAAGGCCAAGACTACTTCAGGGTTGCCTTCGATCCATCAGGCAAAAAGCTTCTTTTGATGCGCCAGGCAAAAAAGTTGTCGTCGACCATAAGGCACTGGCCACCTTTGTGCCAGTTTCAACTGGGCGCTGACCCCCCTTTGGAATAATTGTATACACTTCAACACGTGTGATAGCCCATGCGAAGGACACACCAAAGACCCATTTGAAGGAAGTAATACTAGAGCCAGTCGAAGGGGTACACATGAGATACATTTGAAGAAGCATGCAGAAGGCCCAATCGAAGGCTACACAAGAGGTCCAGTCGAAAGAGGCAACTTGAGGCCAGTCAAAGAGCAACACTGGAGGGCATTTGAAGGGGCCAAAATGTCCAAATACATTCAAATTTCATAAAAGGACAAAATCCCTTGTTTTTGACCGATGTTACAAATTCTCATTCATGGATTCCAAACACATAATCAAGGTTGTTTAAACCTTTTCCTTCTTTTCCCCTCTACCCTATCTATATAAAGAGACCATAAGTGTTGCATCACAGACAGACAAATTGCTTATAAAGAAGAGAACACTCACACCACCATAAAAAAGATATCAAAATTCTGACTAGTTTTTTGCAGGAACCCTCAATCCAGACGAAGGCTATATTTGTGTTCCTAAGATTCTCAATAATTTTCTCCAAGCCAGGCCACGCCCAGATTCATAAATCGAAGCATCTCCAGTTGGTAAGGATTTACCGAAGTCGAAACTGCATTTCTAAGCCTTTTAAATACATATTGTTGGTATATATGTGCTGCTAATACCATTTGTGTTTATATGAGCATATCATACGCAAGATAACATGTAGGAATAAAATCATGACATCGAAAGGCATGACCTAATTTGCCTTTCGAAACTCATGGCATAACCCGTTTCAAGTCAAAATAAGCTTAGGCCTGTGGACATAAGATTCGAATTAGGGAGAAGGAACTGGGCACGATACCCAGGTCCTGCATATTTATTTTTTGCCAACATTTGCCTTGCAGGTTCAATTCAAAGAACAACTCCTTCCTTGGATCGAAAAAGGAAACATCCCTCCTCCATCAAAAATCCCATCCTCTTCACAGAATCGAAAGGCAACATCCTTCATGAATCGAAAGGCCATGACTCTCTCTGGATTGAAGCTTCCCTTTTCTCTTTGGATCAAAGAACGCCCCTTTTATATTTTATTTTAGTTCTTTTTGTTATTTCTTTATTGATCCTTTTTATTTAAATTAACTTTAAATCAAAATCATAAAAAAACATTAGGCTAGTCTCTTTTCTAATTAAATTAATTTTGTAAATAACTTAATTAATTATCTTAGCATCTTTCTTAAAATTAAAATTAAAAAGATTTAGGCTTTATTTTCTTTTATACATAAAAAACAAAACAAAAAGATTATTATTTCTTAGGATATTTTTAGACGTTATTTTCAAATTCATGCGCGTTTATTTAATTTCGCATTTTTATTATTAATGTACCTGCTCACTGGATGTAATAGATTAAAACTAGGATATTTAATGCTTTATCCCCCTCATTTTTAGACATGTAAATATCCCCCTCCCCGAAGCATTATAATAATGTAGATTTGAATTCCTGCACTTTAAATTTCTGCAAAATATTAACTACTAGTAACTAGGCGTGTATGAAAAGACTAATAATCAAACGCTAGCAAACTTAACAAAAAGACAAAAAATAACTGAACATAATAACTCGCACATATACACTTCTAGGGTACCCCACTTTGGTTACCTTCATAAGTAAAACAATGATGAGGCAGGAACACTTTAGCAAAGACCCATAAATCAAAAGATCATAGTCCCTCGATGACCCTACAGTTGTCTTTCGGTAAATGATCTAGTCCCTAAACAAAATTGCTAAAGCGTCTCCACAAGTTTCCTTCGTGACTGTAACGTCCATTTCGAATGTTCCTAAAACATCCAACCACAAGGCTACCTACTCACTAATAGTAGGATAGCATTGTCTAAAGGATAGGAGGAAAAGAATGCCTTTTTGAGTACAAAAAAGTAGATAGCTGTTAGAAGTTTGCTCAAAACATCTTTGCACTTACACAAAAAACTACTTTTCAAAAAAACATTTTCAAGACACTTTGTATACTTTCTCCATATTCTCGAGAAACACTACAAAGTCTGCCATACCAATGCATTTTCAAAACAAACTTTCAAATACACAAAGCACAAAGGTATTTCAAAATGAGCAAACCTCTAAGAGCCCATATATAACTACGGATGGAAAGGGTGCTAACACCTTCCCTTTCCATAATCTACCCCCCTTACTCAAAAACTCTCGAAAAGGTATTTTTCTGTTCTTTTCACCCTTTCCTTAATTTAGATAAAATAAAAGTCGATGGTGACTCTTGCTTACCGCAACATTTTAGAATACGAACGCAAAACCAGTATTAAACAGTCGGTTCTGCCATTGTATCACAGTCACCATTTCAGCGAATGAATCGGAAGTACTACAACCTGTGTAATATTCCCCTGTAAAGTGTCAGTGAAAATATCCACCATTTCACGCTCCATCATAGGGGGTTGAACTTTAGCAGCCATATCACACCACCTCTGAGTGTACTCTTTAAAGGATTCATTTTGTTTCTGAGATAAATTTTGCACTTGGGTTCTCGTGGGTGCCATATCAGTATTGTATTAGTAGTTTTGGACGAATACTTCAGCCAGTTATCTCCATGTACAGATACGAGAACCATTCAATTGCATATACCACTCAAGTGGTCCTCTAGTTAAATTGTCTTGGAAAAAGTGTATAAGAAGCTTGTCATCATCAGAATACGCGGACATCTTCTTGTAATAGGATTTGAAATGCGTCCTAAGACAAGAGGTGCCCTTTTATTTGAAAAAGTCTAGCACTTTGAATTTTGGGGGAATCTTCACTCCCAGGACCAAACTCAAATTAGACATGCAAGGCCTATAGCACCCTGACTCTCAAACGCCCTCATACGCTCCTCGAGCACAAGTAGCTTTTTGCAAGCTTTGGTTGGCTCATCGGCATGAGACATCCAGTCATCGTAATTATCCTCTTCAAGTTGATTAGCAGGAATATACATAGGACTTGGTTGAATAAACTGTTTCTCATCATGCTGCTGAGTAGGAGTGGGTGGAGGCAGATTATTTCCCATAATTTGGACCACAAGCATGCCTTGATTACTAGCAGGATTACCAAGATTCACATATTGACCATTCTGAAGACTCAGACCAGCATTTGCATTCAGATCCACATTCTGAGAGCCGTCTGGATTTCCATTCACATTCTGACCACCATTCGAGTTCTGAGAACCTTGGTTTCCATTCAGATTCTAAGCACTATTCACATTCTGCCCACCTGGATTATCGGTTGGACTATTAACAATAACCCCTTAAGGATTGACAATCAAAGTCTCATTACCATTATTCATAGTCTTATCAGGCCTCACTATCAAGGCTCTCATATCTTCCTATTGACGATTCATGTTCTGGATAATCTCCATTAGCTGGTTCACACGAGCACCCATCTTGACACCCATAGTAACCACATTTTTCTGAGTCTGTTCCATTTTTCTTATGGAAGTACTCCGAGTGTTGTAACGATGCGAGTTTGTAGTAGAAATTTCTGAAAAGAAAACCCAGATTGAAGATAAGAAAACCCATGGGAACCACCTATCATGATATGATATGCATGAATGAATGATTATGCATGAAATTTTTTATCATTTCCAGGGCGCCCAAGAATTTTTTCATATACCGAAAATATTAAACAGCATGATAAGAGATGGACAAAAATAAACGAAAAAAGCACAAAAATAATAGCGGCCACTTTCATTCATAAAATCTCAAACCAACTGAGTTTATACAATATGATCATCCAAGATACGATAAATAAAAATAAAACCCTAACCACTAAGCCTGAAGGTGGTCTTTTACAGCAAAATGGAGATGACAAACGAACATCAAATTTTGCATAGTCTGGAAACATCATATTCGCATCTGGCCCTTGAGCCTGGATATTTCTCTGACGGCCTGTGACAAATGATTACAATGACCTTTAAGATGGGCCTCTGCTACAAGTCTCTGGTTGACTTCTGATTTGAGCTGAGCATCCTTGTCTTGGAGCTGCTTCTCTAAATCTTTGATTTTGACTTCAGAACGCTTTTCCGCTTCAGCCTTGGACTCCCAGAGTATGTCGACATCTCAACAACTCTGCTTGTAATTCTTCTCAATAGCGGAAACAACTCTTTTGTGGCCTTCAAAAGTAATAGAATCGTCTTCACCTCTGGATCTCTTAGAAGTTCCAGCTTTCTCAGATTCTTTGAGTTTGTGTGTTAAATCTTTCTTATCTTCCCTTAGGAAATAAAGCTCCATCTCTTTGGCTCCCAGGTCGATGCGAAGATGTTGATTCTCACTTTGCACTTGGTAGAAGTGTTCTTTGGGAACATCATGGATCATAGAATTATAACAAAGTGAAACATCACAGTTCCAGATCATAGAATTGAAACAAAGTGTGAAGAGCTACATCCTCCACTTGAACATCCAACAAGGGAAAAATATCATCGTATTATTTGCTAAAGACTTATGAACTCGGATAAACCACCGCCCTACTCAACTCTTTCAAACGAGGCGAACTGGAAGTACCAAACTTGTAATCGAACACGTCTTTAGTGTCTCTCTTGACAACATCATGGTTGTTTTCCATTTTTGATATAGACGTCTACTCTGAAACACCCTGGAAATGAAATGAAAATGCAGGTTAACCTTTTTTAGACATATATATTTTTTTACATTTCTTTTGTGAAAATAAATATGTCATGATGAAAGGTGCAATAGTTTATGGAATCAAGGTTTCCAACATCGGAAATCCACTGTAATGTTTCTAGATGTGCTGAGAATATTAAGATCAATAGTTTGGAACATAAACTACAGAAAACCAAGTCAGTAGCGGAATACGGCCACCAACAGAATAAGATCAACGTGTGTACCTGTAAAGATTATTCCCTTCCCACTCACAGGTAAATACTAGGTCAGGGTAGGCTAGTGGTAACTCAAAATCACGGGTTTGCCTGAAAGCACTACCATCAAGCCACAAACATGGATGACGATGACACCTCATTTGAACCTCATCTAAGCGTAAACAACATGACCACGCTGGTAGGACCTTCGTCCAATAGTCGTCATGTTATACTCTATTCCTAGGTTCCATAGATAGTGCACTCTAGCCTGGGTAATGGGTCTTTTACCTCAATAGTAACACCCACCCAACACGGAGAACCAGAATCCAGCACAGCAGATAACCAATATAGAAAGCAATAAAATACAATGCAAATATATGCCCAGATAATCATGTACAGATGAATAATCTGAAAGCATAAAAATAAACACCCAAAGAAAAGAAAACAAGAGCTAGGAGCGACCCCAGGATGGACCAGCATTTGGTCAATCTATCCCCGGTGAAGTCGCCAGCTGAAACAACTGGCTGAACAAATCATCGAGATGAAATCAATGAAGTCGCCATTGAACTTTTTTTATCCCACGGGAAGGGAAAGGTAAACACCGGATAAACCTGAAAAGGGTGAAATCACGATAAAACAACCGAGATATCGAGTAAGGGAGTTTATTACTCAAGGAAAAGGTATTAGCACCCCACACGCCCGTAGTACTCTACAATATCCATTCTTGTTGTTCTAATCGAAGGGTGTGTTTCAAATCTAAGCTTAAAAGCTACAATAAAATTCAAAGAAGGAATGCATGCAAATGAAAAGAAATAATGTAGGAAAAATAAAGTTGTACTCGTTTGGGTCCTACCCTAATGCCTACGTATCCTTTTTGAGGAATCAGAGTTACCGTAGCTCGGCTCACATTTTTTGGTTGGTTTGTATTTTTTAGTGAACAATATTAATTTCGTCTTCGGTCGCAGCTCGACCTTTAGAGACTCACGCGTCAGCACATAAGTGAATTAATATGTTCTACCTAACAAGGTATTTGTAAAGAAAAATGCCCTAAGGCAGATAATGCTACATTCATGCTCTAGAAATTTAGACATAGTGCCACCCGACCTTTGGGGATTTACATGTCGTGTTGCATAGAGTAGAATAAACACATCCTTTTAAAAATCGCAAGAAAGGACTGAAGGCGGAAAAGTTTATATTGGTTGATATTTTTTACCTTAAAGAATGATTTTAAAGTTGTTAGACATTTCATGTTGAGAAAAGGATTTTAGTCTTAATGCAAGGATGCAAAAGAAATAAAATGCCTAAGGGGGAATATCCTAAATCTAATCCCTAATGTTATCATACAAATATTGATCCTAAGGTTGAGTTTTGAAAGGGAAATCTATACCCTATGTTAGCATGCATGGATACCTATCCTAATGTCTAGGTCGAAAGCTACTCTAACCGAGCGATCCTAAGGGAAGCATACAAATTCCTATTCTAAGGGAACATGGTACATGCAAGGATGAAAAAAACAAGCAAGCTCAAAAGAGCATAAACATGCCATGGTAAAGAAAAGAAGTGACATGCTTTAGTCAAGGGGAGCGTATCTCCCGAGACAAACAAGAGGAAGTGAAATATAAAAGAAAAGAAATGCTTTAGCTAAGGGGAGAAGATCACCCGAAGAAAACAAGTGGGAATAGGATGTAAAAAAAAAGTGATATCCAAAGCGACTGAACACCTAACCAAGATATAGAAGATCGAGGTAAGCGACAGAAGGAAACATGAAAAATCACGAAGTGTCAGCATCGGCTAATGTGAACTCTTGATAAAATGTGGGGTTCGATTGCGAAACCCTTTTCCACTTGAAGACTCGATAACAAGAGTAGGCACAACTCCGAAGCATCATGGTGCGTCACGAGCTAAGGATGACACGGACGAAATGCGGGGGTTGATTGCTATCCCTTTCCGTTTGCCTCCTTTTGAGGACATCAATGGGAATGGGGAATATATGCGAGTACAAATGTAAACACACGGGAGGAATACCTACTTCAAAGTTAGGCTTTTAAACAAACACAAGTAGCAAACAAGTCACATATGTGGAATTGCCTTAAACAAGTCTTTAAATGATCCATAGAAATTCCTGACATATATTAGCGATAGAGATCCCCTTCATACATATCTACCTTACTTGACATGGCAAGGAAAGCGGTAAAATCCCTACTTCTCATAATATTAAAAAGTAGTAAAATGCAGAGAGAAAATAGAAAAGAGGTGTACCAAATGGATAACAATACGTAGATGCTAAGCAATAATAAAGAAACCAGGAAAACTCTGCGAGCTGCTAGCACCAACAAAGAAAACTACCATCAGCATATGCGTCAAGGTATCAAAAGTCAAAATCAGAATATGTAGCAGAAACATCAGAATATCCAAATACATCTCCACCAGATATCGATCCAGACACAAGTATAACAGCACAGTGCACAACAAATGTGAGCACATGGCACGGAACATGTATAGGACATTCCTGCACCATTAACAAAGTACCTGCACGAATTACAATCCATACAAGATACAAAATAACTATCACACGGTGGAATTTGTAGCAGACACATCCGTGTAATACCAGGGTACCTACATGAAAACCGAATTTATGCAAGAATGATATCATTTGCGCATCATACACAAACTTTCATTTAACAAGTGATTGCATAAAGTGTCTTTCAACCAATAATCAAGCGTTAATTAAAGGTTGAAAGCCTAACAATGTACCTTGCAAATAATGGAGTAACTTCGACAAAAAGCTCATCAAGTTTAGAAGATAATCTACATCCTCAAGGGAAAATGACAACAAGAAAGGAAAATCAAGAGGTATATGCTACAATTATGGGAAATCGGGTCACTATAGGCTGGAGTGTCCATCTCTTGACAAATACAAGGAAAAGGGTCAACAAAATAAGACTAGAAAGTCTATAAGAGCTTATGTTGATTGGGAAATTGATAGTGAGTCCTCAAGTTATAATGAAGTATAGGTGAATATGTGTCTATCGTCCCATCAACGTCATAAAAAGAAAAGAATGTAAGTCATTCTAAATATGAACATGTTGATAAATTGTCTTATTCCGAGTTATAATTAGTGCTTTTTAAAAGTTAGCTTCATGTAAAAGTATTTTTTTCAAATTTAGAAGCTAAAGTTTTATAAAGCGAAAAGAAAATGGAAGCTCTAAAGCAATCTATAATAGATATTCTAAAAGTTAATGAAGAGGATGAATAACTTTCGAGGTTCAGTTGTGAAACTTGTCACACTTGGCAAAAAGAGTTTAAAACTCATAAAGCTAGATTGGACAAGGCATTAAAACAAAATTTTACATTTGATATTGATCCCTTAAATCTTAAGAAGTCTTTGAATGAACCTCATAAAAGGTATAGCTTTACTAAAAAGGATCCAAATAGCAAAAGTAAAATTTTTCATAATTTGTGTTATCTCTATTGTTGCAAGAAATGTCACACTATTGAAAAATATAAATTTAGGAGTTTTTTTGGTTCCTAAAGGTGTTTTTCAATGGTTGCCCAAATGCAACCATGATTTAACTCACTATCAAGGACCTAATAAAAATTGGGTACATATCATATTTGTTTGATCTTATAGGTTTAATGTCTTGACTCTATGGAGGGAAGATGGATTCTCGATAGTGGATGCTCAAGGCATACGAAAGAGACATTTCCTTATTATATGACTTTGTGGCGAAGAAGAAAGGCTTTGTGTCCTATGGAGACAACAAAAAAGGTGTGATACTTGGAAAAGGTAGTATAGGTAATTCTTTATCTACTACTATCTTCGATGTTATGTTAGTTGAAGGCCTTAGACATAGTCTTCTTAGCATTATTCTATTGTATGACAATGGGTATAAAACATCACTTACAAAAACTCATTGCATGTTTGTACATAATGAAAAGAAAGATTGTTTGTTTAATGGTGTGAGGGTAAAAAATATCTATATGCTTGACTTGAATTATGTATCTTTGACCAATGCTAAGTGTCTTGTTACCTTGAGTTAAGACTCGTGGCTATGGCATAGACGCTTAGCTCATGTCAACTTTGATTTACTAAACAAAGTGGTTTCAAAAGATTTAATGATCGGTATACCTAAAATAAAGTTTTCAAATGACCATACATGTGATGTATGCCAAAAGGGGAAGCACACAAGAGTCTCACTTAAATCCAAAAACATTATTTCAACCTTGATACCTCTTGAGCTTCTCCACGTAGATCTCTTTGGTACCTGACATACTAAAAGCCTAAGTGGTAATTAATACATTTTTGTTATTATAGACGATTACTCTAGATTTTGTTGGACCATCTTTTTTATGTAGTAAAGATGATACATTTTTGGCTTTCACATGTTTTGCAATGTTATTCCAAAACAAATTAAATTAAAAAATTAGTGATATCCGGACCGATCATGGAGGTAAATTTAAAAACCACCTCTTTGAGGAATATTGTGATAAATATGGTACTGAACATAACTTTTATGCTCCTAGGACTTCACAACAAAATGTTGTTGTAGAGCGCAAAAATCGTGTTTTAGAGGAGTTGGCAAGAACAATGTTCAATGATAGTTGTCTACCTAAATATTTTTGGGTTAATGCTATTGGCACAACATTTTATGTCTTAAATAGGATACTTATACGTCATATAATAGAAAAAACACCATATGAACTTTTAAAAGGTAGAAAACCAAATTTATCATATATTCATGTATTCATATGGAAATGTTTTATTTTAGACAATGGTAAGGATAACCTTGGAAAATCTGACGCAAAAGCCGATGAAGGTATCTTCCTTAGATACACTCAATCAAGTAAATCTTATAAAGTATATATTAAGATATTACTTCTTGTTGAAGAGCCAGTTCATGTTACTCTTAATGACTCTTGCCCGAAGAATGTCGAGAAATGTATTTTTTTTCATGGTACAGGTACATCTACAAAAGACATACTCAAGGACACCGGAGAAGGAAAATATGAGGAGGAGGAAGATCGCAATCTTAAAAAGAAGAAAGATGAAAGCTAAAATGAAGAGGATAATCTTCCGTCAGAGTGGAGAACTTCCAAGGATCACCCTATCGATAATATTCTTGGAGACGTCACCAAAGGAGTTACTACTCGCTCTAAGATGCATTACTTGATAAGCATTGGATTATGGCCATACAAGATGAATTAAATTAATTTGAAAGAAATTACATATGATACCTTGTACCTCATCCTCGAGATCATCAAGCCATAGGAACCAGATGAGTTTTTAGAAATAAACTAGATGAACATAGATTGATAACTAGAAACAAGGCTCGACTAGTGGCTCAAGGATATAACCAAGATAAGAGCATTAATTATGAGTAAACTTATGCTTCAGCTACCCGACTCGAGTTTATACACCTCTTACTAGCTTTTGCATGCTCTAAAAATTTCAAGTTATTTCAAATGGATGTGAAGAGTTCTTTCCTTAACAGACACATTAATGAGGAAGTGTATGTGGTACAACCTCCCGATTTTAAAAATCATGAGTATCCTAATCATGTTTAGAAGTTAAAACAGACTTTGTATGGTCTTAAACAAGCCCCTAGGGCTTGGTATGAGTGACTTAGCAAGTTCTTACTTGACCAAGGATACTCTATAGGGAAGGTATATACAACACTCTTTATTAAACATCAAGTAAAACACATACTTCTAGTTCAAATTTATGTTGACGATATCATATTTGGTTCTATTAACATGCATTTGGTCAAGGAGTTTTCTAAGCTTATGAATGGGGTATTTGAGATGAGTCTAATGGGGGAGTTGAATTACTTTCTTGGACTCCAAATCAAGCAACTTAATGAAGGAACGTTCATGTGTTAAACAATGTATTGTAATGAATTGGTAAAACAATTCGGTATGGATGAGGTTAAATCAATTGACACTCCAATGCCAACAAATGGTAACTTGGATAAAGATGTAAATGGTAAGCATGTGGATATGAAGAAATATAGAGGTATTCCATCATGGTACATCTAAGTATGGGCTTTGGTATTCCAAAGGAATCGATTATAGTTTAGTTGGTTATTTTGACTCTGACTTTTCAAGTTGCAAGTCATATAGGAAACATACTATTGGAAATTGTCACATGTTTTTAAATTCCTTAGTTATTTGGAATGGCAAGAAACAATTTTTCGTTGCTTTGTCAACATCAGAGGTGGAATACCTCGCAACCGGTAGTTGTTGTGCTCAAGTTTTGTAGCTCGAACAACAATTACTTGACTTTGATATTAAACTTTCCTGTATTCCTATCATGTACGACAACACTAGTGCGATTAACCTAACCAAAAATCCAGAGCTACATTCTCGCACTAAGCATATTGATTGAGATTCGTCACTACATCCTACGTCACCATGTTGAGAAAGGGGGTGTTGTATTTGAGCATGTTTGTAGTAAACATTAACTTGTGGATATCTTTATGAAACATCTTACAACCGAACCATTTTTCAATATTCAAAGGGAATTTGGGATCCTTGATATCTCAATTGTTGCCTAAATACATTTTTTGCATGCACTCTATATACATTTGCTCTAACTTTCATTTGAGAGTTTCATATTATCGAGTGCATCCTCTGTTCCATTAATCTATGCGGTAATTTCATTCCTTTTTCTCCTTGAAAGTAAGCCCTTTTCAATGCAATGTTGTTTATGTTCCAAATGCTAGATATGCTCAATATATGATATATTTCATGAATGTTCACTTCCAAAATTTCAATTGACAATCATGGTGTGTTATCAATTTATATGCATATATGCTATTGATCCTTTCTCATTTGAAGTATATGTTCTTGTTGTACAAGCATGTTTTTCTATTATTATTCCTTCCATTTCATGTAAGTTGGTTATCTATAAATTCCCGCATAAATTAATTTGAGCATGTTTTCGTGCAAATGCAATTCTTGATCAAGTCATGTCACATGTTATGAGAGCATCTTTGGTTTTGGTTTTAGTGGTGTTGTATTTTTCGTCAAGCTAGGCACATGTGTGTGCAACATCGGAATCACCATTGTTAAGTGTTGTGTAAACATGATGTTTTTGAAGCGACTCAAGAATTTTCTAGTGCATTGCATTCATCATCTTTCATCCCTTTGTATTTATTATTATTGTCATGTATATTATCTATTATTTATGTTCAATTTTGTGTAACTCCATGTATATGAGTATATGTGAGTGCATGTTTCTTCTTTGCAAAAACGTATTTGTGTGATATATTAGTATCTGTGTTATAAATGATACTTCTCATGGATTGCTTTGTCTATTTTTGATGTTGTCAAAGGGTGAGAAGCATATGCGAGAAGAAGTTTGGAGCACATATTCAGGAGGAGCCTTCATGAAGAAACAAAGTGCATCGTCGTAAGTTTTGTCATCATCTAAAAGGGGGAGTATGTGAGTGTATTTGTCCATTAGATGTTTGGCATGATGTCAAAAGTAGGACAACTTTAAATTTTTTGTATATTGAACAATATCTCTAAGTGTTTGTGTGCACCTTTGCATTAGGAATCTTAGAATGTATTTAGAACATGTTTAGAAAAGGTATCATGCATTAAAAATGAGTTTTTACATGAAAAACAGAGCAATGTTTCGACATATATGATGTATGAGTCGGTACATGTGGATTAATAATAAATCTTGTAGCCTTTGTAACTATGTGTCGACACATATAACCCTTCAGGCCGACACATGCTGAAAATTTTCATCTATGTGTCGACACATATGTATTTTAGGTCGACACTTGTACTGCATTTTTAAAGCCTATAAGCTTATAATTCTTTGTGTCGACACAAGACCTTGATAAAGTCGACATATTTCATTACATGTGTCGACACATGACTTGTATGTGTCGATACATACTGTAATGTTTTTGAAAAATTACATTTCTTTTCAATTTCTAAGTCTCCCTTTTTGTGTCCAACTTACACACATATAAAAACTTCATACATGCATAATTTCAAACTAGATGAAACTATAAACAAATATAAAAATTTCTCATCATCTTCAACCTGTCATCTATTCCTACACACAAACAAATTACACATAATAATTCTTTGTTTGGGTGTCATATAGACTTGTGTTGATAACATTCAATTTAGGTTGGTGTAACCTAAGATTGAGTTGAGAATTTTTGAGGGTTTCATCGGGAAAAACTTTAGGGTTTGTCCTCCAAGATTATAATGTTGATTTGGAGGTTTTGATAAGGTGTTTCAATTAGGATTCAATCAAGTGAAATCTTTGAAGAACGGGTGGTTCTTGCAAAGGAGTAGCATGTTACGGTGAATCGATTGAAAATCTTAGGTGACAATAATTCACAATTTTGATTCAGCTGAGTGAAAGCTTTAAAGAACAATGGTTTCTTGCAAAGGAATAGCGCAGGACGATGGATCAAATTGCCATTGTTGGGTGACTTGATCAAGCTCAGATTAAGGGAAGAGAAAGGGTTAGAATCAACATCAAACATAAGGTTTGTAGGGTTTTATTGCTACATTTATCTTGTAATCAAATTTTGCAAAGTAATAATTTGATATCTCAATTCCAAACAGAATTGAGGGAATACATAGCTATAACTATGACGATTGGTGAACTGCCTAAACAAATTCTTGTGTCCCCTCTCTCTCTCTCATTTATTTTTATATGCTTTCTAGAAAATTATTAAATATATTGATTATGTAATTTATACGTATAGACAAATCCTTTGATAGCTATAATTGAAATTGATTTGTTGGTTACATTATAATAAATTATATTGTAAGTGGTAATTCATATCAACAAAGGTCAAAGGAAAATCTGAAAAATCGAACGCACACCAAGTGTTCGATAATGTGTTAGTTTATGTTTTATCATTTATTTCATTGGAAATAAGTTTACACAGTGTTCATAATAAAATTACTAATTGAGAATTCATTGTATTAATTGTTTATTATTGTTTAGCATTCCATTTTGTTTATAATGCATATTCGAGTTTCCAATAATTGTTTCAGTTTAGACGAGTTGTTTGATTTAGGCTTAATCTTCCGCTTGCCATAGTTTTTCTTACATTTTTTAAAACAAAACTTTAAAAAGTAATTTTCACCCTGGGGATCTATTCACCCCCCTCTAGATAAGTTGTCATCGTCTAACATTGTATAGCTTGCATTTTAAATAGTCGTCATCCACCTAAAAACAACTTCAACCAATCAAACCTACTTTTTTTGCCTTAGTGCGACCATAACCTTTTTCATAAACAAAGAGTGTTTTATACATTCCAACGCGACATACACACAAACTCTTCATTCCACCCATGCGCGACAAGCAAGCAACACTTAACCGATCGAATGCGACCTAAACATTATTCACTAAAATCAACCAACAAATAAACTTTTGCTACTAAGAACTACATAGATTTGAATTCCTCATCGCACTGAGAATACGTCAGAGTGAGACTCAACATCTCGTAAAGCACCCTAATAAAACTTATTTTTTCTCCCTCTTGTAAATATCTCACAATAATTAGAAGAAATCAAATACCTTAAGCTAACACTCTTATTTGCAAATCTAACTAAACGATTCTCGTTAAGTACTACAAATGTGTGGGGTGCTAATATCTTCCCCATACATAATCGACTCCTGAACCTGAATTTTGTAAGTATGAGAGTGCGCCTAAGAGGGGGGGGGGGGTGAATTAGGCACTTTAAAAGTTTTACCGTTTTAGTGAGATGGATATTATTTTTCTAGTTTAGTGCATGAGTTTACAATTGTGTTTCTTTCTTTTCTGGTTTATGACTAGTGATGAAAGCGGTAAATGCGGAAAAGTAAAGAACACAGAGATGTATCCTGGTTCCCTTCACAGCCCGAGAGTACTCCAGTCCCCTTTCAACATGAAAGAGATTTCCTTATTGTTAGATATCTAGACAAGACACCCTAGTCCTTCTATACAAGACTCTAACCAATAAAACCACCAAGAACAATCCTCTTGGACCAAGAACAATCCTCTTGGATTTTCACTATGTCAACAATGAGAACAATCCTCTCAAAGTGACTACACACTTGTATCCAACAATCCTGGAAAGACAAGATTTTAAAACCACTTAAACTTATATCCAACAATTCTAGGAAAATAAGTAAGTAACTATCAATATTTGATTTTGAGTGAGTTGAGTAGTATTGATCACTTAGAGTGATTTAACAATGTATGATCTTCTCTTCCAATAATATTATTGTACAATGACTTAAGATATAATTGCTCAAATTTTTATGTTTGTTAATGTATGAAAATATGTAGAAAACTTATGCATGAAAGTGAGGGAATGCTTGAGTTTGTATTTTGAAATTTCAGAAAATATTTATGGAAGAGGTGTTGAAATAGATTTCGAAATTGAATATTTATATGTTCATAACACCCTTTTGAAACAACATGAAGTTCTGAAAATGTATCATGAATAAATGCCAAGTTTGATTGAAAAATTTCAATGAAAAGGCATGATGAACAGGTATGTACAAAGCTGTTGTTTTTCAAAATCGTGCAGCATGCAGTCGATTGCACCCTTTGTATAAATCGATTGCACAAGGTTTCAACAGCTATTTTTTCAAAAAATTTAAGAGTGCAATCGATTACACCATCAATGCAAATCGATTGCATGAAAAGTCAGTAGCAAAATGTAAGTGAGTGCAATCGATTGCACTAGCAATGTAAATCGATTGCACTGAGAAACAGAAGCAAACATTTTAAAAAATTAAGTATGCAATCGATTGCACAAGAAATGTAAATCGATTGCACAGAGAAATAGAAGCAAAAGATCTGAAAGTTTGAAGAGTGCAATCGATTGCACTAAAATGTAAATCGATTGCATGCAAGAGAAAAATGAAATTTTAACTTTGAAAAACTTGAGTAATGATTTTTTAAACATTTCTTTTTCATTTTTGAGCATCTATATCTTAAGATCAAAGTAGATAATATTATTATACCTTTAAAGTTGTTGAGAGCTTTGAATGAAGATATTATCCTTTGATGCTTTGAGCTTGATCAAAAGTCTTTGCCTTCTTTGTTAGTCATGGTTTGTCTTCATCAAAACAAAAGCTCATTTGTGAAGCTTGATTTTACATTCTCCACCTTTTTGATGATGACAAACAATCTTGCTTTATGCGATGTACTTTCCGGAAGAGCTTCTCCCCCTAAGATGCAAAACTCCCCCTATGTAGGAGAGGGTTGGAATCCTATGTGTTTCTTCATCTTGATTGGAGAGTACCTTGAAAATTAAGACAAGGAAAAATACAAGCAAATACAAGCATAAAGTACAACATCCTTCTCCCCCTATGACATTATCAAAAAGAAGGGAAAGATGCATAAAAATGGACAAAATACATATAATAGTATTGGAAGCTTAACCAAGACCATGTTGCTTCATGATACTTTTTCTGATCCTTTGATAAATGCACATAGTAGTTATCTTCATCAAAACATGATGTTGAAGTCTTTGTCACAAAGTTGACTTGTACTTAGAAGTATGAAGTACATCTTCAATGGATATGAAAGTTAGTGTATCAACTTTGCCAATGCCAAGAATTCTTCCTTTAAGGTATTTCCCATATGTGAAATAATCCTTGGACTTGAACTATATTTGAAAGTTAGTGTATATCTCCCGTCATATGCTTTGAACAACCACTATCAAGATACCAAATATTTCATGTGGTTTTCAAGCATACCTACAAAACAAATTAAGTTTGATTTGGTACCCAATGTGCTTTGGGTCCATCATAATTGGTTCCTTTCTTAACCCATACATAATGCCCACTTTCTATACTAAAGTTTTTAACATAGCAAGCATTAGGTGTATGGCCAACCATACCACAATAAAAACAAGTAAGTTCAAAGTTACTTCTATATCTAGAAGGATAAGATTTCTTCTTAGAAAATGTTTTCTTTTTAGGATAGTGACGAACTATTTTAGGTTTGTTCACTTTCTCTTTGGATGATTGATCACTAGCCTTAACAAAGATAGTTTTGTTAGAACTTGGTTTTGAAAACTTTGAATATCCAAGTCCACTTTTATCATTGGAGTATCTTTGTTGGCTAAGAATACCTTCCAATCCAATTTGGCCTTTTTCATATCTTTCAATGACTCTTTTTAATTGGACAATTTGAAAAGAGAGTGAATCACAATTTTTGCATACAAAATTATGTTTTTGTTCATCACTTGATTTTTATTTTTCTTCTATGAAATCTTTTTCCTTTGAAACATATTTTTCTTCTAAGGATGAAATTTGTTTCTTTTGTGATGAAATGGTTTTATACAGAATTTTGCATTCATTCAATAGTTCATCTATAGAACCTTGTGCATCACTATCAAAAAGAGAAAATTCATTATTAACCTCATTGTCTTCATCATCGGAATGGTGTGAGGCCATCAATGCTAGATTCACATGTTGATTGTTTTCGGAATCGGAAGATGAACTTTCCCATGCTATATATGCTTTCTTTGACTTCTTATCTTTATTTCTATTGAAATATTTTTTCTTCTTTTCAAGTGTAGGACATTCACTTTTAACATATCCCTTTTCTCCACATTCAAAGCATATAACCTTCCTTGTTGGTGCTTCCCTTTTTCTTTCTTTTCGTAGAACCTTTTCAATCTTCTTGATAAGATCATCATCTTCACTACTAGTGGATTCATCCTCTTGATTGCTATCATGATTTTTTATCCTTTTATTTAGAGCCATGTCTTTTGAATCTTTTACTTGGATTTCATGCTTTTCAAGTCTTGCAAGTTCCGTCTCATATTCTTGAAGTTTTCCGAACAAAGTGGCAGAAGTCATTGTGGATAGATTCTTCTTCTCGGATATTGCTGTCACTTTTGGTTGCCATTCCCTGGATAAAGATCTAAGCACTTTAATATTAAGTTCATCATTAGTTAAAGTCTTACCGAGTGCTTTCAAATGATTTGTCAAGTGTACAAATCTTTTTTGTAAGTCGGGGATTGATTCTCGGGGCTGTATTCTGAATAGTTCGTATTCTTGACTCAAAGTATTTAATCTCGATCTTTTAACTTCAGCAGTTCCTTCATGAGTTTCTACCAAGGTATCTCATATTTCTTTCACTGTTTTGCATGCCGAGACACGGAAGAATTAGTCCATGCTAAGTGCACCTTGAAGAAGGTTTATTGCCTTTTTGTCATAGAGAACTTTCTTCTTATCATCATCGTCCCATGCAGTTTTACGCTTTGATGAGCCAACACCATTGATTACCGTTATAGGAATAAATTGACCATTTTCGACGGCATCCCATATTTCTTCTCCTTGTGCTTCTAGATGTGCCTTCATGCGTATTTTCCAGAAGTCAAAATATTCACCACAAAATAGAGGAGAATTGTTGTTACTACCACCTTCTCTGAAAACGGGATTTTGATTTGTGGAAGCCATTCTGGATCTTTTAGGAGCAGGTTACCTATAACCTGCTCTGATACCAATTGTAAGTATGAGAGTGAGCCTAAGAGGGGGGGGGGGGTGAATTAGGTACTTTAAAAGTTTTACCGTTTTAGTGAGATGGATATTATTTTTCTGGTTTAGTGCATGAGTTTACAATTGTGTTTCTTTCTTTTCTGGTTTATGACTAGTGATGAAAGCGGTAAATGCGGAAAAGTAAAGAACACAGAGATGTATCCTGGTTCCCCTCACAGTCCGAGAGTACTCAAGTCCCCTTTCAACATGAAAGAGATTTCCTTATTGTTAGATCTCTAGACAAGACACCCTAGTCCTTCTATACAAGACTCTAAACAATAAAACCACCAAGAACAATCCTCTTGGACCAAGAACAATCCTCTTGGATTTTCACTATGTCAACAATGAGAACAATCCTCTCAAAGTGACTACACACTTGTATCCAACAATCCTGGAAAGACAAGATTTTAAAACCACTTAAACTTATATCCAACAATCCTGGAAAAATAAGTATGTAACTATCAATATTTGATTTTGAGTGAGTTGAGTAGTATTGATCACTTAGAGTGATTTAAAAATGTATGATCTTATCTTTCAATAATATTATTGTACAATTACTCAAGATATAATTGCTCAAAGTTTTCTGTTTGTTAATGTATGAAAATGTGCAGAAAACTTATGCATGAAAGTGAAGGAATGCTTGAGCTTATATTTTGAAATTTTAGAAAATATTTATGGAAGAGGTGTTGAAATAGATTTTGAAATTGAATATTTATATGTTCATAACACTCTTTTGAAACAACATGAAGTTATGAAAATGTATCATGAACAAATGCCAAGTTTGAGTGAAAAGTTTCAATGAAAAGGCATGATGAACAGGTATGTACAAAGTTGTTGTTTTTCAAAATCGTGTAGCATGCAATCGATTGCACCCTTTGTGTAAACCGATTGCACAAGGTTTCAACAGCTATTTTTTCAAAAAATTTAAGAGTGCAATCGATTTCACTATCAATGCAAATTGATTGCATGCAAAGTCAGTAGCAAAAAGTAAGTGAGTGCAATCGATTGCACTAGCAATGTAAATCGATTGCACTGAGAAACAAAAGCAAACATTTTGAAAAATTAAGTATGCAATCGATTGCACAAGCAATGTAAATCGATTGCACAGAGAAACAGAAGCAAAAGATCTGAAAGTTTGAAGAGTGCAATCGATTGCACTAAAATGTAAATCGATTGCATGCAAGAGAAAAATGAAATTTTAACTTTGAAAAACTTGAGTAATGATTTTTTAAACATTTATTTTTCATTTTTGAGCATCTATATCTTAAGATCAAAGTAGATAATATTATTATACCTTTAAAGTTGTTGAGAGCTTTGAATGAACATATTATCCTTTGATGCTTCGAGCTTGATCAAAAGTCTTTGCCTTCTTTGTTAGTCATGGTTTATCTTCATCAAAACAAAAGCTCATTTGTGAAGCTTGATTTTACAAATTTGATTCTGATGACCATATTTTTTCTCTTTTAGGTTTTTATTGATGTTTTACCTTTTAAAAATAAATTTCGATGGCGAATCTTGTTGAATTTTGAGCGTTCGTATGCTCGGTGTTTTTTTTTTCCGCGACACACTCCTTTTTTTATTTCTTCTCCAAGTTATAAGATTACCCCACACATACGTACAATATCCATAAGTATAACTTCTATCAGTTACTAATCTTTCCAATCAACATCAGTGAGTATAAAGACATTCTTTTCGCTCATATTCCTAAATAATAATCCATTTCATAAATTAGCCTTAAGATACCTTACGATTCTATAAACTACCTCAAGATGTTCCTTAAAAGGGGAATACATGAACTAACTTACTACATTCAGGGAGAATACAATGTAAGGTCTCGTATGAGACAAATAAGTTAGTTTCTGAACTAATCTTAGATATATTTTAGTGTCTATAGGAACCTCTCATTTTAATTTCCCCAAAGTTTTGCATTATTCTCCATGGGATTATCTGGTAATTTATACCTACTCATTCCAGTTTCTTGTAATAGAATTGAAATATATTTCTATCATGAAATAACTATTTCATTCTTTGACCGGGCAACCTTCCTATAAAGAAAGTATATCAAGGATCCTATGTCCTTGATTTTAAAGTCGATAGCTAGTTTTTCTTTTACCTTTTCCATCTTATATGTGTCATCTTCGGTAAGAACAATATCATTAACATAAACTATTAGTGCAACAAATTTTTTCATTGTGAGAGAACTTCACTGACATATTATGATCTGCTTCGCCTTGTATGTACCCTTGATTTTTCATAGATTGGGTAAAAAATTTCAAACCAAGCTCTAGAGTATTATTTAATCCATATAAGTATTTTTTAAATTGCACACCTTTGATCCAAATTTTCCTTCAAAACCAGAAGGACTATCCATATAGTCTTCTTATTATATATCCTAATTGATGAATGTATTTTTAACATTTAATTGATGTAAGGGCCAATCCAAATTATCAGTGAGGAATAAGAGGATTCTTACAATGTCCGACTTTGCAAAAAGAGAAAATGTCTCTAAGTAATCATTACTATAGGTTTGAGTAAATCCTTTGGCAACTAACTGAGCTTTAAGCATTTGAATGTACTTAATTATAAAAATCCATTTGCATGCAATAATCTTTTTTACCATATGATAATGTAATGTTACTCCAAGTTTTTTTCTTCTCAAGTGCTTTCATTTCCTAAAATGCAACTTCCTTACACTTCAGAACTTATAGAACATCATGTATACCTTTTGGAATTTCAACACTAGATAATTGTAAAGTAAAATTAGAAAAATATGAATACAATGGATGGTTAGTACATTACACGACTCTTTTATAGTGGCTATGGGTTCATCAATATCAGCATATATGACGAGAATATCAGACAAAGACATAGACATACTTTTTACTTTCTTAGAAGATAGAATCTTTCCCAGTTCAAATTCATGTAAGTATTAGGATGTGAACTGAACACATTCTTAGTAGGAAAGTATCCAATATAAACTCATTTTATATCTAAGGTTCCAGTTTTCCAATATTTTTATTGTTTGTGAACAAAAGCTTTGGACCCAAAGTTTTTCACTGTTAAATTAGAAGAAATATGGTTACTTAGGAAACATTCTTTGAAAATATTAATAAGAGTTTAAAAATTAAGAACTTTGGAATGTATTCTATTTATTAAGTACGCAATAGTTGAAATTTCTTCACTCCATAAATAATTTGAAACTTTATGTGCGAAAGGTAAAACGCGATTTACTTCAAACAAATGTCTATTTTTCTTTCTGTAATACCATTTTATTGAGGGGTATGAGGGCATGAAATTTGATGTATTATCCAATTTTGACTAAAGAAATCACCCAAGGCAGTATTAAAGTATTCTTTGTCGTTATTACTTATAAAGACATGAGTATCAGTTTGAAATTGAGTTTAAACCCTTTTTAAAAATCCTTTACACCTTCTCTTAAAAAAAACCTTTACATCTTAAAAATGTCAAATTTCCCCTTTAACAAATATACCTAACATACTATTGACTGGTCATCAATAAATGTGATAAACCACTTTGTGTGTGTTAGTGATATATATATATATATATATATATATATATATATATATATATATATATATATATATATATATATATATATATATATATATATATATATATATATATATATATATATATATATATATATATATATATATATATATATATATATATATATATATATATATATATATCGAGAGAGAGAGAGAGAGAGAGAGAGAGAGTAGAAATATCAAAAGATTTAAAAAAATGTTCATACACGTGATTACAATTATATCCATCATTTTACCCCACTATCACTAGCATCACAACCAAAAACGATAATATAGGTCTAAGCTTTCCATACCTTCTTGAAATCATCTACATATTTCAGGTTTGGCAAACAAAACATTAGGAAAGCAAACCCTCTAACAACCTTACTAGTGTCAATACCAATAGAGGCATGTCCCTCTTTTAGAATAGTATTGATACCTTGGTTCCTAACCCTCTAGGGACTTCTCACATTGTGAATTTCTATCTTTAGATACATATCACTAACAAAACCAAATATTCTAAAACATCTACAACCAACCTGATAACTCCAATGGATGACACTTTTAAACCTATCAGATCTATCAATTATGTCGTTGTTTGATCATCACTCACTCTGTTCATAACCAAAGCATTTGAGTTTCTCATGGTAGCCATACCCAAAAAAATCAATCATAAACAACTTATATTAGAAAGGGAGAATAATTACCTTAAGATACCCACAAGTTTCAAGATACAAGGAAGTTGAATCACCAAAACCCTAAGAAGGGCTTCACAATAAAGAAATGGATTTTGAAACAGCGAAGAATGTAAAAGACGAACATTTTAAAGAAAATAAAATGAAGATGGGAGTTGAGTTCATTCCATAAAAACAATAATATATATATATATATATATATATATATATATATATATATATATATATATATATATATATATATATATATATATATATATATATATATATATATATATATATATATATATATATATATATATATATATATATATATATATATATATATATATATATATATATATATATATATATATATATATATATATATATATATATATAGCAGACTCAAAATCTACGTCCAATAATTAAGGAGACAATGAGAGCATGATTAACGATC
Organism: Vicia faba; assembly: GCA_948472305.1. Lineage (NCBI taxonomy): Eukaryota > Viridiplantae > Streptophyta > Magnoliopsida > Fabales > Fabaceae > Vicia > Vicia faba. The sequence goes on from OX451736.1 coordinate 1,488,526,211, forward strand.
CAAATTTGATACGGTTCCTTAATAACACTTAAGCATTCTAAAGGAATCAACTCTCTATATTAGAGGTCTACATCCATGTTGGGGACCTTCATAAAAAATAGTTCCAGAGACGAGCCAAAAAAACATTTAATGCACATGCTCTCAAGACCAAATATTCCCACTCAATTCGCCATTGGTTTCCTCCATAACCCGAAGAACTTGATAACTACCACAAAATGACGAAAATTTTATATTTTAAATTTATAATTTGACCTAAGTCAGCGCTTTTTAAAAGCGCTTTCTATCATACAAGATCTAGCAGCGCTTTCACGAGAAAGCACTTTCTTAAATGGGGAAATTTTATATTTTAATTTTATAATTTGACCTAAGTCAGTTCTTTTTAAAAGCGTTTTCTATCATACAAGATCTTGCAGCGCTTTTACGAGAAAGCGCTTTCTTAAGTGGGGTGAATTTAAGGCCTTTAGCAGCGCTTTTTAAAAGAGCTTTCTAAAGGCTGTCTGTAGCAACGCTTTTTTTTAGCGAATTTTTAAAAGACCTACAACAACGTTTTCTCATTAAAGTGCTTTCTAAGGTAGGACATTTAGCAGCGCTTTTTAAAAGCGCTTTCTAAAGTCTGTCTGTAGTAGCGCTTTTTTTTAGCGAATTTTTTAAAAGACCTACAACAACGTTTTCTCATTAAAGCGTTGTCTTTTTTGTGATGCCAAAAGTCAATTTTGCTGTAGTGTACCTTCATCTGCTTTTGCATCGAATTTTCCAAGGTTTTCTTTACCATTATTCAAAATAAAACATTTACAACTGAATGCGTGAAGGTGTGATAAGTTTGGCTTTCTTCCTTTTAAAAGCTCATATGGAGTTTTATCCAAAATATGACATATTAATATTCTGTTTAAAACATAACAAGATATGCTAATTGCATCATCCCAAAAATATTTTGGTAATCCACCCTCATTGAGCATTGTTCTTGCCAACTCCTCTAAAACGCGATTTTTGCGCTCCACAACTCTATTCTGCTGTGGAGTTCGAGGGGCTGAATAATTATACTCAATACCATGTTTGTCACAGCACTTATCAAAGAGATGGTTTTGAAACTCACCTCCATGACCGATTTGAATTGTAATTATTTTTAATTTCATTCTGTTTTGGGATAGTTTTGCAAAACTCTTAAAAGTAGAAAAAGTTTCATCTTTGCTATGAAGGAATATAGTCCAAGTAAATCTAGAGTAGTCGTCAACGATTACAAAACCATAATAATTTCTACCTAGGCTCTTTGTCCTAGAAGGTCCAAAGAGGTCCATATGGAGAAGTTCAGGGGGTCGTGAAGTAGAAATCACATTTTTAGATTTGAAAGAGACTCTTGTTTGATTTCTCATTTGACATGCGTCACATAGATGATCTTTTGAAAATTTTATTTTTGGAAGACCGAATACTAGATCCTTAGATACAACCTTATTAAGAAAATCAAAGTTAACATACCAAAGCCAAGAATCATCATTCAAAGTGACTAGACACTTAGTGCTTTTTAATGATACATCAAAAAGATCAAGCATATAGACGTTGTTTACTCTAATACCCTTAAACACAATATTCTGTTCAGTATTCTCAATTATGCGGCAAGTATTTCTGAAAGTAACTTTATAACCCTTGTCACACAATTGACTAATACTTAACAAAGTATGCTTAAGCCCCTCTACTAAATGGACATCAGAAATAGTAGTGGTGGAGGGATTATCTACACTACCTTTACAAAGTATTTCTACTTTGTTATTGTCTCCATAAGTAACATATCCTTTCTTCTTTGCTTTGAAGTCAATGAAAAGTGACATGTCACCTGTCATGTGCCTTGAACACCTGCTGTCTAGAAACCATCTTCTATCCACGGATGTAAGACAATTTTCCTGCAATATCAAAAGAGAGAGGTAGGTACCAAATTTTCATTGGGTCCATGTGGGTAAGTGGTAACATGGTTTCCTTTAGGCCTCCATTGGTAAATTCCTTTAGGAACAAGAAATCTTCTAAATTTGCATTTCTCAATGGTATGACCAGCATGACAATAATAATGACATAAACCATGATGATGGATTTTCTTACTTTTGCTCATTGAATCCTTTGGAATCTTTTCTACAAAAGAATATTTTTCATATGGTGGATTCAAAGTTTTCTTAAAAAGTCTAGGATCAACGGCAAAAGTAACCTTGGGCTGTAAAGCTTTTTCCAATTTGGCATTAAGAGTTCTAACCTCTTGTTGCCAAATATGACAAAATTCACATTCCCTTCTAGAAATACATCCTCTAACATCCTTATCTTTTTAACTTTCTGCAATACTAGCTTTTAGATATTTTAAGTCTTTTTTAGCTTTATAGACTTTACCCTCCAAAAATGAAAATATTTGTTTATCGGAGGATAATCTCTTAAAAACATCTTCAGCTTTGTTTTGCAGTTTTTCAAAAGCTATTTTCAGTTCAGAAAAAGACATAGAAGAAAAATTGTTATGGTAGGCTTGTCTTACTTGCTTGTCGTGGTTGTTCTTCTTGTGGTAGGACTGATTTTTGGCATGTGCCATGAGATATAAATTTGCAGTCTCGTCACTATCACTTGAATTATCATCATTTGATGAATCACTATCGCTTTCCCACGCAATGTAAGCTCTTCTTTGTTTAGTGAACTTCTTTGGTGGAGCTTTTTCTTTGTCCTTTTTCATCATTAGACACTCCGGTTTGTAGTACCCAACTTTACCATAGTTGTAGCAAGGTTCTTTACCTCTATGCTTCTTGTTATCTTCTTGTCTTGGCTCTTTGGACTGTTTTCGAAAATTTATGAGATTCTTATCGGAGTGCTTGATTCCATTCTTTTGAATAAACCTATTATATCTCCAAACAAAGAGTCCCATTTCTTCATCATTCGAATCTTCGTCACTACTTGAGTCATTATCATTTTGCTCTTTGTTTGAGGACTTAGAGCTATAAGCCATAAGAGCTATTGACTTCTTCTCACCCTTATTGTCTTTATTCTTATCCATCTTTCTCTTGTTTTCATATTTTTCAAGACTTTCCAGTTCTTGTTGATGTTCTTCTAGCTTTCCAAACAGAGTTCTAATGGTAAGCGTAGTGAGGTCGTTGGCTTCCTTGATAGTTGTTACTTTAGGTTGTCATTCCATGCTAATACATCTCAGAATTTTATTAGTAGCAATTTTATTGGTAACAGGTTTTCCAAGTGCATTTAAATGACTTACAAGATGAACGAATCTCCTTTGCATGTTGGAGACAGATTCTCCTTATTTCATGCGAAATAGCTCGAACTCTTGATTGAGTGTGTTAATGTGGGACTATTTAACTTCAGTAGTGCCCTCATGAGCAATTTCTAAAGCATCCCACATTTCTTTAGCAGACGTGCAATGAGACACCCTATAATACTCATCAACAACAAGTGTTCAGATTATCATATTTCGGCCTCTTCAATCGCTCGACCACTTCTTTTCATCAATTTCATTCCATTGATCCTCAGGTTTAGGTACTATTGCACCTGCTTCATTTCTCATGGTAACCATTTTGAATGACAGTCCGTACATTTCTTTCAATGGAATTTATGTGTACATGCATGCATTCTTTCCAATATCCAGAGTTTTCACCATTGAAAACATGAGCTCTATTATATGCCCCATTTGGTTCAAAAGCCATATCGTTACTAGTAGGCACAAAGCACCAGCGAACCGACGCTCTGATACCACTTGTTAGAAGGTGTGTCAAGTGATCAAGAGGGGGGGGGGGTGAATATATCACCTCCTTATTTATCAAGGATTTAAAATCTTTTATCAAAGTTTATTAAAAGCAGCGAAAAAACAAGGTCCAGAATCAACTTCCGTCTATTTTGAACCAACTACTAGAAAATCGAACATACGATAAACTTGCTGGATTTTATTAAGATGAAATAGATGAAAATTAAACACATATTGATGTACGTTTCAATGCACTTATCACAAGAACGATATTTCCAATGAATAAAAACTTGCACACAATTTTTTCAAACAGTTGGTGTATGCTTGTTTGATGATTAACAATTCTGGTGGTTTTAGCAAAAGAGTTTATATTACTATTGTATCATTAAATAGAAAAACCAGCAAACCAATTGAATTACAAATTTGCAGAAAACGTAAAGAGAAAGAGAGAAAGAGGAATAGTACACGGGCAGTTTGGTAAGGAAGTTCCCCAATGTCGTCCTCGCGTGTGGGTACGTCTCCCTCTCAATTCTGAAACTGAAATTGAGACCTGTTATATCAATTTGCTGAAAATTGTTTACAAGGTTACAATACAAAGACAGAATGTAATATCTAAGATCTTCTTTTTCTTGTAAGAACCTTCACTTGATATGAGCTTATCAAGACTCCCTGCAAGATCCACAATCAATCTTCTGCTTCCACGACCTGTTTGCGAAATCGCCCTGATTTCCAAACCCATCGCTACGACTGAATCTGACTTGTGTAACCTTGACTAACAAACCCCCAAGAACACGCTCATTCTTGAAGGACAAACGCTACGGTTTTTCCTCGAAACCCCCTTCCGAATCTTCAACTCAGCTTAGATCACCGATCGAACAGCTGAACGTTATCTCTAAGATCTCTTGATCCAATGAACAAAGATGTTTATATTTTGTTGTTGTTGAACCAAGATGGTTCAAAAGATGGTGAAGATGAAGTATCTTTCAGGTTTCTTATTGCTCAGAAATTTGATGCACACCAACTGTATATGTGTCACCTTTTTTTTTATGCAAAGACTTACTTATATATGTAACAGAAAACGGTTAGAGGTGAGAAAATACATTATGAGTCGATGCATGTTTAACATGAGTCGACACATGTTAGTTGTGAAACATAAGATGAGTCAATACAACATGTTATGTATCGATACATACTGATGGAAAAACATATTATAGAGAGATCAAATATGTATGAGTCGACGCAAGTCTTTATGTGTCGATACAACATGTTTTCCATAAAGAATCCAGAACCATTCATTTTATATGAGTCGACACATAACATGTATGTGTCGATACACACTGAGTTGATTTTTGATTTTGAAAGACAAAACATGATATGTATCGATGCATGTGTTTATGTGTCGATGCATAAAGCTTTTAAAACATTTTCCAGGAGCATCAACATGACATGTGTCAATACAAAGTATGAATGGATCGACTCATACTGAAGCATAATTGTTTTTGTGATTCTTTGCTTAAGTATGTGTCGATGCAAGACCTTATGTGCCGATCTGAAATCATGCTTTATGTGAAAAACACATTTTTGACTAATTATGTGTCGATGCAAGACCTTATGTATCGACCTGAAATTATGCTTTATGTGTAAAACATATTTTAAACTTTTTTGAATATTATTTTCACACGTATTTACTATCATATAAAACTACGTAGAGAAAAAGAATTACTCACAAACTTCTCCACTCTCTCCATCTCCTAGAGATTCTCAACATTATAATATATACATTCCACGATGGATTTCAGTAGCACATGTTTTTACATGAAAATAATAATAGAGAAAACTTAAATACAATTTTTAAGTGTAATTGTTACTATTTTTTGATCAAAAGTATGCTCAATATCATTTAAAGAATGAAAAAAAAAATTACATGTATTTAAGAAAAACAATCATATTTTCACTAAAAAAATAGTAAAAATTATACTTAAAAAATTATATTTAAATTTTCTCGGGATAATAATATCATTTATGGTAAAAAACAATAATTTTATTAAATAATGATGATGATGATGATGATGATGATGATGATGATGATGATGATGATGATGATGATGATGATGATGATGATGATGATGATGATGATGATGATGATGATGATGATGATGATGATGATGATGATGATGATGATGATGATGATGATGATGATGATGATGATGATGATGATGATGATGATGATGATGATGATGATGATGATGATGATGATGATGATGATGATGATGATGATGATGATGATGATGATGATGATGATGATGATGATGATGATGATGATGATGATGATGATGATGATGATGATGATGATGATGATGATGATGATGATGATGATGATGATGATGATGATGATGATGATGATGATGATGATGATGATGATGATGATGATGATGATGATGATGATGATGATGATGATGATGATGATGATGATGATGATGATGATGATGATGATGATGATGATGATGATGATGATGATGATGATGATGATGATGATGATGATGATGATGATGATGATGATGATGATGATGATGATGATGATGATGATGATGATGATGATGATGATGATGATGATGATGATTGAGATAAGAAGATATTAAATAGTAGTATAATTTATTATTATTAGAAACTATTAAACGTTTATATTTAAAAAAAATCTCACAATCGTATATATGTCGAACTTCCACATTGATGCTCTAAGTTACACGTGACTACCACGCGTTCAAATTTGAGATAGTCATATGAGGTGACGTGGCATATAATCCAATGTTTGATGCCTTGAGCATCAATGTTTGACTTTGACGTTTGATTCCAATACTCCAAATTTAACACAAAAGTTTGTATGGATTGAGTAAGTAACTCTTTGATTCCCGTTTCATGTTATTTTTAAGAAATACTATATCGTAAAACACTCTTTAAATGAAGAAGAAAGAAGCACCTTTACATTTCCAAGAGGTCACCCACCAAACAAGGCCAAAAAGACAAACACATAGTTAATGTTAGTCACACAACACAATATACCTATTTCCATAATATCTTCACCGCAAGTAGCAAAACCTTCTAATGTAGTTAGTGTCTGTTTTAAATAAAATTGTTTCTAAACTATTTTTATCTAATCTTTTAAGTTACACAACAATAATATTAATTAAAATTAATGTTGAAAATTCAAATAGTATTAATTAGAAATATATTTGCAAAAACTATTATAAATATATTTCTTATAAGAAAGTGTCTAAGTAACTATCTAACAAATGGCTCCACTCTTTTTCAAAGTCACTCTCTCTATTGTTGTTTTACTTGCATCCCTTCTCTTTATCCCAATATCTTGTTCTCATGTGTTCACTCCTATACAAACATTTTCGGATGTTGATCTTCTTGAGTTTCCTCTTAACTTAGAATATTTGGAAGCTGAGCTCTTTTTATATGGAACACTAGGTCATGGATTGGATGAAGTTGCTCCGGAGTTAGCAGAGGGTGGACCTCCTCCTATTGGCGCCAAATTGGCTATATTAGGTCCCCTTGTTAAAGATATCATCTTTCAGTTTGGTATGCAAGAAGTTGGACATTTAAGGTTCTCACTCTATTCCTTCTTTTTATCCATCCTAATAAACGGTGGTAGATGTGTTTTAATACTGATTGTGATTGTGGTCGTCGCATAAAAATGGTGAATAATAGTATTGATATTGACATTTTTCAAAACCGTTTGTCGCGGTCATTTTCGCAGTGAAAGTTTTTAATACCTTACTCATCCCTCTAGTATTTTTTGAAGTTCTAAACCAAAATTGTATGAATTATTTTTGTAGGGCTATAAAGAAGACAGTGAGAGGGTTTCCTAGGCCTTTGCTAGATCTAAGCAAATCATCATTTGCTAAGGTGATGGATAGTGCTTTTGGAAATCCTCTGCACCCTCCATTTGATCCATATGAAAATGAAATTAACTTTCTCCTTGCATCTTATGTGATTCCTTATGTTGGTCTTACTGGCTATGTTGGAGCCAATCCACTCCTCCAAAATGCTACTTCAAGAAAGGTATACCCTCAAACTTAACCACAATTGCGGCTTTCCAACAACAATTTTAAGTAAAATTTTCCATGATTAAACCATAGTTAAAATTGGTCTCGTAAAATGTTTGTTACGGAAGCATGACCAAATTATACAGGGTCTTCACAAACTTAAAACGACTCTGATTTTGCATTGTACCAGCTAGTTGCAGGTCTTCTAGGAGTAGAATCAGGGCAAGATGCAATTCTTCGAGGATTGTTATACGAACGTAGGGCATGGAAGGTGCATCCTTATGGAGTAAGTGTGGCGGAGTTCACGAATCGGATATCATGGCTTAGGAATAAGTTAGGAAAAGAAGGTATAAAAGATGAAGGTCTTGTGGTGAACTCATCCTACCCAGGCAATATTCTAGCTGGTGATGAATATTCATTATCATATCCAAGAACTCCAAAGGAAATATTGAGCATTGTATATGGAAGTGGTAATGAATCTGTCCCTGGTGGGTTCTACCCTCATGGAGGAGATGGTCATATAGCAAGATCTTACTTACCTTGAGAGTTAAATTCTATAATTATTGTCTCTGTACTTTGTGGAATAAGACTCTTGAGGATCAAGAATAACAAGTTGTTTTAAGGATTTGCCTACACATATCATCTTATCTTTATCTTGATCTTTATATTCTATAAGAGTGTGTTGGGTTAAGTAGTGAAGTAGAATTGTCTCTGTACTTTGTGGAATAAGACTCTTGAGGATCAAGAATAACAAGTTGTTTTGAGGATTTGCCTACACATATCATCTTATCTTTATCTTGATCTTTATATTCTATAAGAGTGTGTTGGGTTAAGTAGTGAAGTAGAATTGTCTCTGTACTTTGTGGAATAAGACTCTTGAGGATCAAGAATAACAAGTTGTTTTGAGGATTTGCCTACACATATCATCTTATCTTTATCTTGATCTTTATATTCTATAAGAGTGTGTTGGGTTAAGTAGTGAAGTAGAATGGTTTAGAACTGAGGTTGAATAGACATTCTCCTGTTAAAAAATTATTTCAAAGGAGTTTTCAAAATCATAGTTTTTCAAAATGTGGGAGAAGTTTTAGAAAAGACGAGTTATGGATCGATTGTACGATTTACTTAATGAAGAGAAACTACAATGTGTCAATTAATTAAATTCGATTCACAATGAGATGTATGAATGAAATTTTATTAATCGAATTAAGAATCTAATATCACAAATTTATCTAGATATAATCATTAAAAGAATGTTTAGGAGACAAGATATAACACGGTTCTAAGCTAAAACATTAAAAAGTTTATAGTCCTAAAATCATATAATTCTAAAAAGTAATAAAAACTTATGAACATGCAATATATCAAGAAATTTAAAAGAGAGGGATAGAGAGAATTGTTCATGAATATTTATATTGGTTCGGTGTGCCGTCCTCGCTTACACCTAATCTAGTCTCTAAAGGCAAAGTAATGAAATTTCGTTAGTCATCCACCAATATTTGAGAATCACAAGTGTCATTTAGTTACGATAGATAATCACATATAAATTGAAAACTTAATTAACAACTAAGAAACTCGCATCTAAATCTTGATTCTTCTTTTATTAAACACACTCACCAGACTTCAAATCCCCCAAGATCATCACTCGATATTGAATTTGTTCACCCTCTCAGAACCAAAACATTCAAAAAAAAACTGCAACAATCTTTACTTGATCCTACCGAAGTTTCCCTTGTCTGAGTATTTGAACTATCGAATGAACCAGAAACACCAAAATTTCATCTTCAATGATCTTTACTTGATCTTACTAAAATAGCCATTTAGAGAATAATCTATTATTTTCTTCACTATATATCAATGTCTAGAACAACTAAACATGCACAAAATCTTCAATCTAAAAGAAAAACTCCACAAGACATTAGAACACTAATGAATGTAATCACGCGAATCTTCACACTATTAATTTCTTAGAGTTGAAATCAAAATACATACAATGGATTTTTGCTAGAGATTGAAGATAAATATTTTCATAAAGAATCTCACACACACGTGTTCAAAACTTACGAATTCAACACAAGAAAAAAGTTTTTCTTCTGAATTTAATTGAGAGAGAAAGTTGTGTTTCAGTAAAATGTGAATGTGTATGCAAAAATCTCTTTACAAGCACAATTTTTTTGCAAGTTGTTATGATAGAGAACTTTTTTGGTTTATATATGTTCTAGGGAAATGCACAGAAATGAGTTAAAGTGATAATTTAATTCGAGTCAAGAGCAAAAGTGATGTTTCGACAAATGAGAAAATGAATTTAGTCAAGAATATAAAATTCAGATGTTTCTCCTTTGATTCGAGTCATGTGTAGAAAATCTTTGTTTCGAGTCACGTCACCTAAAATGAATTCCAAATTGAAAAGTTCAACCATGATTTGAATCACACTATTATGTGATACGAAATTCCTTGATTAGAATCAAGAGATCTTTTAATTCGAATCACACTTTTACTAGTAGTTTTTGATTTACTCATTCAGTTCATGATTCAAGTTACCTAATTCACTAATTCAAATTATGATTACAAATTTGCAATTTTGAAATAATAAAACATTCATGATTGAATTAAAAATTTCTCTTATTTGATCAATACTTATCTGAGTTTATTGATTCAAGTTTTAGACTTATTGAATTGAATAATCTCACATTGACTTAAAGACAAAGACATGTTTTATGCATGCAAAATTACATTTTAATTAAAATCGCTCAAATATAAGAGATATGAATATAACTAACGGCGAGGAGTCTCAATTACTAAAATGATGATTAAAATAAAAAATAAGACAAAGTACAAGTAGTAAAACCATATGGGCATTTTCAGTCACCCCTTTTTTTATGCTTTGAAAGTTGCACTTGTAATTGAGCCGACATGGGCATAAATAAAGCATGATCAAGGCTTTATTTTGTGACCCCCTTAAAACATTTCACACAATACAATGATTGCATAAAGCTCATAAAACAACTATAGACTCGATAAAACTTATCCCCCTTTGATAAGATAAAAAAGAGATATAGAGATATAAAGTCTAACCCGCAAATAACTAGCACATAGAAAAATCAAAAACAGAATGAGTCAAAAAATAGTCACAGAAGTTATACAATTTGCCCAAGAATAGATCAAAACAAAAGTGATATGCTCATAATGTCGAATGCAGTAGGTGCACACAATGACATGAATATAAAGAACAATAGTATGCTAATATACAATAGCAGTTGTTGTACCCCAAAGCTTTCCCTCTCATTTCATTCAAAAACATCCCCTCATGCTCCTAGGGTTTTCAATCTCTTTAGGCTACCCAGGCTTTCTAGGCCTCAGGATATCACACTGATTCTTTTGTTTCATCAGAGAACTAGAACTGAAGGTATTTTTATCTTGAATCGTGTCTCTCCCATCTATTGGCTCTTGTGCCAGGGTTGTTGATTATTGAATCTGTAACGACTTTCTTGACAAAATATCAGAAGCATTATCATCTTGAGTTTTATCTCAGTGCACGCTCAATCACCAACTAAGGTTCATTAGAGTTTCTCTTCTATGATTCCTTTTTTTTTTAATCTTTTTCAAGATTTCTTCAAAGGAAGGATATAGTTCTTTAACTCAGTATGAGAAGTTTCCAGATGGATTTTCATTAGAAAATATTTTATCTATTTTTTATGATTAAGTGATTTCTTTTGGGCTACTTGTTGGACTATTCATTTTGAGGATGGATATTGAAGTATATTATGCAAGAGTTGTTAAAGTTGTTGGGCTTTCAGAGTGCATCATTTTTGGGCTTACAGTTAGAAGTTATCCTTTAATTAAAAAAACTCATGAGGAGGTTGATTTTCAAAGAGATGCTATTGGAGGGAAATCTTGTCCATTTGTTTCCTACTTGAATTGTTTTACATTTTTAGAAGTGAGGAGGAATTTGAATATTTTTGTGCCAAGATTCATATCATAAAGAATTCAACTGCAAAATATACAAAGTTTCACAATGTTATTTGCAAGGCAAAGATAAAAATGCAAATCCAAAATGTTGAATACCATAAAGCACAAGTTTAATTCAATATAGGGGTAAGAATTGAAGAGATTCCATCATTCTTTGATTTGATAAAAAAATCATTTCTACATGATTTACCAATATGGTACAAGAATATTACATTGAAGAACACATTGGTTTTTGAATTTATCTCATTACAATACTTAAATCTTAAAGGGACTCATTATTTTTAGATTAAATCAAAGAACATTACAAAGTTTACAAGTTTGATTATAATAAGTACAAGCTTGAATGCATGTGGTTCTGAGTCTTATAATTTATAAGCCCTAAGAGTTTTACAAGACAAATCAATAAGAGTTTATAATTTGTCCTATGAGAGACTGTGGTAAGATTTCTTCTTCTTCATGTTTCACCTTTGTTCTTCAAGTTCATCCATGGTCTCCTCTTATAAATTGCCTTGCCGTTTTTCACACCGTCACATGAAACAAACCAAAGAAAAGGAAATTGGTTAGCAACATGATTATCAAAACATAAACAAGAACAAGTTTTACACTAAGGATTATCTCTTTTCAAAATCATCATGAGGGTGTGTATAGGAATCAGAAATACGAGGGTCATTATAAAGCTAATTGCCTAACATTGACATTTTCAAAAATAGTTTTCACAAAAACAACACTTTCTTTCAATAAATATTTTCAAAAACAAACATTTTATATACATTCTCAAAGATTCGAGAATCGTTACAAAATTTCCGCACTTAGGCATTTTCAAAATATTTTTAAACACACATTCACAAAGTGTAATGCGGTGGCAGAACCGACTGTTATACTGGATTTACGTTTGTATTCGCAAATGTTACGGTAAGCAAGAGTCGCCAACGAATTTTCTTTTATCCAACAAAGGAAAGGGTGAAAAGAACAGAAAAAGACGTTTCGAGATTATTTATGAGTAAGTGGGGTAGGTTATGGAAAGGGAATATATTAGCACCCTTTCCATCCATAGTTATCTACGGGCTCTTAGTTGCTAGCTCACTTTGAAAATGTTTTTTTGTGTAAGTGTGTTTTGAAGATATTTTGAAAAGACACCTTAGTGCGACGAACTTTGTAATGTTTCTCGTTTCGGAGAGAACGTATACAAATTTTTTTTTGTCTTTGAAAATATTTAGAAAAGAGTTTGTGTATGTATGAAAAAATTGTTTTTTGATTGTTTTTATGAGCAAGCAACTAGGATCTATCTACCTACTCGAAAGGTTTGTTCTTTTCCTCTTTTCCTTTAGGTAGTGATATCCTACTATTAGTGAGTAGGTAACCCTATCATTGGATGTTTGAGGGACAATCGAGGGTCATTGTACGATCACAAAGGCAACTAGTAAGATATCTTAGTAATTACCTTAGGGTTTTAAGATCATTTTACCGAAGCAATGTCGAAAGGGTCATCGAGGGACTTATGATCTCTTAAACCAAAGGGTCGCCACTAAAATCTCTTACATTCAAGAATCGTGACCGTTTATTCTGAAGGCAACCGAAGTGGGAGTACCATAGAGGTGCGCATGTGCGAGTGTGCTGTGTTTTGATTATTTTATCTTTGGTGTTAGGTTTGCTAATGTTTTATTTTTAATTCATGTCATGAAATCCTATTAGACATACATCTAACAGTTTAATATCAGTGCGAAAGTGCGAAATTTAAACTAGCTATTACATGGCTTCGGGGAGGGGGAAAATTACAAGTCCAAAATTGGGGATAAAGACAGTAAATAAAATCCTAGTTTTTAACTATTACAAACTGGGAGGCAAATACAATAATAATATGAAAAGTAACAAATGCGCAAGGATTAAAAAGAACGTCTAAAAACCCTAAGAAATTCTAAGGACATTAAGACAATTTTTGTTGTTTTAGAAGAAAATATTTAAATTAAAATAAGAAAATCCCTAAGTCTAATTAGAAAAATGATTAATAAAAAATTAACTTAATTAAAAGAAACTAATTCTAATATTTTTTGGATTTTTATTGGAAAAAATACTTGAAATCAATAAACCTAATTCTAATTGATTTTAAATTAATAAAAAATAATTAAATTAATTAATTTATTTATTTATAAAAAATAAATTTAATTAAAAAAACTAAAATCTATTTTTTGTGGTTTTTTATTGTTAAAAGAAAATTAATAAAAGAAAACAATTTAAAAAAGGTAAAATTATAAATGAGCTCGGTGCAACAAGTAGTCAGGGGGTGGATTTGAAATTATTAGGCCCAAATTAATGGACCCAGGCGTGGCAATCAGGGAATAGAGGGGTGTGAACTGAAGTCCCTAAGCCCATTAACATGAAGGCCCAAACGCTTCAAAAACCTGCAAAAAAGAAAAATGTTGAAACAAAAACAAAACGCAGAACCTGGGATCGAACCCAGACCCTCTGGGCATACACACACGCTTCCCACCACCAGGCCATCTATTCAATTGTTATTTTATATAAAATAAATAAATATTAAAATCAGTCAAAATATGAAGAAAAAAAAATAAAAGCGCGCGCTGCTTATTCAAATGAACCAATGAAAAGATGGCGCGATGGTCACCAGAGTCAACCCACCAGAGTCAACATTCCAGTTGTCTTCTCCGGTGGGTTCCAAACCCTAACCTGCAAAATAAGAAAAATCAATGGATCAAAATACCCCTACCCCCTTAAAATGATGCGCTGAATTCAAATCTGGCGTCAGGTTTGGCTAAAGGTCTTTGAATTTTGCATTTCGAAGCCAAGCTTCCAATTGAGAATGGCATCTCATGAACCAGACCTCAAAACTTACATGCTCCACGTCCAACCTGCTCTATATACGACTACAAACATGTATGCAAACATCAAATGGATTAATAGATGCAGATTAACAAGATTAGATTTAAATAAACTATACCAAACGGTGCAACTGATATGGACGACTCGGGCGCGCTTCAGGCCAAGGTGAGGGATGGAAATGACTCTTGGGACCTTCGGGGAGTGGATGGAACACTTGGTTTGGATGGATGATGGATGGAAATTCAGTTTCAAATTTCACAACTTTGAGATTTTTTTTGAATTTTGAGAGCTTTTTCCAAGTGATGATTTCGTGTCCTTGGCTTATGGTTGGCTTGTATATTTATTGAGGAATAAACATGTCAAGAATCCATGCATTGATCATGGTTTTGAAAGCAAAAATCAAGACTTTGAAGAATTTCCATATTTGATGATATCTTTCCCTCCTTGTCATACATTGAACCTGGTCTTTTTCCTCATGCCTTGCACGAATTCTAAAGCCCAATATCAACCCAATATCAACCCAAATCACCAGCCCATATGTCCATACTTTTATTTATTATTTTATGCAATATATTTTGTGTTTATTTGAATAAAAACATAATAAAAAGGTCTAAAATAGAGAAAAAGTGCAAAGCAAGGTGAGAATGAATTTAGGGGTTCTTGAGTAAGTCATAAACATATTTGAATCCCACAAAATAGGTCTATGAACTTAAAAATGCATTTTTGCTCAAAGTTGACTTTTTGCATTTTTACCAATTTGCACTAGTCATAACTTGCTCAATTTTATCTTTTGGATATTATCTTGGACTTTTTAGAAAGCTTAAGATGTCCCCTATAATCTCTATGTTGACCATTTTTGCATTTGGAGAAATTATCTTGGTGTAACTTGCCTTGACAAAAAATGCCTTTTTGCCGACTTTCAAAAAGACCTGTAATGTATTGGCTCATATATTTTCAATGATGCATTTTTTGAACCCGAGGACAAAAGAAAAGTTGTAGGAAATTGAATTTTTTTCACAATGAACCTTGGTTAGGGAAAAATGGATGAAGCATGTGAAAGTTATGCCTTGTCAAAGTTCAGTTGACTTTCTCTAGGAAACCCTAATTTAACAATTTTTGATTCTTGAGGATTTGAGAGCATTCCTTGAGGATCATGATCAACCCTTGATAAAATTATTGATATCACTTCAAAATGTTGACGTTGACAAAAAATATTGAAGTTTGACTGTATATTGACCATAGTTGACTTTCTGATCAATATAGTTGATTTTCAAGCATTTGAGCTATTGACTGAGCAAACTTGTAATGCAAGACATGAAAATTGGCATGAGAATTCTTGAGGACATATTAGGAACCATGGAAATCACTTGAGGCCTTTTAAACTCAAACTTCTTTGTAAAAAGTGGAACCCTAGTTGGAATTCCATTGCTTAGGAGGAGAAGTTGTCTGGTCAATTATTGGTCAACCTTGAGCACTTGAGGACCTCTAGGGGTATGTTTTTAATAAAATGAGAGGTCAAATTTTGGGGTAAAACAACTGCCCCTATTCAATCGTCTTAAACTTGAGGATTTTAGATTGGCTTGTCTGCCTTTCGTGATCTGAAGGTGAAAGATGATTGAACACTAAAGTGCCCAGAAATTTGCACTCGCCAGTGCACGGAGTAACGTTGTCAGTTGATAGCATGCTTGAATGGGCTTAGAAGACGCCGTTCGGAGAGATGACTGAGAGTCATTGGAGATGGGCTTATAGATGTCATCCAAAGTAAATATTAACTTCAAACTGGAAGAAATATTAGAATAAATCATTGGTCGATTTTATCTAAGCCAGTAGATATTTATGTTTGTCTTTATCTGGGACGAGTATCAGAATAAATCTTTGGTTGATTTATCTGATCCCGAAAATGTCTACGACTGGAAGAAGTATCAAAATAAATCATTGGTCGATTTACCTTGAGCCAGAAGATATTTATATCTGACTTCAACTGGAAGAAGTATCAGAATAAATCATTAGTCGATTTAATCTGATCAAGAAGAAGATCTACTGGAAGATGTATCAGAATAAATCATTGGTCAATTTAATTTGAGCCATAAGAGGTCTCTGTTGTCTTTTACTAGAGGAAGTATGAGAATAAATCATTTGTAGATTTAATCTGAGCCAGAAAAAAGGTCTGCTAGAAGAAGCATAAGAATAAATCAATGGTCGATTTATTCTGAGCCAAAAACTATGTACGACCATCTTCAACTGGAAGAAGTATCAGAATAAATCATTGGTTAATTTGATCTGAGCCAAAAGAGCTCTATGTTGTCTTTAACTGGAAGAAGTATCAGAATAAATCATTGGTCGATTTAATCTGAGCCAAAAAAAAGGTCTACTAGAAGAAGTATCAGAATAAATCAATGGTCGATTTAATCTGAGCCAGCAACTATGTACGACCGTTTTCAACTGGAAGAAGTATCAGAATAAATTATTGGTCGATTTAATCTGAGCCAGAAGAGGTCTCTATATCTTTAACTGGAAGAAGTATCAGAATAAATCATTGGTCGATTTAAACTGAGCCAAAAAAGATCTACTGGAAGATGTATCATAATAAATCATTGGTCGATTTAATCCGAGCCAGAAGATGATCTACTGGAAGAAGTATCAGAATAAATCATTGGTCGATTTACCCTGAGCCAGTAGATTATTTATTCTCATATTTATCTGGAAGAAGTATCAGAATAAATCTTTGGTTGATTTATCTGAGCAAGAAAATGTCTACTACCGTCTTCAACTAGAAGAAGTGTAAGAATAAATCATTGTTCGATTTAATCTGAGCCAGCGACTATGTACGACCGTCTTCTACTGGAAGAAGTGTCAGAATAAATCATTGGTTGATTTAATCGGAGCCAGAAGAGGTCTCTATATCTTTAACTAGAAGAAGTATCAGAATAAATCATTGGTCGATTTAAACTGAGCCAGAAAAGACCTATTGGAAGATGCATCAGAATAAATCATTGGTCGATTTAATCCGAGCCTGAAGATGATCTACTGGAAGAAGTATCAGAATAAATCATTGGTCGATTTACCCTTAGCCAGCAAATTATTTATGCTTATCTTTATCTGGAAGAAGTATTAGAATAAATCTTTGGTTGATTTATCTGAGCCAGAAAATGTCTACTACCATCTTCAACTGGAAGAAGTATCAGAATAAATCCTTGGTAGATTTAATCTAAGCCGGAAGACGTTATTTCTGATAAGATTACTGGGTCTTATCAGTAATTGATGATGTTGGTTGGTTGATATATCTTTTCCTGAAAAGGTAAAGTGTTAGTTATATGTAATGTCATTATGTATGAAATGCAATGCAGAATGATGTTCTCAAAATCAATGTGATTGTGTTATATGTATATGCCATGACGTTTGGAAATGATGTATGAATGTGAGTGTATCAGTTGTTCTTTATAGTGTTGTTTAATTAGGGAAAATAAATCCCTGAATGCTGCTGGAGAAAAGTGTTCTGTTGGAAGATTTTACCAACTTGGAGAAATAAGTTCCGCTGGGGGATGATCTTCCATATCTAAAGAAATAAACTCTACTGGGGAAAAGGTTTCATAAACTGCTTAGGGATTTTAATAAAATCTGTTGGGGAATCCAAGAGGTCCATAGACCATGCTGGGGAAGTCTCCAAGATGCTATAGAAATGATTGATCCTTTTTATCGAGGAATGTATCTTTGTTGATGATGAATTTTATGAAGATAGTCCCCTAGGGGTGATTGCTCTGTGAGGACTTACAAATGACTTTTCGACGTTGACCCAACTCTTAAAGCCTTTTGTAATTTTATTTTTATTTTTTATGCATATATTTGTAAAAGGTAATCATATTCAAATGCATATGTTCATTAAAATAATCACTGGACATTTTTGCAAAAAAAAATAGAAAAATAAAAACAAATAGTTTTGAACTTTGAAAGAAATGATCTTGTATTAATTTGAGAAAGTTTTCCTATAACAGGTGTCTTTGTACAAGGAAACGAACATCCTAATAATAGGAATGTCGTTGAAAAAATGAGAAATATACAAAGTGGTTTACAAAGAGAAAAACAACTATGTGAAATAATCCCATTGGGTTTCAATTATGCTATTGTCTTTATATCTTTGAGCGTCTCATCACTTTGTTGCTCGACAGAAGCTGACTGGATTGATACGTACTATTCGAACTTGTCAATTTGATAATGAAGTCTGGCTATAAGTTGATCCAACGGGACATAGTCATACGCTTTTAATCCCTAATTTTTCCTGGACTGCCCTTTCGGGTTTTAGTCCACCGGGACACCATTTTTTGCCCAAGCTGCCTCTTCAGGTTTTCGACTTGCCGGGTGTACAGATTTTTCATATATATATATATATATATATATATATATATATATATATATATATATATATATATATATATATATATATATATATATATATATATATATATATATATATATATATCCCTAATTTTTGCCCGAACCCTTTTGGTTCGTCGGGGTGCCCTTATTTTTTCCTAGGTCAGTCAACCTAGCGATTCTCTTTTTATGTGTAATATCTTTTAACTATGTTCGCATTTTTAGGGTGTGGAAGGCTATCACCATCCATGGTGGTTAATATCATAGCTCCACCAAAAAATATACTCTTGATTACAAATGGTCCTTCGTATGTTGGAGTCCACTTTCCCCTGTGATCACCTTGTGGCAGGATGATGCACTTGATTACTAGATCACCAACCTGATATACTTGACGTCTGACCTTCTTGTTAAAAGCTTTAATCATATGTTTTTGGTACATCTGACCATGAAAAACAGCCGCGAGCCTCTTCTCCTCGATCAAGTTCAGTTGGTCAAGTCGGGTATGAATCCATTCGTCTTTGCTTAGACCTGCATCCTTCATGATTCTCAAGGAAGGGATATGGACTTCGACGGGTAAAACAACTTCCATACCATATACGAGAGAAAAACGGGTTTCCCATGTTGATGTGCGCACTGAGGTATGGTAATCATGAAGTGAAAATGGTAACATGTCGTGCCAGTCTTTATACATTACTGTGATACGGTGGCAGAACCGACTGTTTGACGCTGGTTTGTATTTTGTGTTTTTTATTCACAAAATGTCGCGGTAAGCAAGAGTCGCCACTGACTTTTATTTTATCCAATCGGAAAGGAAAAAAGTATAGAAAAAATCTGTTTTTGAGATATTCTGAGTACGGGGGGTAGATTATAGAAAGGGAAGGTGTTAGCACCCTTTCTATCCGTGGTTTTCCACAGGCTCTTAGGTACTTGCTCATCTTTTTCAAACTTGCTTGTGTATGTACTTTGTTTCTTTTTTTGAAAAGAGTTTTAACTTCGTGATAACCCTTGTATCAGTCCTCAAAGGTGTGACGAAGTTGTTTTGAAAATTGTTTTGAAATGTGTAAGTGTGTAAAGTTTTTATTTGAGTAAATACCTACTCGAAAAAAGATCGTTTCTATTCTTGTTTCCTTTAGACAGCGCTATCATACTATTGAGAAATAGGTAGCACCATCGTTGGAATTGTAAGGGTCAATTCGAAAGGGACGTATGATCACTAAAGCAATGTTAGGACACCTTAGTAGTAACCCTAGAGTCTTAAGATCATATTCGAGGCAACATTTCTGAGGCAACATTTCCGAGGAAACGTTTGAACGGGACATTTGATCTTTTTAGATAGGAGGGTAACCACTAAGACACCTTATACTTAATGATCGTTTACCGAAGGCAACCGAAGTATGAGTATACCCTAAGAGTGATATGTTCGAGTGATTTGTTTTCAGTTATTTGTCTTTGCACATTTAGGGTTTTCTAACTGTATTAAATTTGTCATGCATTCTTGTTATACAATCCTATTAGCATACATCTAAACAGTTAAATATTTGTTGGAATTAAAATGAGAGAAAGTAAATCTACGCTATTACAAGGCTTCGGGGAGGGGGATTAATTACATAGCCAAAAACCCGGGGAAAAGCGATAAGTAAAAAGTCCTAGATTAAACTATTACAAACCATGAACAGTTACAAAAATATTGGTAAAAATAAATAACACGCGCACGATGAATCAAATACGAGACAACTAGGGTTTTGACCCTTGACTTAAACCTAATTTCGATTGATGAAAAAATGTTTTTGTCATGTTTTGTTATTTAAGAAAATAAAGAAATCATTAAATTAAAAAAGAAAATCCTAATTCTAATTAATTAAAGAAATAAATTAATTTATTCTAAAAAACCAATTTTTGTATTTTTATTTATTTGAGAAAAAGAGAAAATAAAGTTAAATCAAGAGTTTTAACCTAATTTCTATTTGATTTTATTTATGAAAACAAATTACAATTTCCTAAGTTTAAACTAAATTAAATTAAATTTGATAATAATAAAAAAAAATTAATCCTAATTTTTTGTGAATTATTGATTTTATGACTTTATAAAAAAAAGGTTAATTCGTGAATTAAAAAATAAAAATAAGTATTGAAAGATTTAAATAAATTAAAAGAAAAAGAAAGGAATAATGGGCCTGTGCTTAGAAATTGGGGGGGGGGGGGGTTGGAATATGAATTTTCTTGGGCCCAAGGTTGATGGCGCGTTTTGACTTTGCCTGATTCAGTGCACATGTTGACTTGAGGCGCATGATGGACCTCTTGCTACTTGTGCGTTGGATCCAGATTGCTGATGGATCTGATGGTGGAAATTGAATGGCCTATGGTGGACGTTGGGGGCTGTAGTGTACCATATCACCTATTGAAAAATAATATGAACAAAGTTGGGGACCTGGGGATCGAACCCAAGTCCATATGCTCAACACCAAACACGCCCAACCATCTGTACCACGCGCTTCATTTGTTCATATAATAACAATAATGCATAATATATAAAATAAGATAGTTAATTGGAAAAACATGCTAAAATTCAAACCACCCAACCAGGGAGTGCCGCACATTGTCTTCTTCATCAAACCGTCGTTTTAGGTAAACAAGCTTTTACGTACGGATGTTTCATTAGAGGTATAGACCTGTGTATCTCAAAAATTATCCACAAGCAAGATAAATGACCATGGCTGGTACCAATCAACTTGTCTCATCCTCGCGAGTATCATGGTACCAGAATCAACGTCCAATTTAACCTGTACTGCAAAGCCCTAAAACTAAACAAGAAACCCTAGCCATGGCAGTTTTACATACAGTCATAAAAAATGCAATTGAATATAATGATTAGCTTGCAAACTCAACAAGGAATAAGAATATATAATCAAAACATGCAAATGATGTATAAATCATGATAATCGAATTCCAAGAAATAGGGCAAACCATGATTCTCCTACAAAGTGTTTCAGGATGTGGGGAGGCTTTCTAGTGATTGGAACACGTTCCTGAGACGTCCAGCAACCAATTGGTAAGGTTAGGATGGCTTGAGATGGCCTGTAGCTTGGAATTCGATCTGCACTTTTTCTTTGAAATTTTGAAGTTTGTTATGCCTCTTTCACGTCTGCTCAACCCTTTTCTTGCCTTGGATCCCTTCTGTATATGTATTGCAACACATTAGGTCAACAAAAACGAATTGAATCTTGCCCATTATGAAGATTTGATTTGGTATTTCATGGCATATGATATCATTCCAAATTTGCTTCAATCCAATCTTTTTCAACCCAAATAAATCTTGCACGAATTGGTCATCCTTCTAGTTATACATAGACTCAAAATATGCACAAAAAATTCAAGATTTGATTTTATTTTATTATTTTACCATTTAATTTGATTTATTTTGATTTAAATGAATAAAAAATCAAAATAAATAATAAAAATAATAAAATACAAGGTGAAAAAGCTAAGGGGTCGTGGGTCCTATTAGAAACATGTTTCAAATAAGAAAACATGGGCCCCTTTGGAAAAAATGCAAATTTGATCAATGTTGACTTTTGGTAATTTTGCAAAAAAGGTCAACGTGGCCAATGCATAACTCTCTCAATTTTAACCCTAGAGAGGTGTTCTTGTACTTTTTAGAAATCTTAGCATGTCCCCTAAGCAACCCTTTTTTTCTTATCTCAATTGAGTCTTCCATGTTCATGTATGAAGCTTTGACCCAAAAGGTGTTTTGTTGACTTTCCAAAATGACCTATAATGTCAAAATTCATATCTTTTTGTGAGTGCATATTTTGAACTTGGGAGCTGAAGATTAATTGTATTTAATTGCATCCTCTTCAAAATGAGCTTTGGATGGGTCATTTCTGATAAAGTATGAGAAAGTTATGCTTGGTCAAAGTTGAGTTGACTTTTCCTACAAAACCCTAATTTAACAACTTTTGGGTTTTGA
The DNA here is from genome assembly GCA_948472305.1 of Vicia faba. Lineage (NCBI taxonomy): Eukaryota > Viridiplantae > Streptophyta > Magnoliopsida > Fabales > Fabaceae > Vicia > Vicia faba. The sequence continues at coordinate 1,488,549,117 of OX451736.1, forward strand.
TGAATTGTGAGCAATCCTTGATGAATCATGATCAACCCTTGATCAAATGATGAATGATACTTCAAAATTAGGATGTTGACAAAAAATCTTGAAGTTTGACTGTATGTGGGCCACTGTTGACTTTTGACCTAGCACATTCGATTTTCAGGAATTTGAGCAATTGACTGAGCAGACATCTTCTGCAAGGCTTGAAACTTGACATGGATGATATTGAGAATATATTAGCACAATGGTGAGAATTTGAGTCCTTTGTGGTTGACATATCCTGATAAAAAATGAAACCCTAATTTGAGGTATGCTGCCTTAACAGAGAGTTTGTCTGGTCAACTCTTGAACTTCCTTGAGCAATTTGGGGACCTCACATGCCATTTGTTGAGAAATATGGGAGGGAAAATTTGGGGTACAACAGCTGCCCTTGTTCAATCTTATTAAACCTGAGGATGTATATTGGCTCGTCTGCCTTTCGTGATCTGAAGGTGGAAGATGATTGAACACTAGAGTGCCCAGAAATTTGCACTCGCATGAAGTGATACTTGATTTGTAATATCGGGAATAGGCTTATAGATGCCATCTGGTAGTTGCTACAGAATTGTCAGAGATGGGCTTAAAGATGCCATCCAAAGGGAGGTCGATCGTATAAGAGATTCCTTTGCAAGAACCTGTATACTTGCTGTTGAGGAGGACTTCGTTGGGGAATGCTGGTCTCTCTGTCTTGAGAGAAATAGAGTTTTAAGAGCTCCAGTTATCCGTTACTCTACTAGGGAATAATTCCGGTTTGGGAAGCGGGAGTGAATTGTGTGTCTGGTCAGGGTATATGCTGCACTGCGACTTACTGGGGAAATGCGAAACCAATCGTGTTTGATTGGATCCCGGTCTTACAGTGTTATAGACTACTGACTGGAGATAAGAGAGGAAGAACCCGGATAGTAAGGTTATGAGAAGGAACCTGGATAGTAGGGTTGTGAGAAGGAACCTGGATAGTAGGGTTACTTCGATATGAAAGCCTAGATAGTAGGGTTATGAGAAGGAACCTGGATAGTATGGTTACTTCGATATGAAAGCCTTGATAGTAGGGTTGTGAGAAGGAACCTGGATAGTAGGGTTACTTCGATATGAAAGCCTGGATAGTAGGGCTGTGAGAAGGAACCTGAATAGTAGGGTTACTTCGATATGAAAGCCTGGATAGTAGGGTTGTGAGAAGGAACCTGGATAGTAGGGTTACTTCGATATGAAAGCCTGGGTAGTAGGGTTGTGAGAAGGAACCTGGATAGTAGGGTTACTTCGATATGAAAGCCTAGACAGTAGGGCTGTGAGAAGGAACCTGGATAGTAGGGTTACTTCGATATGAAAGCTTGGGTAGTAGGGCTGTGAGAAGGAACCTGGATAGTAGGGTTACTTCGATATGAAAGCTTGGATAGTAGGGTTGTGAGAAGGAACCTGGATAGTAGGGTTACTTCGATATGAAATCCTGGGTAGTAGGGCTGTGAAAAGGAACCTGTATAGTAGGGTTACTTCGATATGAAAGCCTGGATAGTAGGGCTTCTTCGGAATGAGTTTGGGTAAAAATGTAGAGGGAACCTGGGTAAGGTTGTTCTTTTCGCGCTGATGATTACTCTATTTAGCTTCGAGTGTTGATCATGGACCTGCTGAAAACTGTTGATAATAACTGTCTTTCCTGAAAGAAATACATGGTTAGTTATGTGCGATGCATGAGATGCATTGTATAATGACGTTCTCAAAATAAATGAGACCATGCTATATGTAATGCATGCACATGTCATGATGTATGAACATGAAATGCTAATGTAACAAACTGAGTTCGGGAAAATAAATCCCTGAATGTTGTAAAAACCCATAGTTCCTCTTCTTCTGTTGGGGATGGTGAACAAAGATGACCATGTTGGGGATTCGCCCCTTGTTTACGGATAACTCTACGGAGAATGACTTTGTGGGAGAATAACTACGTTGGGGATGAGCTTCTGTATTCAGAGAAATAAACTCTGCTAGGGAGAAAACTATATGAACCGCTTGCGATTACAAAATTCGGCTGGGGAATATAGACGTCGGCTCTCCAAAAGAGCTTGGCTGGGAAAAGTAACTCCTGTTTGGGGAAGCAGAGATCAAAACTTTGGTTGCCTCTACTCTATGGGGAGTGTAGATGTTACTGGGCCGCATGTTGAGGATATGACAATGACTTTGCATCAAGACTTTTCTGTCTCTGTACCTGCTAGAGAAAGTGCATGCGGAGGCCTTGTGGATTCAATTTCATCCCAACTTATGAGGTGCTTGGTAACTGCCGATCAGAATGATAAGTCTTCTACTGATAGGCAAGTGACAATATAACGGGACATAGTCGTACGCTTTAATCCCTAACTTTTTCCTGGACTGTCTTTTCAGATTTTCAGTCCACCGGGATACCCTTTCTTACCCAAGCCGCCTTTTCAGGTTTTCGACTTGCCGGGTGTACATATCTTTTTTGTTTTTATCCCTAATTTTTGCCCGAAACCTTTTGGTTTGTCGGGATGCCCTTATTTTTGCCTAGGCCACTCAACCTAGCGGGTCTTTGTTCATGCGTAGTATTTTCTGACTATGTCTACGCTCTCAGGGTGTAGGGAGTTGTCACTGTTGGTAGTGTTGTGTTGCCATACTACCAGAAGATGTTTATTTGATCGTACAGGATTTGTTGCTGGAATTCATGCCCAATGCCCCCAAGTGATTCAGATGGAGATCTGCCCCTGGCTATTTGGCATCTTTGAGAGATTCCTTGAATCTTGACTTGACTACCCCAAATGATGGACAATGATCATACCGTGCCCCTTGGTTGGAAGTGTTTTTCCACTTGAGGTGATCCTTTTTATTGAGAAGGTGTCTGTTCATTGAATATCCATTGTGCGGATTTCTTTGCTGTCAAACAAGTAGTCATATGCAATTAATGTCATTTAAAGAATGCAAAACTCATGTCTGTCTTGAATTTTTTTTTTGAAAATGTGTTTTGTGTAGTCAAGCGAGATTTGCGAGAATGTGATATCAACTCAGGATTTGTAACAAAGCCTACAGGAGTCAGGATACCTTTGTAACAGTATGCTCTCAAACTAACCCATGCTTCAGCTAGGACTTTTAAGGGTTATAACGTGGTCTGGTTCACGGTTTAAGAAAAAAAGGATAAAGGCTCAAATTTTATTTGTACCCAACCCGCTCTTCGTGATGTTCTTCAGTCCTATGCTCAGTTACTTGCACGTTTAGATCCCGATTGAGTCTGTAATCTTTGCTCTGATACTTGGTGATGATTCAGAAATTGAATCTTTGTTTTGAAAAGGCAGTCATTTTTGTAATCTTCTTTTTTCTGAGGATTTGTAGTAACCTCTTTTTTTTCTTTTCGTTATCCCTAATTTTTGCCTGAACTGTTTCTTTTGTGATTACAGTCAGCGGGATGCCCCAATTTTTCTCTTAAGTCTCCTTCATAGATTTTGACTTAATGGGCTTTTATTTCGAGAGATAATGACTGTCTGTCTTGACGATTATACAGAACCATCACCGTCTTTTGTTTTGGAAGGGCGTCTTTGATGCTATTCATTATGTATGAAGTAGAATATTGTGACCGAATGCACATCTAAATTAACTGAGAAACTACCCTGCCCCAGGTTATGATTAAGGGTTTTAATTTATGTGAAAAGAAAACTCCTACTTCTTTGGCTCGAAGGGGTTGACTAGGGATTATCTTCCTTATAACTCCACTGTTTAGGATTTGAAACAACGTGTGATACGGTGGCCAGAACCAGAACTGTTTGAAATGCTGGTTTGCGTTTTACATTTGTGTTCGCAAAATGTCGTGGTAAGCAAGAGTCGCCACCAACTTTTATTTTATCCAACTGGAAAGGAAAAAAGCACAGAAAAATTCCTTTTTTGAGATTTTATGAGTACGTGGGGTAGATTATAGAAAGGGAAGGTATTAGCACCCTTTCTATCCGTAGCTATCTACGGGCTCTTAGGTACTTGCTCATCATTTTCAAAATTGCTTCTGTGTTTGTGTGATTTGAAAAGTTTTTGTTTGACTTCGATTTAACCGTTGCTTTTGTCTTCAAGAGTGTTACGAAGTGTTTTTGAAAACTTTGTTTGAAGAGGAGTGTAAGTGTGAAAAAGTTTAATTGTTTTGAGCAAGTACTTAAGAGCTAATCTACCTACTCGAAAAAAGAATTGTTCTATGTTCGTTTCCTTTAGATAGTACTATCCTATTATTAGTGAGTAGGTAGCACCATCGTTGGAGTTTTAAGGGTCAATTCGAAAAGGGACGTACGATCACTGAAGCAATGTTAGGACGTCTTAGTAGCAACCCTAATGTCTTAAGATCAATATTCGAGGAAACAATTCCGAGGCAACCTTTCCGAGGCAACTTTGATCTTTGAGACAAAAGAGCGACCACTAAAACACCCTATACTTTAATGATCATTTACCGAAGGCAACCGAAGTGGGAGTATACCCTAGGAGTGCACATGTGCGAGTGATTCAATTTCAAGTTTATTATCTTTGTACATTTAGGGTTTGCTAACCATTTTAAAGTTAATCATACATTCTTGTCATGCATCTCTATTATTCATACATCTAGCAGTTAATATTTTGCAGAAATTAAAGTGCGGAAAATAAAGCTAAGCTATTACAAGGCTTCGGGTATTAATTACATAGCCAAAAACAACCCGTAAAAAAAAAGCGATAAATGAAAGTAAAAGATCCTAATTAATCTATTACAACTTGTGAGCAATTACGTCAATATGGTAAAAATAAATAAGCGCGATGAACCGAGAACGAGAGAGAAATAGGGTTTTGACCCCGTCTAACTTAATCGGAAGAAACAATTATTTTTGTTGTTTTTGATTATTTAAGAAAAAGACCAAGGTTTTCAAATTAAATACAAAATCAATTAGTAATTAAATTAATTAAAGAAAATGACTAAATTTAACCTATTTTTGTGTTTTTGGTTATTTTAAGAAGAAGAAAATAGAATTAAGTTAGAAACAAAAACCCTAATTGTTCTAATTGTTTTTAATTTATTTACAAAATAATTAAGTTGCCTAAAATTAAATAACCTAATTCAATTAATTTTTGTATAAAAAAACAAATATCCTAAATCTAATTGGGTGAAAAATATTATTTTTATGATTTTTTGATAAAAAGAATTATTAATTTGTGTTAGTAAAAAAAACTAAATAAATTAATAAAGAAAAATATAAAAGAAAGAAAGAAGAATTGGGCCTGAAATCAGTACTGGGGGGGGGGGGGGGGGCGTGAATAGCAAATATGGCCCAAGAAGCAATTGATCCACATTGACTCCCCAGATTCCCTGCTATGCGTTGACTGAGGTGTGTCATGGTTCATCACATGATGGCCTTTAGATCTGGCCATCTAGAGATCCAATGGTTGGATCCTGAGGGCACATGGTGATCCTTTGGTCTTGTGTGCGCGCCTGAACATCTGAGGAAAAATAACATGAAATAATGGGGGGACCTGGGATTCGAACCCAGGTCCTGTAACCTTTTCCAATAACCTGGCCACCAACTGAGTTGCGCGTGTTAGTTGTTCATATAATAAACCTAAAACATAATATGAGAAAACAATAAAACCCTAAATCCAAACGCGTGAATTTTCAAACGGGCGAATGGTTGCTTGCCACGACATCTTCTTCTCCAAGGATCCGTTGTCTTAGACAACAGACTTTTACCAACGGACGTTCATCGTAGCTAAAAACCTGTGCATCTCAAAAATCATGTACAAGCACAATAAATCAATGGTTATGGTACCAATCCACTTGTCTCAATCTCACGAGCTTCATGGTACCCTTATCACGGCCCACTTTTTCCTAGGTTAAGAAACCCCAAAACGAGCTTGCAAACCCTAGTTATGGCATATGACAATTCCTGCGTTGTAAATGCAATTAAACAGTACCAATAGCTTACAAACAAGATGATGAACAAGAATATATGATTAAAATGTGTTTAGGATGCGTGAAATATTGAAAACGATTTTGAGTTTGAAGGCAAACCGTGGGAGTGATGTAGGGCGATTCTGGGCATTTCAAGCCTTGCAGATGATTGGATTAGTTTCAGGAGATTACCAGCAAGCGATTGGAAGCTTTAACACGCCTTGAACTGGCCTACAGAAGGATATCCGTCTCACACTTTTCTTTGGAATTTTGGAATTTTGCTCTTGTTCTTGGAGGCAGCTCTGCACGAAAATTATCTTGTTTAGGGTTCAATGATCATTAGTATAAGTAGTGAATCACATTAGGTTAATTATTTTTGGCCAAGATCTTGAGAATTCATGAATGGAATATTTGGTCTTTAAGTCATATGAAATATTTCCATAACCATTCAAATTATGCCCTTTTGTCTTGATTCTAATTTGATTGATTAAGCCAGCTCATTTGGATTTGATTTTCATTAAAATCAGATCTTCAAAACAAATCTTGGTATTTTTTATTATTTATTTGATTTAAAATGATTTTTAATAAATAAAAACCATAATAAAATAAATAAATGGAGAAAATAAGATGTGGTGGTTGCCTTGGGTCGTGGACCATGCTACCAACTCAAAACAAGTGCAAAAGATTGGGCCCATTTAACAAAAATTGCAATTTGAGGCATAGTTGACTTTTGACAATTTTACAAAAAGGGTCAAATTCATCAATGCATAACTTCCTCAATTTTGACTCTTTGAAGGTGTTCTTGGACTTTTTATAAATCTTGAGATTTCCTCTAAGCAAACATTTTGGTATCATCTCAATTGAGTCCTCCATGTTCATGTATGAAGCTTTGACAAAAAAGGTGTTTTTGTTAACTTTTCAAAATGACCTATAATGTCAAAATTCATAACTTCTTGTGAGTGCATATTTTGAACTTGGGAGATGAAGATGAATTGTAGAGAATTTCATCCTATTTAAAATTAGCTTTGGATGGGTCATTTCTCATAAAGTATGAGAAAGTTATGCTTGGTCAAAGTTGAGTTGACTCTTCCTGCAAAACCATAATTTAGCAACTTTTGGGTTTTGATGAATTGTGAGGAATCCTTGATGAGTCATGATCAATTCTTGATCAAATGATGAATAAAACTTAAAAATTAGGATGTTGACCAAAAATCTTGAAGTTTGACTATATATGGGCCACAATTGACTTTTGCCCTAGCACAAGCGATTTTCAGGCCTTTGAGCAATTGACTGAGCAAACTTCCTCTGTAGGGCTTGAAACTTGACATGAATGATCTTGATAACATATTAGGACAATGGTGAGAATTTGGGATCCCTTGGAATCAAGTATCTTGATGCAACATGAAACCCTAATTTGGGGTAGATTGCCTTAGGAGAGAGTTTGTCTGGTCAACCCTTGGACTTCTTTGAGCAACTTGAGGATCTTTCTTAAAATGTTTTGAGAAATATGAGAGGGAAAATTTTGGGGTACAACAGCTTCCCCTGCTCAATCTTCTTAGACCTGAAGATTTAGATTGGCTTGTCTGCCTTTCGTGATCTGAGGGTTGAAGATCGTTGAACACTAGAGTGCCCAGAAATTTGCACTCGCATGAAGTGGTACTGGTCTTGTGATGTCGGGAATGGGCTTATAGATTCCATTTGGAGATTGATGACAGAAGATGGGCTTAAAGTTGCCATCCAAAGAAGTGTCGATCGCCTAAGAGATTCCTTAGCGAGAGCTTGTATACCTGTTGTTGAGGAAGATTCTGCTGGGGAATGTTGTTCTCTGTCTTGAGAGAAAAGTTGAATTTTAGGAGCTTCAGTCGTCCGTTATTCTACTGGGGAATAGTCTCTTGGTCAAGGAGGTGAGAATGAACTACTATCTGGTCGTATTCCAAGCTTCATAGTGATAAGATTGGTTGCTATCTGGTCGTAATCCAGGCTTTACAGTGACTTACTGGGGAGATGAGATTAAACTGGCTATCCGGTCGTAATCCAGGATTTGCAATTTCTCAATTCTTATCTGGTCGTAATCCAGACTTCAGAAGGAATTCAGTTGTTATCCGGTTTCATCTGGGCTTTAACTTGAATTTAGGGCACACTAATATCCGGTCGACTCCGGGCTTCTTAGTAATTGTCCAGGTAAAACTGTTATTTGGTCGAAATCCAAGCTTCACATGTCTTGTACCGCTATCTGGTCGTAATCCAAGCTTCATGATGTTTCATACCATTATCTGGTCGAATCCAGTCTTCATGGTGTCTTGTAATGTTATCTGGTCGAATCCAGGCTTCACAATACCTCACTTCTTATCTGGTCGAAATCCAGGCTTCAGAAGAAATCAAGTGGTTATCCAGTCGCATCCGGGCTTCCATTTAATTTTAGGGCCTACTAATATCCGGTCGACTCCGGGCTTCATATTAATTGGCCGGGTGAACTGCTATTTGGTCGAAATCCAAGCTTCACAGTGTCCCTCACTGTTATCTGGTCGTAACCCAGGCTTCAGTGTCTTGTTACCGCTATCTGGTCGTAATCCAGGATTCACGATGTAATATACCATTATCCGGTCGAATCCATGCTTCATGGTGTTCGAGGAAATCAAGATATTATCCGGTCGAATCCGGGCTTCATAACTTGTATTAAAGATATACCACTATCTGGTCGTAATCCAGGCTTCGTAGTACTCTTGGATGCTATTTGGTCATAATCCAGGCTTCACAGAAACTTGCATTGCTATCTGGTCATAATCCAGGCTTCACAATAACTTGCTGAGCTGTTATTCGGTCGAATATGGGCTTCACGGCTTGTGTTTATGATATACCACTATCTGGTCGAATCCAGGCTTCATGGTAACTTGCTGAGCTGTTATCCGGTCGTAATCCAGGCTTCACGGCTTGCTGGGGATTAAACTATTATCCGGTCGAATCCGGGCTTCATAGCTTAGTGATAAACCACTATCTGGTCGAATCCAGGCTTCGCGGTGTTTGATACTGTTATCCGGTCATTCTCCGGGTTTCACAATATGATGGAGTAATCAAGATATTATCCGGTCGTACCCGAGCTTCATAGCTTGGACTTTATGAGAATTTGATTGTATCTTTCCTGAAAGGTAAAGGGTTAGTCGTATGTAATGTCATGATGCATGACATGTATCGAGCAATGATGTTCTCAAAATAAATGAGATTGTGCTGTATGATGCGTATGCATGTATCATGATGTATGGAAATGTGATGTTTTTTAGCTAGGGAAAATAAATCTTGGATTGCTGTTGGAGAATATAAAGAGTTTCGCTCGCTGGTGATAACGACTGAAGATGATTGGGAGAAAAATCCTGCTGGAGAATACATTGGTGAGAGAATGACTCTGTGGGGAAGAGATACTCTGTTAGAAGATCCGATGATTTGGAGCAACAACCTTGACTGGGGAAGAATTACCGTTGCTGGTGATGAAAAACTCTGTCGGGGATAAAGTTTCTATTTGTGGAAGAAATAAACTCCACTGGGGATGGTCTTCATTGTTGGTGAAAAATGAACTCTGCTTGGGGAGAATCTTACCGACTCATTCGCGATTGCGAACCTCAGCTGGGGAGAGTTGATAATACTGTATTCTGGTACATCCTACTATGTAGGGAGTGTATGCATTTTTAGTCATATTCTTCAGCTAGGTCTATCCCTATACCTGGTGAATAGAGCAACTGTAAGGTCTGGACATTTCTTGTTTGCCCCTGTTCCTGAAATTACGAGTAATCGTCTTTTGTTTCGCATGTAAATATTTATGAGCAACAATTATTGTCAAATTCATATATAAAAAATGAACATTGGACGTTCTTGCAAAACAAAACAGAAAAAGGAAAATAATTTGAAATTTCTTTGTGAAAATGAATTGTATTGATTTTGAAGTTAGCCTGTAACAGGCGTTTTGTATAAGAGGCTGACGTCCTAGTAAGAGGACGTCGCCGAAAGATGAATCATACAATTTGTAAAAAACAAAGAAAAACAGCTATGTGAACAATCCCACTGGGTTCCAACTCTGCTATTGCCTTTATATCTTCGAGCATCTCATCACTTTGCTACTTGGTTGAAGGTAGATCAGATTGATTGGCACCGTCCGAGCTTGATAGTCGATACCGAAGTTTGGTTGCAAGATGATCCAATGAGACATAGTGTTACGCTTTAATCCCTAATTTTTTCCTGGACCGCCCTTTTGGGTTTTTAGTCCACCGGGATACCGTTTTTTGCCCAAGCCTCCTTTTCAGGTTTTCGACTTGCCGGGTGTTGGCTCCTAAATTCGACACCCTTGTTTTATTAATATCAGCCATTAAAGCTGAAGGATGTTTTCGACCAGCTGGGTCTGTCGAAATGCCCATCGAAAGATGGCAATGTACTTAGAGGATTTCTTCCAAGGGAGAAGTTGGTTGCCTTTGATGTCGAGGGTGTTTTTCGTCGAAGATGCTTCTCGACGAAGGTGTTTGATGGTTCAGAGTGGAACGGTTTGAGATTCAAGCGTTTTGAGGGAAAACGGTTTCCAGCGGTTATCAAGTGCAACGTGCAAAGATCTGGGGCGTCGAACGCTGAGAACATGCCAAGTGGAGTCATCTCGAAGCAGTGTAACTGCCCGACGGTTACTTGGGATGTTTTAGTATAAATAGTAGTAGGTCACGCAGTTTCTCGCGTGTGTTCACAATTATATACAAAGTCACTCATATAGATTCGAGTACCCAGCGTGTGAGAAAGAATTGTTGAGAATGTATGTGTGAAACACCAATTTTATTAATCAAAGTCATTTACTTTTCCAGAAACTTTACTTGCTTTCTTCTTTACTTTTCCTGTCGAAGCCCTTTATTTCAAGCCTTCATTTATTTTATCAAGTCCACTTCTTCATGCAATTTACTTAAAGCCTCTTTATTTTCTTGTCATTTAACCATTATCCAACTTAATCAAAACCTCAAAATCAACCTATGTCTTAGGATCAATCTGATCGATCCTGCGAGTAACCAAATAAGTAACCATTTGGAGGATCAGCGGTTGTTTACCAATAACCACGGTAAACAAATTGGCACACCTGGTGGGACTATGTGTTGATTTTTGAAGTTTAACCTTTTAAACATAATCTCATCTTTTTCGAGGAGTGTTGTATGTTATTGAGAAGTGGTAGAATATACACTAACGATACCAATACTGCCAGAAGAAGGGAAGAGATGGCGAATCCGCCAAACAATAACGAAATCCCACAAACGAATGTGGGAGCAACGGTTATCCTGACCGTAAGTGAAGCGATAACCGCTGGTTCAACACCAGCAGTAACGGTCACAACAACGGGGCCATTACCTCCGTTCACAGGCCCCAGAGTGCCTTTGGGAACTCCCCCACCAAGGGGAAATTTAGGCACAAGGCCTTATGTTCCCCCAGGATTTATGACAGGCGGTCATAATCGAGAACCACTCTATGGCATGCCAACTTCCGACTTGGCTAGCCTGACGAACGCTGCGTCCACTTTTTCAGACCCTTTAGTGAGTGCCTCTTCGCCACTCCAAGGTTCTGGAGTAGGTATGGCGAATAGAAATAGGACCCAACTCTTAGGAGGAACGTCCCAAGTAGCACATGGCCTTACAAATTCCTCGACAGCAGTCTTGAGGCAACAAATGGACGAAAGCAACCATGATATGGTTCAAATGTTGGCACAAACTTTAAGTACAGTGCTGAACCCTCTAATACAAAACACTACTCAATCGAATCAGCAGATGACAGCGCAAATGACGCGTTTGGCTGATTTCTTTGGAGTACCCCAACCTATTCGACAGCCCCAAAGGGCGCAAATAAGGGGAAACCAGGGTGTATTCTTAGAGGAAGAAACCACTATCAACCAAGTCCAACAGCCTGTCGAAGAAAACCTTAGGGCACGATTGGAGCAACCTGTCGAGGAACCTAGGGTGATAACCCCAGAGGTAAGGTTAGTTAACAGAAACCAAAATGCTGACGAAGTAGTTCAGCATATCCAATACCAAAACATGGGTTTGGAAAATAATCTGGCAACCATGATCGAAAGGATCATGACTTAAAACGGGATGAACATGGGCTTTCGAAGGCCCAACTTTACATCCCCGCTGTCAGAATACGTGTTACAAACAGACTTACCTCCTAGATGTAAAGTCCCTAAATTCACTAAGTTCTCTGGGGACACGACAGAATCTACTGTCGAACATGTGGCGAGATACTTGATCGAAGCAGGAGATATTTCGAATAACGAAAACCTGAGGATCAAGTACTTCCCAAGTTCTTTAACAAAGAACGCTTTTACTTGGTTTACAACTCTCCCCCCCAATTCGATCCATCATTGGACCCAGTTGGAAAGATTGTTCCACGAGCAATTCTACATGGGGCAAACCAAGATAAGCCTGAAAGAATTGGCCAGTGTAAAGATACGTTTCACTGAACCTATAGACGAATATCTAAATAGGTTTAGGTTGCTCAAAGCAAGATGTTTTACACAAGTGCCGGAACATGAGTTAGTCGAAATAGCCGCAGGCGGTTTAGATTATTCCATTAGGAAGAAGTTAGACACTCAATACCTGAGAGACATGGCCCAACTGGCCGATAGAGTTCGACAGGTAGAACGCCTAAAAGCTGAAAAAGCAAAGGCAACGAAAACTCATAAGAGAGAGAGGATAGCGTATGTTGAGATGGATGACGAAGATCCAGAATCCTTCGACGATACTATAACTGTCGAAGAAGGAGAAGTTGATTTAGCGGAACTAAAACAGGGGCCACCGTACTCTTGCAAACTGTTAGTCCCCTCAAATGGGAAAAACCCCACTGGTCCAGAAAGGACCAACGATAGGTTCCCCAAAAAGACTTATAGTTTTGATATTACAAAATGTGATGAGATCTTTGACTTGCTTGTAAAAGATGGCCAAATGATAGTACCCCCAGGGGTAAAAGTGCCTCCTCTTGATCAAAGAAAGAAGAGAGGCTTTTGTAAATATCATAATTTTCTGGGCCATAAAACGTCTCAATGTTTTCTTTTCAGGAATCTTGTGCAAGACGCTATCGAGGAAGGGAGGTTGAAGTTTGCTGACAAGACCCCCATGGTTGTGGACTCTAATCCGTTGCAGGCTGAAGCCCATTATGCTGAACCTTCAGAGGTGAACATGATCGAGGCATCCAGAAGCCAGTCGAAGAGGCCAGGAATCACAATGGTCGAAGTCTCAAAGGACCATATCAACATGCCAATCTTTGGCAGTTTTTCTGGGAATTTATCCAGAAAGACAATTGAAGCGGTTCAGAAAGCGGTCGAAAGCCCAAAGCTGGAGACAGTTGGAGCCCAAAAAACTGGACCAGAACCCAGTTCTCACTTGGCCACAGTTCAAGGCCCGACAGAGGACTTGGAGATTCAAATGAAGCAGTTGACTCTTGCCAACAAAGATACCATGAATGTCAACATGGTCGAAGTCTCTGACCCAAAAGCATCAGAGGAGGCCATGAGGCAAGAACAAGCTAACAAGACTGCTTTCCCTCGGGAAAATGAAAATCTGGCAGATTTCCTGCAAAGATGCCAGAAGAAGAAGTCAGAAGTGATGTTGTGTCCAAGATGCAGTTCGATCTTTGACAAGAAAGCTGCTGAACATATTCAAGGCGTAAGAGCAGCAAATAAGAGAAGGGAAAATGTTGATCTTCGACATGACCCCAGAAGAGCCTCCCAAAGAGGTTCAAACCAAGAAAAGAGGCCATTGACTTTCAGGCCTCCAACTAATGTGCCGGTAGATACCTGGTACAAAACGTCTGGTCGAAAGAGGCCAAGCGAGGAGAAATGGCACTCTTTCGATGTGCCAAGAGGTTCATCTTTAACACAAAAGAAAGAGCCTCAAGTTGCTGCCCCTAAAGTTGCACAGGTGTCAAGCAACTACAAAGGGAAAAATCCCATGTCTCGATCTCAATGGAGGAGATACCAGAGGCGACGAAAAGCTGAGAGGGAGGCTGCCAATGAACCAAAGGCAGAAACCAGTTCAAATGTTCCTCTAAGGAAGCAAAGGAAACCTCTGGAAAGAGAGCCAGTAACCAGCAGGCTAGTTTGGCCTAACCAAGGTGAAATTGAAGACGAAGATGGCTCTGAGTCTGATGATACTTTGGACATCATGGTGAATATAGTCTCAGTGCTGCCCAGAGAGTTCAACCGACAGGTGGAGGTCGAAACAAGTGATTGGGAAGTGGAGCAAGAGATGGCCAAACATAGGCCAGTGTGCTATTTCGTCATGGACAATGACACTACTGAGGAACAAAATGGGTTCTTCGAACCACCTACAGAGGCGATGAAAAATCACCTCAAGCCTTTATTTATAAGGGCTAAACTCGAAGAAACTACAGTGAATAAAATCTTGGTAGATTGTGGGGCAACCATCAACATTATTCCTCACTTTATGCTAGGGAAAATAGGCAAAAGGGATGAGGACATCAAGCCTCACAACATGGTCCTGTCGAACTATGAGGGCGGCATAGGGACAACTATGGGAGTGATCCAACTGGATATCAAAGTAGGATCTATCCTTCGACCAACAATGTTTATGGTCATATCGGCCAAACCTAACTATAATCTTTTGTTGGGCCGTGAATGGATTCATGGTGTTGGAGCTGTGCCATCATCAATGCACCAAAGGTTGCTGCTATGGCGTCCAGATGGGATGGTCGAAAACATAGAGGCAGATCAAAGCTATTACCTGGGCAAAGTGAATCACCTAGGGTTGGCAGATTTCGACAAGAACTTGGCTCACATAGGGCCATGTCCAACACCTGACTTCGACTTGCCGCCAGCGCCAAACACTTTTTGTTCCCTATACCTACACCCTGAGCATGGTTTTCAATGGGACAGAGAAGACTTGTCCCACATAGACTTCAGTGGGTTAACTGATATCCAACCAACTGGTTGGGGAAGTGAATTCAGTGATAATGACTGAGTCACAATCATTGAAGCGAATTTCGGCTTATGTAGCCGAAACAAAGATGATAACGGCTCTCGAAGCCGAAGTAAAGTACATGGCCACACAGGCCAATGATCAACAGTTATCTACTGCAGGTCCTGGAAAGGATTTCGATCCAGAACCCCCTGATATCATGCCAGAGGGAACGCAGGAACAGAGGCTCGACGCCATCTATGACGATGAGCCTTTGGGCTTCGAAAAGGACCCCTTGGCGAACAACATCAAAATGTTAGCGCAAGATCCTTTAGAAGAAATCAACTTAGGCGAAGGGTCAGAGAAAAAGCCAACTTACATCAGCGCGAAAATTGACCCAGAACTTAGGTTGGAAGTAATCCAATTGTTGAAAGAGTTCAAGGACTGTTTTGCATGGGATTACGACGAAATGCCTGGTCTCGACAGAGGATTGGTAGAACTTCAGTTGCCAATCAAACCTGGGAAGAAGCCAATCAAGCAAAGTCCAAGACGCTTCGCTCCAGAAATATTGTCGAAGATCAAAACGGAAGTCGAAAGACTGCTGAAGTGCAAATTCATACGCGTTACGAGGAAGAATCATATTGACCACCTTCGACAATCATTCGAAAGAATGAGAGAACATGGTCTGAAGATAAACCCTTTGAAGTGTGCATTCTGTGTTAGAGCTGGAGATTTCTTGGGCTTCGTTGTCCACAAGAAAGGAATCGAAATCAACCTGAACAAGACGAAGGCTATTTTGGAAGCGAAAGCGCCATCGAATAAGAAGGAACTGCAATCTCTGTTAGGCAAGATAAATTTCTTAAGGAGATTCATATCTAACCTAAGTGGGAAAGCTCAAGCCTTTTCACCCTTACTTCGACTGAGTAAAGAGGGATTCGAATGGGGGCAAGAGCAACAAGAAGCCTTCGACAAAATCAAAGGGTACCTTACCAAGCCACCTATTTTGGTGCCTCCTTGTAGCAATAGGAGTATGAGATTGTACATAGCTGCATCCGACAAAACTTTGGGAAGCATGTTAGCCCAAGAAGATGAGAATGGAGTCGAAAGACCCATTTACTATCTTAGTAGAGTTTTGAACGATGCAGAAACTAGATATAGCGAAGTTGAAAAGTTGTGTCTATGTCTGTATTTCTCTTGTACAAAACTCAAGCAATATATAAAACCAGTTGATGTGTATGTTTCGTCTCATTTTGATGTTTTCAAGTACATGTTTTCGAAACCCATCTTGCACAGTCGAATTGGCAAGTGGGCACTAGCATTAACTGAATACTCCTTGACCTTTATGCCTCTTAAGGCAGTGAAAGGACAAGTGGTTGCAGACTTTATAGTCGACCACTCAATTCAAGTTGAGGATATTAATTATGTGGAGATAGAACCTTGGAAATTCTACTTCGATGGATCCAGCCATAAAGATGGAACAGGAGTAGGAATCTTGATTATTTCTCCAGAAAAAATTCCAACAACATTCAAGTACAAGATATCAGGTTCTTGTTCGAACAATGAGGCTGAGTATGAAGCTCTAATTACTGGCCTTGAAATATTGTTGGAATTGGGGGCAACTCGAGTCAAAATAATGGGAGACTCAGAGTTAGTCATTAAGAAAGTCACAAAAGAATATAAATGCATAAGAGAAAATCTCATTATGTACTTTGTGATAGCAAATCTCGTTTATTGAAAAAATTTGAAATGGTCAATATTCGACATATACCCAGATTGGAAAATCAAATAGCCAACGACTTGGCACAAATTGCATCTGGGTACAAGATTTCAAAAATGAGATTACAAAGAGCAATCGAAGTTCGAGAAAAGATAAAAGCAACCTGTCTATCACCGACAGACTTGGAATCGACAAGACTAGGATATGCTGATCAAAGCAACTTTGAAATTTCGTTCATAGATAATTTATCAGAGAAAGATTGGAGGAAGCCCATTGTGGATTATCTTCAAAATCCAGTAGCTTCGACAGAACGAAAAACAAAGTACAGGGCGTTGAGTTATGTACTCATGGGTAATGAGTTATTTAAAAAGACGCCTGAAGGGGTATTACTAAAATGTTTAAGTGAAACTGAGGCATACATAGCCCTTTCGACTACGCACGCTGGAGCATGTGGGGCTCACCAAGTAGGCCATAAGATGAAATGGTTATTGTTTCGACAAGGACTATACTGGACCACCATGTTGAAAGATTGTGTCGAGTTCGCTAAAGGTTTCCAAGAATGTCAAGTCCATACAGGCATCCAACATGTACCAGCAAGCGAACTTCACTCGATAGTGAAACCCTGGCCCTTTAGAGGATGGGCGTTGGACCTCATTGGAGAGATTCGACTAGCATCATCAAAGAGTCAGAAGTATATATTGGTAGGCATTGATTATTTTACTAAGTGGATCGAAGCTATCCCTTTAGTTAATGTGGACCAAGAAAATGTCATTGAATTTATTCAAAAGAACATTATCTTTAGATATGGAATCCCTGAGACTATAAAAACTGATCAAGGATCAGTTTCCACCGGTCAAAAGATGCAGGAATTCGCTCAGGAAACGGGCTTTAAACTCCTAACATCAACGCCTTATTATGTACAGGCAAATGGTCAAGTCGAAGCAGCGAACAAAGTAGTGATTGGCTTGATAAAAAAGCATGTTGGGAAGAAGCCAAAAAATTGGCATAAGACGTTAGACCAGATCTTGTGGGCCTGTCGAACGTCCCCAAAAGAAGCCATAGGTACAACACCATATAGGCTAACTTTTGGCCATGACGCAGTATTGCCAGCAGAAATTTGTCTTCAATCTGCAAGGGTTCAGAGACATTATGATATTCCCTCTGAAATTTATTGGGATATGATGTTAGACGAACTAGTGGATTTAGACGAAGAAAGATTGCGCGCTCTTGACCTACTCAGGCTTCAGAAGAAAAGAGTAGAAGACTCTTATAATAAAAAGGTGAAACCTAAGGCATTTTCGCCTGGAGAACTAGTCTGGAAGGTGATTCTTCCCATGGATCGAAGGGATCGAAGCATGGGAAAATGGTCACCCAAATGGGAAGGACCATTCAGAATTATCCAGACTTTTTCTGGTGGAGCTTACGAAGTCGAAGAGTTAGGTGAAGACAAAAGGCTCTTGAGAGTAAATGGTAAATATTTGAAAAAGTATAAACCTATACTCCAAGAGATAAAAATAAATAACAAGTAACGACTAAATTAACCATAAATAAGCCAAAATGGAAAATTTTTATAAATTAGCCAAAATGGCAATATTGTCGAATACATATTACAATATATGGTTAAAGGGCTGAAACAATAAGAAGGGGATGGAGTCCTTGAGTCGAAGGTGTTTGGTTTGGTGCAGCTCCAATCTTTTGTTGCACAAGGCATTCGCCTGCGCAAGCTTGGCAATTTGATCGTCAAAGGCTTGAGCTTTCTCAGCAAATTCTAGGCCTTGTGTGATTTCAGCTTGATTTTCGGTGTCTGGAACAGTCGAGAGAAGTTCCTCCTTGCGCTTAGTATTGGCATTTATCTTAGCCTCTATTTCTTCGATTTGCGCCTTGAGGGAAGCATTCTCTCGATCGATGGCATCAACTTCTTCTTGTTTAGATGCTTTTTGCTTCGACAACTCCGCAATTCGAGAAGTTGTCTCTGCTACAGCAGTCCATGCAGAAGAGCTTTTGCCATATAGCACTTCAAGCTGGCTATTAAAGCCCCTTTGTCGCCGATAATCTGCTGAGACTTGATCAATAATGGAGTGTAACTCCATGATAAAGCCTGAAACTTCCGAAGGCACAGCTAGCAAGTCTACGGCATTCAAAACAGCCCCCAAATATGATGGAGCAGTAGGGTCCCCCTCCAAAGCTTTCATCAAGTCCTTCTTGAAAAACTGAGCCTTAACCTTCGTCAAAGCCTCATCGAGAGGAGAAGTTTCAGTGGACTTCCCCGACAGAGTAGGAACCTCCTGACTAGCATCAGACGAACTTCCCTTGCTCTCGATGATGGCGTTCAGATAGCCAACATGATCAGTTTGCTTCAAGAGTTCTAAGTCTTCTTTCGACCTATGCTTTGTTGAGGTGACAGCCTTTGCAACAGCGTTGTCTTGGGTTTGAGGCTGTTGAGTAGCATTTGCCTCGACTTGACTCTCTTCGACTCGGACTGCGGCAGTACCAGCGTCATCATGGTTCCCTTCGCCAGCGTCACCTTGATCCTCTTCGCCAGCGTCACCGCGGTCCCCTTCGTCACGATTTTCTTCCGACAGATCCACCACCTGAATCTCTTTTGGTTGTTGCTCTTCTGTTTGAGGATCTTCTGTTGGTTGTTCTGCTGTCTCAGCATTGGCTTCATTTATTTCAGTATTGGCTTCATCGTTCGCCAAGTCTTTTTCTTGTGGCCTGCTGAGTTCAGCAGAATCCAATGTTTCAGAAGTCCTTGGCGCTGAGCTTTCAGTGGTGTCCTGAAAAGAGAAGAAGAAGAATCTTAGAATCTGCTAAATTCGAAAGAGACATAATCGAACGTGGGTATCGACACCTGAGTTAAAAAGGGATCAAAGAGATTACCTGCAAAGGAGCTTCAGCCCCAGGGCTGGAATTGTCGCTTTCGACAGGTTTATTGAGAAGAACATTTAGTTCCTCCTCCGTTGGCTCTTCAATGATTACTGGAGGTGGCCTGGGCTTTCTCCCAGCAACCTTTATCCTGATTGTTCGAGCCTCAGGAAGAGGAACGTCCTTCTTCAGCTTTCGTCTTTTAAGAGGAGCAGGGGGAGAATCATCTTCTTCGTCACTCCCAGATTCGACCGTCAGTGCTGGCCGTTTCTTGGGTGAAGGTGCCTAAAAAACCAATTGGAGTTCGATTTAGAAGTTGCATCGAAAGTCAGAAAGTTCAAGCCAGAAGAAAATAATAAAAGTCTGGTTACCGATGCAGAAGGCTTTTTCGAAGGGCCTTCCCCCTGTTGGTTTGTTGTGGTCTTCGCCGGCGCTATAGTCTTCGCCGGTGGTGGAGGTTTTGTTAAGGGGCCTCCTCCCTGTTGGCCTTCTGCAGCCTTCTTGGCTGCAGGCTTTCGAACAACTGAAAGTAGACAAAATAATTAACAGGCTACCAGTCGAAAGGGAAAGACGAAGTAATTCGGAAAGATGAACTTACATTTCTTTATTTTGTCCAAGACAAGGACAAAAGACTTCTGAAGTTCTTCCACGAAGTCCTTCTCATCGAAAAACTCCTCAGTGTAGTAACTTTTCCACCACTCCTTGAAGGATGGTGAGCAGAGAAAGTTAAGCTGATAGTCAAACAACGAAAGAACTGTTCGACCAGCATATCTGCCGATATGCTTAGTGGCAGCGTCTTCAGTGTAGTCGTTGCAGAAGTATAACATAGACTTCTCCCTGGGAAAAATTGGAGAAGGTAGTGTTTGAATAATACCAAACTGGCGAGACACCAGGTTTGGTTGATACGCGATTAGACTCAAGTGAGTCTTGGAGCTCTTGAATCGCAGGGGCATTATTCTTGGTGTGAGAAATGCCTCCCACACTGTTGTATGTTCGTCGACCTGAGGACCACTCGACGCCCTAGGATGTGGCCTTGTGAACCACTCTGGGCCAACCTTTCGTCGAGCAAACAGAGCCATGGTCGAAGCAAACTCTTTCCTTTTAGCAAACATCAAGACGAAGTTTGTAAAAGTTTGTTGAAGCTCCAGCCCATCTTCCGTTGGAGTCAACAGAGCCAATCTGGTGCCTTCGACGCGTCTATTTGCTATTTCTGGAGCCTGCTCATTTATTTGAGTCTTCTGAGGCAAGAAAGACTCGAAGGTGGCATTGAGCCACAACTGAAGCAGCCAAAAAGGTCCAGCAAGCAGCAGACTGGCTCTGTTCTCGATGATCTTCAGAAGAGTCGCTCCGTTGCTAATCGACTCGTACAAACTCGCCAAAATCAATTCTGCCAAACAGATATTTTGGCCATGGTGGAGTTGAGTGGCGAGAGTGACCATCTTCTTGGTCACCTGTAAGGACTTGGAGCAAAACACAAAGCGTGTCAGCCATAAGGCTAGGAACGCGATATGTTCTACCTCCGACACAGCGTCTGTCGACTTATCGTGGTAGTGATTGATGAAGGTGGTGTAGGTTGGTTTTGTGGCAGAGAATCCAATTTGATCCTCCGACATTTCCTCTGGGTCGAAGTAGTCCCCAGTGGGTCGAAGGCCAGTGATAGCGGCCACGTCGAATAGCGTGGGAGTCAGCATTCCACAGGGAAGATGGAAGGTGAAATGGGTGTAATCCCAGAAGAGTAAAGAAGCTATCAACATCTCTGGGGAATAGTTAAGACCTGTCTTCGACAGCATAACCAGGTCGAATATCCCCATGTCTTTCCAGATCGAAGCCTGGCGTTTCTCCATTTTTTCCAGCCAAGCACTATAATCAGGAGTGAGGCTAGGGCCAGACCTGAAAGCCCTAACACCTCTATTGAAGAAACGGAGGTCGATTTTCTCTTTAGCAGGATCTTCATTATCCTCTACATCTTTCTTGGAGCATCCAACCGGTTTGAGTTTTTCAAGTACCGGAAAGTAGCTTTTAATCTTCATGGCTTCAACAATGCTTGGGTATAGTGGGCCAGACATGGCAAAGATTTGGTTGGAATATCCAACCGGAATCATGAGGTGGCGTGAATAAGCATCACGTACAGCAATGTCCAAAGGCTCAGGGACCCTTCGTTGGCCCGTGGGAGTCACTACGGGAGCAGTGGAGAAAATCCTGGGTTTGACATTTCCAGAGGGAGTGTTGGCGCTAGGAGCGTTGGAAGAACCAGATGCCATTGTTGATACTTAGGTTGAAGATGAAGCGAAGAACAGGTGGTTTGCAAAGTTGACAAGAGTTTGTATGCAAATGAGGAATTCTGAAAGCAAGGTAGCGTGAAAAAGTCCCACAATGGGTACTTACCGCTATTTATAGTAGTTGGGGAAATCCCCAAATTCGAGGACATTAAATGCCATTTAATGTTGCAGAAGGTAGTGGGACACGTGGCGTCTCCCTGTTGTTGTAGCCGTTCTGCAGAAATGGAAGGGTGCAGCGTGCGCCCTTGTTTTTGGGAATTGTCATGATGATAATTTGTGAAAAGACGTTTGGCACGCTGCACGCCGTACTGAAGTGACGTCTTAGGTACGGATGAAATGATGGCTTTTCCTTGGGATTGTCAGTGGTTGGTAGAAGACAAAAAAGTGCACAATTTAATTTGTGACTAAGAACAAAAAGACAGGTGTCGAATGGCATTTCAAAGAATGCCTTTTTCTTTCAGAGTCGAAATAAGGCATTCTTGGGGGGCAATTTGTTGGCTCCTAAATTCGACACCCTTGTTTTATTAATATCAGCCATTAAAGCTGAAGGATGTTTTCGACCAGCTGGGTCTGTCGAAATGCCCATCGAAAGATGGCAATGTACTTAGAGGATTTCTTCCAAGGGAGAAGTTGGTTGCCTTCGATGTCGAGGGTGTTTTTCGTCGAAGATGCTTCTCGATGAAGGTGTTCGATGGTTCAGAGTGGAACGGTTTGAAATTCAAGCGTTTTGAGGGAAAACAGTTTCCAGCGGTTATCAAGTGCAACGTGCAAAGATCTGGGGCGTCGAACGCTGAGAACGTGCCAAGTGGAGTCATCTCGAAGCAGTGTAACTGCCCGACGGTTACTTGGGATGTTTTAGTATAAATAGTAGTAGGTCACGCAGTTTCTCGCGTGTGTTCACAATTATATACAAAGTCACTCATATAGATTCGAGTACCCAGCGTGTGAGAAAGAATTATTGAGAATGTATGTGTGAAACACCAATTTTATTAATCAAAGTCATTTACTTTTCCAGAAACTTTACTTGCTTTCTTCTTTACTTTTCCTGTCGAAGCCCTTTATTTCAAGCCTTCATTTATTTTATCAAGTCCACTTCTTCATGCAATTTACTTAAAGCCTCTTTATTTTCTTGTCATTTAACCATTATCCAACTTAATCAAAACCTCAAAATCAACCTATGTCTTAGGATCAATCTGATCGATCCTGCGAGTAACCAAATAAGTAACCATTTGGAGGATCAGCGGTTGTTTACCAATAACCACGGTAAACACCGGGTGTACAATTTTTTCATTTTCATCCCTTACTTTTGCCCGAACCCTTTTGGTTCGCTGGGAAGCCCTTATTTTTGCCTAGGCCAGTCGACCTAGTGGGTCTTTAATTATGCATAGTATTTTTTCACCATGTCTACATTGACAGGGTGAGGAAGGTCGTCATCATCCATGGTGGTTAGAATCATGACTCCTCCCGAGAAAATGTTCTTAACCACAAATGGCCCTTCGTAAGTAGGGGTCCATTTTCCCCTGGGATCACCTTGCAGCAGTATGATGCGTTTGATCACCAGATCACCGACTTGATACTCTTGTCGTCTAACTTTCT
The DNA here is from genome assembly GCA_948472305.1 of Vicia faba. Classification (NCBI taxonomy): domain Eukaryota; kingdom Viridiplantae; phylum Streptophyta; class Magnoliopsida; order Fabales; family Fabaceae; genus Vicia; species Vicia faba. The sequence continues at coordinate 1,488,572,409 of OX451736.1, forward strand.
TGTTAAATGCCTTGATCATTCGCTTTTGATACGTCTGACCATGACAAATAGCAGTAAGTCTCTTTTTGTCGATTAAGTTCAGCTGATCAAGCCGGGTCTGGATCCAATCGTCCTCGCTCAAACCTGCATCTTTCATAATCCGAAGAGAGGGTATCTGAACTTCAATGGGCAAAACTACCTCCATGCCATACACCAAGGAATAGGGTATTTCCCCTGTTGACGTCCGCGCTGAGGTGTGGTACCCATGAAGAGCGAATGGTAACATCTCATGCCCGTCATTGTATGTCACCATCATCTTCTGCACAATCTTCTTGATATTCTTATTAGCCGCTTCAACAGCCCCATTCATCTTCGGCCGGTAGGGAGAAGAGTTGTGATGCTGTATCTTAAACTGCTTGCAGAGCTTGGTGATCATCGTATTATTGAGATTTGTACCATTGTCCATAATGATCCTCTCTGGTACACCGTATTGACAGATCAGGTTGTGTCGGATGAACCGTGCCACGATGTTCTTGGTTACTCTAGCAAAGGAAGCTGCTTCAACCCACTTTGTAAAGTAATCAATAGCCACCAGAATGAAACGATGCCCGTTGGACGCAGTAGGTCTGATCTCACCAATCATATCGATGCCCCACATTGCAAAAGGCCAAGGAGCCGTCAAGATGTTCAGAGGAACTGGAGGTATATGCACCTTATCAGCATAGACTTGGCACTTATGACAGGTTCGAGAATGCTGATAATAGTCGGCTTCCATAGTAGACCAATAATATCCTACCCGTAGGATTTTCTTTGCCATGGTATGTCCATTGGAATGAGTCCCGAAAGTACCTTCATGTATCTCTACCATAATCGTTTTTACCTTGTTCTTGTCCACACATCGCAGTAAGGTCGAGTCATGGTTATGCTTGTAAAGGATACCATTACTGATGAAGAACTTCGCCGCGAATCTCCTAAGAAATTTCTTGTCATTAACAGATGCACCCTCGGGGTATTCCTGAGCCTTAAGACACCTCTTTACCTCGTGAAACCAGGGTTTATCTGCTACCTCTTCAGTCTCAATATCACAGCAATGTGCGGGTTCGTCCAACCTCTCAATGGTAATCCGGGGAGCCTCATTGTCCCACCTAACCTTGAAAATAGAAGACATGGTAGCTAGCGCGTCCGCTAACTGATTCTCCTCTCTTGGGAAGTGTTCAAAGGTTATCTCCTCAAAGTGCGGAAGCAATGTCAGTACATACTTTTTGTAAGGAATCAGATTTGGGTGCTCCGTATCCCACTCGCCTTTGATCTGACTGGTCACGAGAGAGGAATCTCCGAACACACTCAAGAACTTAATCCTTAGGTCAATAGCTACACGTAGGCCCATGATGCATGCTTCATACTCCGCCATGTTGTTGGTGCAGTTAAAACATAGTCGGGTGGTGAACGGAGTATGACAACCTTCAGGAGATATGCTCATGGAGCCAATGCCATTACCCAACGCGTTTGAAGCTCCATCGAAATACATAGACCATCAGGATCCCTCCTCAGGTCCTTCATCTGGTCCAGGTGTTTCACAGCCGGTCACCAACATGATGTTCTCATCTGGGAATTCAAAATTCATGGATTGGTAATCATCCACGGCCTGATGCGCCAAATGATCTGCCAATACACTCCCCTTAATTGCTTCCTGGGTTGTGTATTAGATGTCATACTCAGTCAAGATCATCTGCCATCTTTCTATTCTTCCGGACAAGGCAGGCTTTTCGAAGATATAATTGATTGGGTCCATCTTTGATATCAATAGGGTAGTGTGAGTCAGCATATACTGTCTCAGCCGGCGAGCAGCCCATGCCAAAGCGCAACAAGTTTTCTCGAGCAACGAGTATCGGGTCTCGCAGTCGGTAAACTTTTTGCTAAGGTAGTAAATAGCATGCTCTTTTCAGCAAGACTCGTCATGCTGCCCCATCACACACCCCATTGAATTATCCAGTACTGTCAAGTATAAGATCAAAGGTCTTCCTTCAACTGGAGGCATCAGAATAGGTGGCTCTTAGAGATATTCTTTGATCCTTTCGAAAGCGGTCTGACATTCATCATTCCATTTTACCACTTGATCTTTCTTCAGCAGCTTGAAGATCAACTCACAAGTAGCAGTCATATGTGAAATGGATCGGGCAATGTAATTCAGACGTCCCAAAAAGCCTCTAACTTCCTTTTCTGTTCGGGGAGCTGGCATCTCCTGTATAGCCTCCACCTTTGCAGGATCCACTTGAATACCTTTATCACTAACGACGAATCCCAATAGCTTACCAGACCTTACCCTGAAGGTGCCCTTGTTCGGGTTTAACTTCAGCTTATACATCTTCAACCTGTCAAATAACTTCTGAAGATGGTCAAGGTGTTCTTCCTCAGTCTGGGACCTTGCAATCATGTCATCAACATAAACCTCAATCTCATGGTGAATCATGTCGTGGAACAAGGAGACCATGGCGTGTTGATAAGTTGCCCCAACATTCTTCAACCCGAAAGGCATTACTTTGTAATAGAAAGTTCCCCACTGCGTAACGAAAGTTGTCTTCTCCATGTCTTCAGGAGCCATCTTAATCTGATTGTAACCAGAAAAACCATCCATAAAGGAGAAGACCTTATGCTGTGCGGTGTTGTCGACCAGAACATCGATATGAGGCAGAGGGAAATCATCTTTGGGGCTCGCCCTGTTCAGATCTCTATAGTCTACACACATACATGCCTTACCATCTTTCTTCGACACCAGAACAACGTTGGCAACCCTTTGTGAGTAAGAAGTAACAGCTAGAAACCTGGCGTCAAAATATTTCATAACCTCAGCTTTGATTTTCTCAGACATCTCGGGGCGCATACGACGAACCTTATGTGTTACCGGAGGACAGTCTTCTTTAGTCGGCAGGCGGTGTACCACAATATCAGTATCCAACCCAGGCATATCTTAATAAGACCAAGCGAATATCTCAACATAGTCGCGTAACATCTGTATCAACAGTTGCTTGACGCTAGGCTCCAGATTTGCACCTATCTTGACCTCTTTCTTGTCTTTTCTGTACCCAAATTTACTGATTCCACTGGCTCTTCATGCGGTTGTATGGCCCTCTCTTCCTGAAGTAACAATCTAGCAAGTTCCCCAGGCACTTCACAATCATCCTTACCTTCGTCCTCGTCTTGGTTGATCGGATTTTTGAAGTCATAACTGGAAGTAGCAGAGTCGTTATCAATGGGATCCAGAGTGGATATGGACCTGTATTATGATATGTGAGTGTGTGTAAGACAAATAGCCGTTTTGATAAAGTGCAAGATAGAAAAGAAAAGCAGGGAGCGTAAAATTTGTAATGCAAGAAAATGTCCAATGTTTTATTGATGATATATGTTAATAACAAGTAATAAGCCCTCACAAACAAATCCACAGTGCCTCGGGCAAGGCACCGGGCCATAAAGTTTTAAATTGTCTGTTATAAATCTCAAAACAAAAGTCTATTACTGTGTAATAAAAGAAACGGGCACGAATTCCTTCGCCGTCCAATTGTTCAAGCCACCGTTGGTAGTCGGGTAAATCCAGCTGTCGAAATATGACTCTTCCTCGTCCTTTTCAATTGCATTCACTCCCAGATTACTGATGCGCAGAGGAGGTCTTCCAATTCGCGCACGCCAAACAACCCTTTGAGCTTCTGCAGTAAGACCCAAACCAAACTTGTCAGTCTTGTGTTCAAAGTCAAGGAGTTGGCCCCAATTTGCACACCCACATTTTTCAATAACTGCCCTGGCATCCTTGAGGGAAGCCATCTTCATTGGAGGTTCTTCAATAGCAACTTCAGTCGACGCCAGAGTCTGGGGGACTTCTTCAAAGTTCTGACGTGGGGTTTTAATGAACTCTCCATCCACCTCCACATACCGAAAGGAATTAAGATGACTTACCATGTACTCCTCCTTACCCTGCACCGTAACAATCTTTCCTTTTACTGGATATTTAAACATTTGATGGAGCGTAGAAGTCACCGCCCCAGCCTTATGAATCCACGGGCGACCTAACAAACAAGAATAAGATGGTCGGATGTACATCACATAGAACGTAGATGCAAAAGTCTGAGAGCCGACTTTAATAGGGACGTCCACCTCCCTGTGCACCATCCTTTTGGACCCGTCAAAGGCCTTAACCACAATATTACTTGGCTTCAGAACCAACCCTTCACAATCCAGCCGATCTAATGCTTTCTTGGGTAAAACATTTAATGAGGACCCAGTATCCACCAGTACATGGGCCAAAGTAGTGCCCCTGCACTTGATCGAGACATGAAGAGCATCATTGTGATTTCTTCCCTTGGCAGTCAGATCTGCGTCAGAGAAACCCAGCCCGTTGTCAGCGGTCAAACTAGCCACAAGTCTTTGAATTGATCAGCAGATGTTTCCTGCGGCACATGCACAGTTTTAAGGAAAGCAATTAAAGCCTTTGCATGGGCTTCTGAGCACAAAAATAAAGATAACATGGAGATCTTCGACGAGGTTTGCCCCAGCTATTCGACTATGTTGTAGTCGCTTTTCCTGATAATCTTCAAAATTTCCTCTATCTCCTGCTTAGAGGTTTCTACAGTAATCTTCTTAGGCGCCTCCATCCGGGCAGGCCCACTTGTAACTTCTTTACCCCGAGTGTCAGATGACTCGGTGACAGGGGTGATAACTGGAGTAAGGATTGGAGCAGTAGCTGATGTACTGGCAGATGGAATGGCAACAAGCTTTGAATAGTCAGAGGAGAAATCTCGGGAGAGAATAGTCTTCCAATTCTGGTGACTTTGCTAGACCCGACAATATTGCTGACATCAGCATCAACCTCTTCAACCTTCAAGTCTTGTTTGATCCCATGATAATACACATCGGCCCCATAGTGCCACGGGACAGCCTTATCCGAAGTGTATGGGATAGGACAAGGAATAGTAATGATTAATGGAGCAACTCTTGGAACGGATGTAATCCTAACAGGCTTTCTCGAGGAAGCCTTGGAAGGATTGGCGGAAATGGATATTATGGAAACATCTTCAACGGGAATCAATAGAATCAAAGTTTTCTCAAACAAGATCTCTTTGTTATCCATCAGGCGTTGAACACCTGATTTCAATAAATAGCAACCAGCAGGCAGGATCGAACATAGATGGCAACCTTCGCCACAACCCGGAAATAAACCGGCCAACAATAGATTCTTCTTAACAGTCATCAACGGAGTAGAAATGTCTTCCACGGAGGTCACAAATGAATCATCGTCCACAACATTTACTCCATTACCATGCTTGGGCATAGGAGCAGTTATGACGTTGGGTTTCTCTGGAGCGTCAAACTCAATCTCTTTAGCTTCAATCAAGTCTTGCACTTTATTCTTTAGAGCCCAACAGTTGTTCGTATCATGACCCGGGCTATCAGAGTGATAGGCGCAGCGGGCGTTTGGGTTATATAGCGGAGAGGTAGTACTGGGATTCTTCGGATCTTCCCTCAGAGTTACTAGGTTGGTCTTTAATAACTGCGGTAGAATTTGAGACAAATTCATATTAAGCCGAGTGTACTGTCTCTGTGGCCTCTCCATTCTTTGCTGATTGTTGCATTGTGGGGCAACTGTACGTCTTGATATTACTACCGCATTCACTGCTTGGCGACGTTCAGGTTGGTTTTGGCTCCTTGAGATGTAAACTGCACTAGCTTCCTTCTTGAAAGGCTTCTTTTCCGTACTTGATGAAGCACCTTTCTGTATCTTGCCACTTCTGATACCAACTTCCACTCTCTCCCCGGTCAAAATCAATTCAGTGAACCCAGATGATGAACTTCCGATCAAGTGATTGAAAAATGGACCAGACAAAGTCCCCAGAAACATATCCACCAACTCCCTATCAGACAGAGGGGGTTGGACTCTTCCAGCCAGATCTCTCCACTTCTGAGCATAGTCCTTAAAGCCTTCGCTTGCACCCACAGACATACCCTGAAGCTGAGTACGTGTGGGAGCAAGGTCGGCGTTATACTAGTACTGCTTGTAGAAAGCAGTAACAAGGTCCTCCCAGTTGCGGACATTAGCTCCTTCCAATTGATAAAACCATTCCAGTTGAGTCCCTGACAGACTATCTTGAAAGAAATGGACCCACAGATTCCTATCAACAGTGTAGGGTTGAATTTTTCTGACGTATGAGCGAAGATGGAGTTTTGGACAGGATACACCATCGTACTTAGCAAAGAACGGAGCCTTAAACTTATGAGGAATCACCACCCCTGATGCTAGCCCCAGATCTCCAAAGTCCAAACCAGGAACCTTCTGAATCTCCATAGCACTCAGACGGTCTTCAAGTTGTTTGTACCTATCTTCAGTAGGAGGGTACTGTTCATCATCAAAATCAATGTCATTATCAGAAACCACAGGACTAGGACCCTTTCCTTCCTCTTGATTCTCTCCTCCTCCAGATGAATGAGACAAATCAGCTTCCTGTCGCAACCTATTCCCAAATCTGTGACCCATACTCAGCAGAACCACCTTCTTCTTCTTCTTCTTCTTCTTCTTCTTCTTCTTCTTCTTCTTCTTCTTCTTGTCCTTCAAGATGAGAGTCTTCAAATCCTATTGTCCTTTGGCCAAGTTCAAGAACATCTCCTGAAATTAAGCATTCTGTACTTGAAGAGCTTTGATGGCTTGATCGGTAGGTGTTTCAGAAGACATTCTGTGCTGAAATAAACAGCGAAGAAGATAAGAAACCTGTAATGGTACCTGTAATGAGGTGCATGGTAATGGAATGCGTATGGAATGATTTCAAAGACTTTGGGAGATTCAAATTTGTAAACCAAAATAAAACACACTTTATTAGATTAAACTTGTAACAATGTTTAACAACGCCTTCAAGGCGTTACAAAATAAATAAACTGAAAAGCAAATCTAACTAGAAATAATAAAAGACATCAGAAATCCCATGGTCGTTTTCCCTTCGTGCTGACATAATCATTGATTGTCCGTTCATTCTCAAGCTGCCTCGTGAGCTTCAAGATCTTCCTTTCCTGCTCATGATACTTCTCTCAGTAGGTATCCCTTTCCTCCTTCAACTGGATCCAAGATCTCTTCAATGCCCCAAGATCAGTAGGCATGTATGGATAAAGGACTGTATAAGGAACACCTTCTTCATTAGTATGCTCTACAATCACCGGCAAAACAGCTTCATAACGCATCCCCAGATTTTGAGCACGGGCTTGAACCCACTGGAGATACGGTTTCATTGGGAGAGAAGTCTTTGGTCCTAGCTCGTGAGGATTAGACCTGTTCACCATGCCCCAAGCTCGTATAAACCTTCAACGATGCTCATCCACGCCCCCTTGTAGTCAAAGACAATATCTGTAAGAAGCAGCTCATGGGGACCGTCTCTCCGAGCGCGTCTAAAATGTCATAAAGCCAAACAAGGACTGTAGGTTATTCCTCCTCTAATTCCAAGCAATGGGACATTAGGGTATTCCCCACATCGATCAATGACAGCTACTCTTTCCATATCCTTAGAACTCCAAAGGATGTCCGTATGGGCAAGGGACATGAATCTGTAAGCCCAACCTACACCTTCCTCATTCTTCAATACAGACTTGGGGAGGTGCGAAATAAACCACCTCGCCAGCAACGGCGTGCAACACATGAGGGTCCCCCTTCTTCGCACAGTACGAGTATAGAGAGCATGCAGAATATCACCCAAAAGAGTAGGCACTGGATTACGAGACAAGAAGATCTTAATCGCGTTCACATCTATGAAGGAATCTGGATTCTGGAAAAGAACCAAGTCGTAGATTAGGAGAGCCAAGATGTCTTCAAATGCTTGAAAATCCAAGTTATCCCAAAATAGTTGAGCTTGATCAATTAGAAACTTAGACAAGAAACCTTTAACCTCGCTCCGTGTCTCCCAGTTGGATACTACATCAACCCTTTTTAGATGTAGGGCTGAAGCAATATCCTATGGCCTAGGAGCCTCTTCTAAACCTGTGAAAGGTGTCTGCTCGAGGATGGGTATGCCCAATAAATCAGAGAACTCTTCCAAAGTGGGAACCAGTTGATAATCCGGGAAGGTAAAACAATGATGTACCGGATCAAAGAACTGGAAAAGTATGCTCATCATCTGCTCATCCAACTTTGAAGTGACCAGGCTAAGGAGATGACCATGTCTTCTAACAAATGAAGAAGTATCAGAAACTTTTGAGACTAACTCTCTGAGCTGAGCAGGTATCTGCATGAAGTTGACTCGAATGGTATTTCTGCGTACTGAAGCCATAACCTGTAAAATAGAACAAAGATAAATCCCCTCGGTCTTTGAAATGGTTAGTACAATGAAGTATGCTTGCTATGTCATGATGCATGATGTCATGATAAAACACACAACAGGTATAGCAGGTAACAGATATGGTAAAGGCAAACAAGTCACACAAGAGCCCATAAGTTTCAGGCTTGCATGGAGTCTAGGTAATACCCTCTTGAAGTTCAGTTGGTTCAACCCGTCCTAATAATAGTAACCGGGTTCTAGAGGTTCTCAATATCACTGACCATCCTCTATCGGTCATGGTTTCAGCTCACGCAATATTTTCTTGCAGCCAGAACTATCTCGAGAGTATGGTCTCAATGAGTGTAGTATCGAGTATCAACCAGTTCTCAGCTCTATACCGAGGCCGGCTATCTCACTACTTCCTATGGCCAAGTTGGTCAATTATAGGTTCTAAGGTCAGTTGATGCTTAACGACCCATATAGCAGCCCCGTACTCTCCTTGTTTCTCCATAAGGGATACCGATACCAACTAATGTGCCACATCAACGTAGCTACTGCTTCAACCGTATCGATCTATGTTGTACAGTTCCCTCACAGTTTATTGCTACTTACCTAATAGGTGTTCCCCAGATCCAGGTTAGGATCTATAGTAACTCCGATACAAAGCCCACAAAAATAAAGCAATCAAATCAAACAATAGAAGCAATATGATGAACTAATCCTAAGGTATACCCCACTTATAAAATCCCTAGCAGAGTCACCAGTTCTGTGATACGGTGGCCAGAACCGGAACTGTTTGAAATGCTGGTTTGCATTTTGCGTTTGTGTTTGCAAAATGTCGCGGTAAGCAAGAGTCGCCACCGACTTTTATTTTATCCAACTGGAAAGGAAAAAAGCACAGAAAAATTCCTTTTCGAGATTTTCTGAGTACGGGGGGTAGATTATAGAAAGGGAAGGTATTAGCACCCTTTCTATCCGTAGTTATCTACGGGCTCTTAGGTACTTGCTCATCATTTTCAAAATTGCTTCTGTGTTTGTGTGATTTGAAAAGTTTTTGTTTGACTTCGATTTAACCCTTGCTTCTGTCTTCAAGAGTGTTACGAAGTGTTTTTGAAAACTTTGTTTGAAGAGGAGTGTAAGTGTGAAAAAGTTTATTTGTTTTGAGCAAGTACCTAAGAGCTAATCTACCTACTCGAAAAAAGAATTGTTCTATGTTCGTTTCTTTTAGATAGTACTATCCTACTATTAGTGAGTAGGTAGCACCACCGTTGGAGTTTTAAGGGTCAATTCGAAAAGGGACGTATGATCACTGAAGCAATGTTAGGACGTCTTAGTAGAAACCCTAATGTCTTAAGATCAATATTCGAGGCAACAATTCCGAGGCAACCTTTCCGAGGCAACTTTGATCTTTGAGACAAAAGAGCGACCACTAAAACACCCTATACTTTAATGATCGTTTACCGAAGGCAACCGAAGTAGGAGTATACCCTAGGAGTGCGCATGTGCGAGTGATTCAATTTCAAGTTTATTATCTTTGTACATTTAGGGTTTTCTAACCGTTTTAAAGTTAATCATACATTCTTGTCATGCATCCCTATTATTCATACATCTAACAGTTAATATTTTGCGGAAATTAAAGTGTGGAAAATAAAGCTAAGCTACTACAAGGCTTCGGGTATTAATTACATAGCCAAAAACAACCCGTAAAAAAAAAAGCAAAGTAAAAGATCCTAATTAATCTATTACAACTTGTGAGCAATTACATCAATATGGTAAAAATAAATAAGCGCGATGAACCGAGAACGAGAGAGAAATAGGGTTTTGACCCCGTCTAACTTAATCGGAAGAAACAATTATTTTGTTGTTTTTAATTATTTAAGAAAAAGAACAAGATTTTCAAATTAAATACAAAATCAATTAGTAATTAAATTAATTAAAGAAAATGACTAAATTTAACCTATTTTTGTGTTTTTGGTTATTTTAAGAAGAAGAAAATAGAATTAAGTTAGAAACAAAAACCCTAATTGTTCTAATTGTTTTTAATTTGTTTACAAAATAATTTAAGTTGCCTAAAATTAAATAACCTAATTCAATTAATTTTTGTATAAAAAAACAAATATCCTAAATCTAATTGGGTGAAAAATATTATTTTTATGATTTTTTGATAAAAAGAATTATTAATTTGTGTTAGTAAAAAAAAACTAAATAAATTAATAAAGAAAAATATAAAAGAAAGGAAGAAGAATTGGGCCTGAAAACAGTAATTGGGGGGGGGGGGGGGGGCGTGAATAGCAAATATGGCCCAAGAAGCAATTGATCCACATTGAGTCCCCAGATTCCCTGCTATGCGTTGACTGAGGTGTATCATGGTTCATCACATGATGTCCTTTAGATCTGGCCATCTGGAGATCCAATGGTTGTATCCTGAGGGCACATGGTGATCCTTTGGTCTTGTGTGCGCGCCTGAACATCTGAGGAAAAATAACATGAAATAATGGGGGGACCTGGGATTCAAACCCAGGTCCTATAACCTTTTCCAATAACCTGGCCACCAACTGAGCTGCGCGTGTTAGTTGTTCATATAATAAACCTAAAACATAATATGAGAAAACAATAAAACCCTAAATCCAAACGCGCGAATTTTCAAACGGGCGAATGGTTGCTTGCCACAACATCTTCTTCTCCAAGGATCCGTTGTCTTAGACAACAAACTTTTAGCAACGGACGTTCATCGTAGCTAAAAATCTGTGCATCTCAAAAATCATGTACAAGCACAATAAATCAATGGTGATGGTACCAATCTACTCGTCTCAATCTCACGAGCTTCATGGCACCCTAATCACGGCCCAATTTTGCCTAGGTTAAGAAACCCCAAAACGAGCTTGCAAACCCTAGCTATGGCATATGACAATTCCTGCGTTGTAAATGCAATTAAACAGTACCAATAGCTTGCAAACAAGATGATGAACAAGAATATATGATTAAAATGTGTTTAGGATGCGTGAAATATTGAAAACAATTTTGAGTTTGAAGGCAAACCGTGGGAGTGATGTAGGGCAATTCTGGGCGTTACAAGCCTTGCAGATGATTGGATTAGCATCAGGAGATTACCAGCAAGCGATTGGAAGCTTTAACACGCCTTGAACTGGCCTACAGAAGGATATCCGTCTCACACTTTTCTTTGGAATTTTGGAATTTTGCTCTTGTTCTTGGAGGCAGCTCTGCATGAAAATTCTCTTGTTTAGGGTTCAATGATCTTTAGCATAAGTAGTGAATCACATTAGGTTAATTATTTTTGGCCAAGATCTTGAGAATTCATGAATGGAATATTTGGTCTTTAAGCCATATGAAATCTTTCCATAACCATGCAAATCATGCCCTTTTGTCTTGATTCTAATTTGATTGATTAAGCCAGCTCATTTGGATTTGATTTTCATCAAAATCAGACCTTCAAAACAAATCTTGGTATTTTTTATTATTTATTTGATTTAAAATGTTTTTTATTAAATAAAAACCATAATAAAATAAATAAATGGAGCAAATAAGATATGGTGGTTGCCTTGGGTCGTGGACCATGCTACTAACTCAAAACAAGTGCAAACAATTGGGCCCATTTAACAAAAATTACAATTTGAGGCATAGTTGACTTTTGACAATTTTGCAAAAAGGGGCAACTTCATCAATGCATAACTTCCCCAATTTTGACTCTTTGAAGGTGTTCTTGGACTTTTCAGAAAGCTTGAGATGTCTTCTAAGCAACCATTTTGGTCTCATCTCAATTGATTCTTCCATTTTCATGTATGAAACTTTGACAAAAAGGTGTTTTTGTTGACTTTTCAAAATGACATATAATGTCAAAATTCATAATTTCTTGTGAGTGCATATTTTGAACTTGGGAGCTGAAGATGAATTGTAGAGAATTGAATCCTCTTTAAAATAAGCTTTGCATGGGTAATTTCTCATAAAGTATGAGAAAGTTATGCTTGGTCAAAGTTGAGTTGACTCTTCCTGCAAAACCCTAATTTAGCAACTTTTGGGTTTTGATGAATTGTGAGCAATCCTTGATGAATCATGATCAATCCTAGATCAAATGATTAATAAAACTTCAAAATGAGGATTTTGACCAAAAATCTTAAAGTTTGACTGTATGTGGGCCACAATTGACTTTTGCCCTAGCACAGTCGATTTTCAGGCCTTTGAGCAATTGACTGAGCAAACTTCCTCTGTAGGGCTTGAAACTTATCTTGAGAACATATTAGGACAATGGTGAGAATTTGGGATCCCTTGGACTCAAGTATCTTGATACAACATGAAACCCTAATTTGGGGTAAACTGCCTTGGGAGAGAGTTTGTCTGGTCAACCCTTGGACTTCTTTGAGCAACTTGAGGATCTTTCTTGAAATGTTTTGAGAAATATGAGAGGGAAAATTTTGGAGTACAACACAACGCCTATACATCGTCAGCAGGGTCTGTTCAAAAGCATACTATAGAGATTGTGGTATCATTTTTGTCATCCTCCCTCTAAGGCTTAGAGTTTTTAATCGAGAGTTGAATATCACAAAAGGAAATAAGAACACATTTTTGAAATAGTGAATACGAATGAATTGATTCAAGACAAACATGTGTAATACATTGATAAAATAATGAGGTTTGATATGAATAAATGTTCAAACAAATCAAAATAAAATGACACATTGAAAATTCTAATGAACGAAAAGTCTTCTTGTGAGAACTTGTCACTTCAGATGGTATGCCTTGGAGGGATGGTAGAAGAACTAAGCCTGACCGTCTTGTGTGAATTCTAGCACTCCTTCATCAATCAGGTCTTGAATTTTATTTTTCAATGCCCAAACAGTCATTAGTATCATGCCCCGGGTTGTTGGAAGGGTATGCACACCTTGCATCAGGATTGTAGTTAGGCGAAGAAGTCCTGGAATTCGGATGAGGTCCTATCAATGTAATCAGGATCATCCTTAATAGTTGTTGCAAAGCTTGAGACAACAACATGTTGAGTTTGGTAAACTTCCTTTTGGGCATATCCGGCTTACTCTGATTAACCTGTTATTTATGGCGAGGTTGTTGTTGGACCCGTGATGTAGTAGCAACTTGGAAAGGTCCACTCTTCACCAAACCAACCTTTTATATTCTTGGAGGTTGATCAATGACTTGGTCCCCGGCCTCGACTGTTTGCTTCATACTGTTGTATTCGTCTTGATGAAGTCGGTTGATGATGGCTTTCAGCTCTTCTTGTCTTCGGGCTAGGCCTTAGATAAGAGACATCTGCCCCAACATCTTGATTCTCCTTGCACCTACCTCAGCTTGCAGTTGTTCCGGCCGTTCATCCTTATTGTCTTCAGGACTTTTCTTGACCAAGTTCCCAACGAGGAGTGTTTTCAACTCTTCCTGCCCCTTGGATAGGTTTAGGAATTTTTCCGTGAACTGAGCTTCTTGAGTTTGAAGATCTCTGTTGTCTTGTTTGAGAGCCATTACTGAAATAAACAGCGAGAACATAAGAGACATGTACTGGAAGGCTTGTTATGCAATGATATGTAGGATATATATATGCAATGTTTCCAAGGATCTCGCGGGGTAAGCAAGAAACTGTTAGCATTTGGTTGCAACTTGATTGAAGAAACTTCGTGTCTTTAAGAGTCCTTCTTCAAAAGTCAAGCTCACCATATTGGTGCCTTCGTCTGGGCAGGCTCACTGGTGGTCCCTTTGCCCCGAGTGTCAGATGACTCGGCAACAGGGGTAAGGATTGGAACTTGAGTAGGGGCAGTAGCAGATGTACTGGCCGGCGTAATAACAATAGGCTTCCGAATAGTTAGTGGAGAGATCTCAGGGGATAAAAGTCTTCCGCTGCAGGTGACTTTACTATATCCAACAATATTGCTGACGTCGGTATCAACCTCTTCATCTTTCAAATCTTGTTTAACCCCGTGATAATACATGTCAGCCCCATAGTGCCACGGGACAACTTTATCTGATCTATAGGGGATAGGCCCATGAATGGTAATGATCAAGGGAGCGATTCTCGGAACATATGTAATTCTAACAGGCTTTCTCGAGGAAGCCTCAGAAGAATTGTTGAAAATGGTGATTATAGCAACTTCTTCAACAGGAACCAAAGGAACAACAATCTTCTCAAACAGAATTTATTTATTATCCATCAGGCGTTGGACACCTGACTTCAAAAGATGGCAACCGGTAGGTAGGACGGAACACAGACGGAAACCTTCGCCACAACCCGGAAATAAATCGGCTAACAGAAGGTTCTTCTTCACAGTCATCAATGGAGTAGCAATGTCTTTCACAGAAACCACAAACGAGTCTTCATCTATAGCATTCACTCCATGCTTGGGCATCGGGGCAGTCATAACATTAGGCTTTTCGGGCGCTTCAAACTCAATCTCCTTAGCATCAATCAGATCCTGTACCTTATTCTTCAGGACCTAGCAATAATTCGTATCATGCCCCGGGCTATCAGAATGAAAAGCACAGTGGGTGTTCGGATTGTACAGCGGTGATGTTGTATTAGGATTCTTCGGGTCTTCCTTCGGAATCACCAAGTTGGTCTATAGCAACTGCGGAAGAATCTGAGACAGGGTCATATGGAGCTGAGTGAATTGTCTTTGCAGCCTCTCGGCTCTTGGCTGATTGTTGCGTTGTGTGGCAACAGTTGGTCTTGATATAACAACTGCATTGACTGCTTGGCGGCGCTCAGGTCTATTCTGGCCTTTTAAACTGTAAACTGCACTGGACTCCTTCTTAAAAGGTTTCTTCTCGGTACTTGACGAAGCATCCTTCTGTATCTTACCGCTCTTGATACCGGCCTCAACTCTTTCCCCGGTCATAATCAGCTCAGTAAACCCAGACGATGAACTTCCAATCAGATGGTTGAAATACGAACCAGACAAGGTCCCCAGAAACATATCCACCAACTCCCTGTCAGCCAGCGGGGGTTGTACTCTTCCAGCAAGGTCCCTCCATTTCTGAGCATAGTCTTTGAAACCTTCGCTCGCACCCATAGACATACCCTGAAGTTGGGTACGCGTGGGAGTGAGGTCGGAATTGTATTGGTACTGCTTGTAAAAAGCAGCAGCAAGGTCTTCCCAATTACGGATACTAGCTCCTTCCAACTGGTAAAACCATTCAAGTTGATTCCTTGAAAGACAATCTTGAAAGAAATGGACCCAGAGGTTCTTTTCAGCAGTGTATGATTGAATCTTTCTAACATACGAGCGGAGGTGCAGCTTTGGACAAGAAACCCCATCGTATTTAGAAAATATTGGTGCTTTAAATTTATGGGGAATCACTACCCCAGATGACAAACCCAAATCACCAAGTCCAATCCAGGTACCTTCTGGATCTCCATCGCACTTAACCGGTCTTCAAGCTCTTTATATCTATCCTCAACCGGAGGATACTGGTCTTCGTCAAAGTCATTCTCGTTGTCTGAAACCACAGGGCTAGGAGCCCTCCTTTCTTCTTGGTTTTCTCCCCCTCCAGATGAGTGGGATAAATTGACTTCATCTCGCAAATTGTTTCCAAATCTGCGACCCATATTTAGGAGGACCGTCTTCTTATTCTTCTTCTTCTTCTTATCCTTCAAGATAAGAGTCTTCAGATCTTGCTGACCCTTCGCCAAATTCACGAACATTTCCTGGAATTGGGCGTTCTGAGCTTGCAGAGCCTTGATAGCTTGATCAGTTGATGTTTCAGAAGACATGATGAGCGCTGAAATAAACAGCGAAGAAGATGAGAAACCTGTAAGGGTACCTGTAATGAGGTGCATGGAAATGGGATGCATATGATATGATTTCAAAGACTTTAGGGATTCAAATTCGTAAACCAAAATGAAACACACTTTATTAGATAACAAACTCGAAACAATGTTTGACAAATTCCTTTAAGGCGTTACAAAGGGAAAAACTGAAAATTAAATCAAAACTAGAAATAACAAAAGACATCAGCCCTCCCATGGTCGTTTTCCATTGGTGCTGACATAATCATTGAGGCCCTTCTCATTCACCAGCTGCCTTGTAAGCTTTAGAATCTTCCGCTCCTGCTCGTGATACTTTTCTCTGTAAGTATCCCGCTCTTCTCTCAACTGGATCCACGACCTCTTTAATTCCCCAATGTCAGTTGGCATGTACGGATGTAGGACAGTAGGAGGAACCCCTTCTTTATCAGCATTCTCAACAATTACCGGTAAGATAGCTTCATACGGCATTCCCAACTTTTGGGCACGGATTCGAACCCATCAGAGATATGGATCCATCGGAAGAGAGGTCTTCATCCCTAACTCGTGTGGATCAGATCTGTGTACCCTGTTCCAAGCTCGTAGGAACCTGCGGCGATGCTCCTCACTATCCCCTTGGAAGTCAAAAACAACGCTCGGAAGCAACAACTCAGGAGGTCCGTCCCTTCTAGCTCGCCCAAACTGTCGCAAGGCCAAACAAGGATTATAGGTGATCCCTCCCCTAATTCCAAGTAAAGGAACATTGGGGTATTCTCCGCACCGGTTGATAACAGCTACTTCTTCCATGTCTTTAGTGCTCCAGATGATGTCTGTGTGAGCCAGGTACATAATTCTGTAGGCCCATCCCATACCTTCCTTGTTCTTCAAAACAGATTTGGGGAGGTGAGAAATAAACCACCTCGCCAGCAATGGTGCACAGCACATAAGGGTTCCCCGTTTCCGAGCAGTACGGGCATAAAGAGCATGTAAAATATCCCCTAAGAGAGTGGGCACAAGGTTACGGGACATGAAAATATTCACTGTGTTCACATCAACAAAGGAATCTGAATTGGGAAACAGAACCAACCCATAAATAAGAAGAGCCAGAATGTCTTCAAATGCCTAAAAGTCTAGACTGTCCCAAAACTGATTAGCCCGATCAACCAAGAACTTAGCCAAGAAGCCTTTTGTCCCACTCCGAGTTTCCCAGTTAGACATTACCTCAGCCTTTGTTAGATGTAGGGCTGTAGCAACATCTTCTGGCCTAAGGGCTTTCTCCCAACCTATAAACGGCGTCTGCTTTAGAATAGAAATACCAAGCAAATCAGAGAACTCCTCCAAAGTAGGGACCAACTAGTAGTCCGGGAAGGTGAAGCAATGGTACAATGGTTCAAAGAAATGGCACAAGACACTTAACATCTGCTCATCCATTTTGGAAGTGACCAAACCAAGGAGGTGACCATGTCTTCTGATAAAGAAGGAAGTATTTGGAACCTTTGCAACCAAGTCTCTAAGTTGAGTAGGAATCTGTACAAAACTGATGCGAATAGTGTTTCTACGCATGGAGGCCATGACCTACAAAACAAAACAAAGATGAATCCCCTCTGTCTTTGAAATAGGTTAGTCTGATGCAAGATGCATGCAATGTCATGATGTCATGATGTCATGATAGAAACACACCACAAGTATTCACAGATAGCAAACATGGTAAGGGCAAACAAGTCACACAGTAGCCCTCAGATTTCAGGCTGGCATGGAGTTTATGTATTACCCTCTTTAAGTTTAGTTGGTTCAACTTGTCATAGTAATAGTAACAAGGTTCTAGAGGATCTCAATATCACTCACCACCCTCGATCGGTCATAATTCCAGTTTGGCAACCTTTTCTTGCGGCCGGAATCATCGCGAGAGTTTGGTCTCAATGAGTGTAGCATACTGCTACTGTTCTATGGCCAAGTTGGTTAATTATAGGTTCTAAGGTCAGTTGGTGCTTAATGACCCCTTAGAAGACCCATATTCTCCTTGTTCCACCATAAGGGATATCGGTACAAACTAAAATGCCACACCAACGTAGCTACTGCTTCAACCGTATCGGTCTACGCCGTACAGTTCTCTCACAGTCTATTGCTACACTACCTAAATGGTATCCCCAGACCCGGGTTAGGACCTATAGTAACTCCGATTCAAACCCACAAAGATAAACATACAAATCAAGAAATTGAAAACATTATGATGAACTAGTCCTAAGGTACACCCCACTTATTAAATCCCCAGCAGAGTCGCCAGTTCTGTGATACGGTGGGAAGAATTGACTGTTTTTGGAATGCTGGTCCGCGTTTTGCGTTTTCTTTTGCAAAATGTCGCGGTAAGCAAGAGTCGTCACCGACTTTTATTTTATCCAACAAGGAAAGGAAAAAAGCACAGAAAAAAATCCTTTTTCGAGATTATTTATGAGTACGGGGGGTAGATTATAGAAAGGGAAGGTATTAGCACCCTTTCTATCCGTAGTTATCTACGGGCTCTTAGGTACTTGCTCATCATTTTCAAAAATTTTTCTTTGTGCTTGTGGGTTTTGAAAAGTTTTTGTTTTAAACTTCGATTTAACTCTTGCTTCTGTCCTTAAGAGTGTAATGAAGTGTTTTGAAAAATGTTTGTAAAGGAGTGTAAGTGCGAGAAATTTGTTTTGTTTTGGATGAGCAAGTATCTAAGAACTATCTACCTACTCAAAAAAGGAATCGTTCTATGCTAATTTCCTTTAGATAATTCTATCCCACTATTAGTGAGTAGGTAGCACCGTCGTTGGAGTTTGAGGGTCAATTTGAATGAGGGACATACGGTCACTAAAGCAATGTTAGGATGTCTTAGCGGTAACCCTAATGTCTTAGATCATGTATTCGAGGCAACAATTTCCGAGGCAACCATTTTGAGGCAACTATGATCTTTTAGACAAGAGGGCAACCTCTAAAATACCCTATACTCAATGACCGTGTACGAAGGCAACCAAGTGGGGTGTACCCTAGGAGTGCGCATGTGCGATTGTGTTATTTTCAGTTATTTTTATCTTTGCACATGTTAAGGGTGATCTAATTTTATTTTAGATTAAGCATTCATTCTTGTCATGCAAACCCTATTATCAAACATCTAACAGTTGTAATTTGCAGAATTGAAATGCGGAAATTAAAACTAATTATTACAAGGCGTCGGGTATTTACATCGCCAAAAACAACCCTTTGAAAATAAAACAAAGAAGTGAAATAAATAAAATGTCCTAATTATTTATTACAAACCGGGAGCAGATACATTAATTGGATGAAAGAAAAATAAAGCGCGACACAAAATTAAATCGAAGGCGAAATTAGGGTTTTGACCCTTTTTAAAGAAAATGTTTTTTTTTGTTTTTTATTTTAAGAAAAGAAATTAAATCCTAAATTAAAATACTAAATTAATTATAAAATAAATTAATTGATGAAAAATAAATAAATGACATATTTTTGGAGTTTTGATTATTTAAGAAAGAAATTAAAATGATTAAATTATAGTTAAAACCTAATGATTTCTAATTAATTTTATTTACAAAACAAATTAAAATTCCCTAATTAACATCCTAATTAATTAATTAGTATTTATTAATAAAAGAAAATAAAAGTTCTAAAATTTAATGGGACCAAAAAGTATTTTTTGTGATGTTTTTTTGATAAAAAAAAGAAACTAATTTTATTGGTTAGTAAATTAATTAAACAAAATAAAATAAACTAAAATAAACAAAATATAAAGAAAAGGATAAGATGGGCCTGATTTGGGTGTTTGAATAGCAATTTCGCTGGCCCATTAAGGCTGATCCATGTGACTTTTTCTGATCCAGTGCTCATGCGTTGACCTGCATATGGTGTGCCTCCAATACTTGACCACCAGATCTGGCCACCTGGCCATCTGGCACGCTGAAGAGTGAGGTAGTATGATGGTCCTTTGGCATGCGCGTACACTAGATCGCCTGAAGAATAACAAGAAAATGTAACTTGCTGGAGGCATGGATCGAACCCCTGACCTCCAACCTTTGGGTCCTTAAGCGCTAATGTGTCTACCACTAAGCTGCTTGCTTTCAATTGTTAGTATGATACAAATTAATAATAATATAACAAAACAAAATTCAATGGTCAGAAAAAGAAAAAAGCGCGCGTGTATTTGAATGGACCTATGGATGGATGACACGACTTCATCACTGTCCTCTAAATCCTGCAATTTTTACCTGCGGATTTTTATCCGCGGCTAAAATCGTAACTTCATCCTAAAATCTTCCCCAGGCCATATAAACGCATTCTAAGAACATGGTTGAGTTCGTCTCAACCTACTGATCACAACCATGGCCAATATTAAGGCTGATTTTTCCTGAAACAAAAAACCCCAAAAACAAAAACGAAACCCTAACAATGCTGGGTCTCGTTACAGGTCATGGAAACGCAATTGTATGATACCAAATGCTTGCAAATGATTTGTAGATTCAGAATATGCTATTAATTCATATCAACCATGCTTAAATTGCAAAATACGAAATCAAGAACAGGGCAATGTTACGAATGACTTATAACGCGTATGAGGGTCTGGAAATGCCTGGTTCTGCTTGCTTTCGCTTGTGGTGATTGCTAGGAAGAGATTGAGACACTTGCCAAGCCTTGAGGATGCCTCTATGATTGATTTCGAAGTCACATTTTTTCTGTTTTTTTTGCAAACTTTGTTCTGCCTCTAGAACAGATCTCCAACCCCTATTCTTATATGCATCGCTTCCTTATGTATTGTACAATACATTAGGTCTGAATTCCTTGTCCAAATCTTCCTCTATCAATGCTTGAATATTTGATTTGATCTTCTTTTACGACCTTCCAATTTTGGCTTGATTTGAATCTTTTTGTACTCTAATGCCTTGATACGAGTTTGGTATGGTGCAAGCTGTCCATTGAAACCTATAATCATCAAAAGATCTTTAGTTATCAATATTTTTGATTTTATGTGATTTTATTTGATTTAAAATGAATTAATTCAAATAAAAATCAAATTAAATAATAGAAATATAATATGAACACATGGTCAAGGCTAGAGCACGTGGGCAATAATGCAAACTCAAAACAAGTGAAAAAGAATGGGCCCATTTGGCAAAATTTAAAGTTTTGGGGGATAGTTGACTTTTGGCAATTTTGCAAAAAAGTCCAACTTCAACAATGCATAACTTCTTCAATTTTGAAGTTTTGGAGATGTTCTTGGACTTTTTAGAAATCTTGAGATGTCCTCTAATCAACCCTTTTGGTATCATCTCATTTTGATACTCCATGCTCAAGTTAGAAGCTTTGACAAAAAAGGTGTTTTTGTTGACTTTCAAAAATGACCTATAATGTCAAAATTCATAACTTCTTCTGAGTGCATATTTTGATCTTGGGGTATGAAGATGGATTGTAGGAAATTGCATCCTCTTAAAAATTAGCCTTGGATGGGTAATTTCTCATAAAGTATGAGAAAGTTATGCTTGGTCAAAGTTGAGTTGACTTTTCCTACAAACCCTAATTTAGCAACTTTTGAATCTTGATGAATTTTGAGAATTCCTTAATGAATCATGATCAACCCTTGATCAAATGATGAAATATCCTTCAAAATGATAAAGTTGACATAAAATCTTGAAGTTTGACTGTATTTGGGTCACAGATGACTTTTGCCCTAGCATAGTCGATTTTTGGACCTTTTGAGCAATTGAATGAGCAAAATTCCTCTGCAAGGCTTGAAACTTGACATGGATGATCTTGAGAACATATTAGGACATTGGTGAGAAATTGTGGTCACTTGGACTCAAGGATATTGATGCAACATGAAACCCTAATTTGGGGTAGACTGCCTTAGGAGAGAGCTTGTCTGGTCAACCCTTGGACTATCTTGAGCAACTTGGAGATCTTTCTTGAAATATTTTGAGAAATATGGGAGGGCAAATTTTGGGGTACAACAGCTGCCCCTTTTCAATCTTCTTAAACCTGAGGATGTAGATTGGCTTTCGTGCCTTTTGTGATCCGAAGGTGGAAGATGATTGAACACTAGAGTGCCCAGAAATTTGCACTCGCATGAAGTGGTAATTGTCCTGTGATGTCGGGAATGGGATTACAGATGCCATTTGGAGATTGCTGACAAGGGGATGGGCTTAAAGATGCCATCTGAAGGAGTGTCGATCGCATAAGAGATTCCTTAGCAAGAGCTTGTATACTTGTTGTTGTGGAAGATTCCGCTGGGGAAGCCTGATCTTTGTTGAGGGAAAGGAACTCACCCGTAATTCATATGAGGTGTCGAGATTTAGGAACTTGCCCGTAATTCAACTGAGGTGTCGAGATTTAGGAACTTTCCCGTAATTCAACTAGGGGGGAAACATCTTCGTCGAGATTTAAGAACTCGCCCGTAATTCAACTGAGAAAACTTCTCTGCTGAGATTTAGGAACTCGTCGGTAATTCAATGGAGGAACACTTTTATCGAGATTTAGGAGCTTGTCTGTACTTCAATTGAGAAAACATATCTGCTGAGTTTTAAGAACTCGTCCGTAATTCAACTGGGGTGTCGAGATTTAGGAACTTATGTGTACTTCAACTGAGAAAACATCTCTGCTGAGTTTTAAGAACTCGTCCGTAATTCAACTGGGGGGAAACATCTTCATCGAGATTTAAGAACTCGCCCGTAATTCAACTGAGAAAACTTCTCTGCTGAGATTTAGGAACTCATCTGTAATTCAACGGAGGAACAGTTTTGTCGAGATTTAGGAACTTGTCTGTACTTCAACTGAGAAAACATCTCTGTTGAGTTTCAAAAACTCGTCCATAATTCAACTGGTGTGTCGAGATTTAGGAACTTGTCTGTACTTCAACTGAGAAAACATCTCTGCTGAGTTTTAAGAACTCGTCCATAATTCAACTGGGGGAAAACATCTTCGTCGAGATTTAAGAACTCGCCCGTAGTTCAACTGAGAAAACTTCTCTGCTGAGATTTAGGAACTCGTCTGTAATTCAACGGAGGAACACTTTTGTCGAGATTTAGGAACTTGTCTGTACTTCAACTGAGAAAACATCTATGCTGAGTTTTAAGAACTCGTCCATAATTCGACTGGGGAAACATCTTCGTCGAGATTTAAGAACTCGCCCGTAATTCAACTGAGAAAACTTCTCTACTTAGATTTAGGAACTCGTCTGTAATTCAACGGAGGAAAAAGCTTCATAGCTTTGAATTTTGTGAGAATTTAACCGCATCCTTCCTGAAAGATAAAGGTTAGTTGTATGTAATGCATGATATGTATCAAGCAAATGATGTTCTCAAAATAAATGAGGTTGTGTCGTATGATGTGTATGCATGTCATGATGCATGGAAACGTAACGTTTTTAGCTGGGGAAAATAAATCCCGGGTAACTGCTGGAGAAAAGAGCTGAATTCTTCATTTCCGCTGGAGATAGCGGATGAAGGTACTTATGAGAATAAACCTGCAGGAGAGGATAACTTCGCTGGGGAACAAACTGATGAGGAGATTACTCTGTGGGGAAGAGATGCTCTACTGAGGATTCCGCTGATAAATTCAGCTGGGGATAAAATTACCGTTGCTGGTGATACTTAATCCTGTTGGGGACTCGTGTTTCTGCTCGTGAAAGGATTGAACTCTGTTGGGGATAATTTTTTCAATAGCGACCTTACTGGGGATAACCTTTTAGGCTCTACTGGGGACAATCTGCCATAGTCTACTGGGGATGATTCTCCAAACTTCACTAGAGAAACTTTTTCAGACTGCGCTGGGGAAACTTTCCAAACTCCACTGGGGATGTTTTATACTCCGCCGGGGATGATAATACTTTTCAGTGCTGATGATAGATAAACTCTGCTTGGGTAGAATATTACCGGTTCATTCGTGGTTGTGAGTCTCAGCTAGGGAGAGCTAACATTACCGCCTTCTCTTACTCTATGGGGAGTGAAAGTATTTCAGCCATATTTTTCAGCTGAATTTATCCTTGTACCTGGTGGACAGAGCAACTGTAAAGCTCGGACAATTCTTATTGCCCTTGTTTTTGATATTACCAGTAATTGTCTTTTGTTTCGCATGTAAATATTCATGAGCAACAATTAATGTCAAATGCATATATCAAAAATGAACATTGGACGTTCTTTGCAAAACAAAACAGAAAAATGAAAACATTTTGAAATTTATTTGTAAAATGACTTGCATTGATTTTTGAAGTTAGCCTGTAAATAGGCGTTTTTGTACAAGAGGCTGACGTCCTAGTAAGAGAACACCGCCGAACAATAGAGTTTATACAATTTGTGAAAACAAGGAAAAAACAGCTATGTGAATAATCCCACTGGGTTCCAACTCCGCTATTGCCTTTATATCCTCGAGCATCTCATCACTTTGCTACTTGGTTGAAGGTAGATCAGATTAATCAGTGCCGTCCGAGCTTGATAGTTGATACCGAAGTTTAGTTGTAAGGTGATCCCATGAGACATAGTGTTACGCTTTGATCCCTAATTTTTTCCTGGACTGCCCTTTCGGGTTTTCAGCCCACCGGGATACCCTTTTTTGCCCAAGCCGCCTTTTTAGGTTTTCGGCTTACCGGGTGTAAGATTTTTCATTTTCATCCCTAATTTTTGCTTGAACCCTTTTGGTTCGTCAGGAAGCCCTTATTTTTTCCCAGGCCAGTCAACCTAGCGGGTCTTTGATTATGCGTAGTATTTTTTCACTATGTCTGCATTGACAAGGTGAGGAAGGTCGTCACCATCCATGGTGGTTAGAATCATAGCTCCTCTTGAGAAAATTTTCTTAACCACAAATGGCCCTTCGTAAGTAGGGGTCCATTTGCCCCTGGGATCACCTTGAGGTAAGATAATGCGCTTGATCACCAGATCCCCGACTTGATACTCTTGTCGTCTAACTTTCTTGTTAAATGCCTTGACCATCCGCTTTTGATACGTCTGACCATGACAAATAGCAGTAAGTCTCTTTTCGTCGATTAAGTTCAGTTGATCAAGCCGGGTCTGAATCCAGTCATCTTCGCTCAAACCTACATCCTTCATAATCCGAAGAGAGGGTATCTGAACTTCAATGGGCAAGACGACCTCCATGCCATAAACCAAGGAATAGGGTGTTGCCCCTGTTGACGTCCGCGCTGAAGTACGGTACCCATGAAGAGCAAACAATAATATCTCGTGCTAATCTTTGTACGTCACCGTCATCTTCTGCATAATCTTCTTAATGTTCTTATTATCTGCTTCTACAGCCCCATTCATCTTCGGCCGGTAAGGAGAAGAGTTGTGATGCTGTATCTTGAACTGCTTGCAGAGCTCGGTGATCATCTTATTGTTGAGATTTGTACCATTGTCTGTAATAATCCTTTCTAGTATACCATATCGACATATTAGGTTATGCCGAATGAACCGTGCCACGACGTTCTTGGTCACTGTAGCAAAGGAAGCTGCTTCAACCCACTTCGTAAAGTAATCAATAGCTACCAGGATGAAATGATGCCCGTTAGATGCCGTAGGTCTGATCTCGCCGATCATGTCAATGCCCCACATTGCAAAAGGCCATGGAGCTGTCAAAACATTCAGAGGTACTGGAGGTATGTGCACCTTATCAGCATAGACTTGGCACTTATGACAGGTCTGAGAATGTTGATAACCGTCGGCTTCCATTGTAGACCAAAAATATCCTGCCCAAAGGATTTTCTTTGTCATGGTGTGTCCACTGGAATGAGTCCCGAAAGTACCCTCATGTAACTCTACCATAATCCTTTCTGCTTCGTTCTTATCCACATAACGCAGTAAGGTTGAATCATGGTTACGCTTGTAAAGAATGCCATTACTGATGAAAAACTTCGCCGCGAACGTCCTCAGAAACTTCTTATCATTAACAGATGCACCCTCAGGGTATTCTTGAGCCTCAAGATACCTCTTCACCTCATGAAACCAGGGTTTATCTGCTACCTCTTCAGTCTCAATGTCGCAACAATGTGCAGGTTCATCCAACCATTCAATGGTAATCCGGGGAGCCTCATTGTCCCAATTGACTTTGAACATAGAAGACATCATAGCCAGCGCGTCCGCCAACTGATTCTCCTCTCTAGGGAAGTGTTCAAAGGTGATCTCTTCGAAGTGCGGAAGCAAATTCAACACATACTCGTTGTAAGGAATAAGATTAGGGTGTGTCGTATCCCACTCGCCTTTGATCTGACTGATTACGAGAGCGGAATCTCTGAATACACTTAAGAACTTAATCCTTACGTCAATTGCTGCTTGAAGACCCATGATGCACGCTTCATACTCCGCCATATTGTTGGTGCAGTTGAAACATAATCGGGCGGTGAACAAAGTATGAGAGCCTTCAGGAGATATGATCACGGCGCCAATGCCATTACCCAAAATGTTTGAAGCTCCATCAAAGTACATAGACCATCAGGATCCTTCCTCAGGTCCTTCATCCGGTCCAGGTGTCTCACAGTCAATCACTATCATGATATTCTCATCCGGGAATTCAAAGTTCATAGACTGGTAATCGTCCACCGCCTGATGTGCCGAATGATATGCCAACACACTTCCCTTGATTGCCTTTTGGGTCGTGTACTGGATGTGATACTCAGTCAAAATCATCTGCCATCTTGCTATTCTTCCGGATAAGGCATGCTTTTCGAAGATATACTTGATTGGATCCATCTTTGATATCAATAGAGTAGTGTGAGTCAGCATATACTGTCTCAGCCGACGAGCAGCCCATGCCAAAGCGCAGCAAGTTTTCTTAAGCAACGAGTATCAGGTCTCGCAGTCGGTAAACTTTTTGCTAAGGTAATAAATATCATGCTCTTTTCGGCCAGAATCGTCATGCTGCCCCAGCACACACCCCATCGAATTGTCGAGTACTGTCAAGTATAAGATCAAAGGTCTCCCTTCAACTGGCGGCATCAGAATGGGTGGCTCTTGGAGATATTCTTTGATCCTTTCGAAAGCGACCTGACATTCATCATTCCATCTTACCACTTGATCTTTCTTCAGTAACTTGAAGATTGGATCACAAGTAGCAGTCAGGTGTGAGATGAATCATGCAATATAGTTCTGACGTCCCAGAAAGCCTCTGACTTCTTTTTCCGTTCGGGGAGCTGGCATTTCCTGTATAGCCTTCACCTTTGCAGGATCCACTTGAATACCTTTATCACTTACAACGAAACCCAACAACTTACCAGACCTCACTCCGAATGTGCACTTGTTCGGGTTTAACCTCAATCTGTACAATTTCAACCTGTCAAATAACTTCTGAAGATGGTCAAGATGTTCTTCCTCAGTCTGAGACCTTGCAATCATATCATCGACGTATACCTCAATCTCTTGATGGATCATGTCTTAGAACAAAGCGACCATGGCGCACTGATACGTTGCCCCAGCATTCTTCAATCCGAAAGGCATGACCTTGTAGCAAAAGGTACCCATTGAGTAACAAATGTTGTCTTCTCCATATCCTCGGGAGCCATTTTAATCTGATTATAACCGGAGAAACCATCCATAAAGGAGAAGACTTTATGTTGTGCAGTGTTGTCAACCAGAATGTCGATATGAGACTGAGGGAAATCATCCTTGGGACTTGCCCTGTTCAGATCCCTATAGTCAACACACATTCGAACTTTACCATCCTTCTTCGGCACAGGAACCACGTTGGCCACCCACTGTGGGTAAGAAGTAACTGCTAGAAAACTGACGTCAAACTGCTTCATCACTTCAGCCTTGATTTTCTCAGACATCTCTGGGCGCATTCGGCAGACTTTCTGTTTCACTGGAGGACAGTCTTCCTTGGTAGGCAGGCGGTGAACCACGATATCAGTATCTAACCCCGACATATCTTTATAAGACCAAGCAAAGATCTCAACATAGTCATGCAGCATCTGAATTAAACGTTGCTTAACACTAGCTTCCAGATTTGCACCGATCTTGACCTCTTTCTTGTCTACCTCTGTACCCAGATTTACTGTTTCCACTGGCTCTTCATGCGGCTGTATGGCCCTCTCTTCCTGAAGTAACAGTCTAGCAAGATCACCAGGCACTTCGCAATCATCTTCACCTTCGTCTTCAGCTAAGTTGATCAGACTTTCGAAGTCATAATCGGCAGTAGCAGAGTCGATATCAGTGGGATCCAGAATGGATGTAGACCTGTATATATGAGTGTGTGTAAAATAGCTGTTTTGCAAGATAAAAAGAAAAACAAGGAGCGCAAAATTTGAAATGCAAGAAAACGTCCAATGCTTTTATTAATGATATATGAAAATGACACACATAGAGCCCTCACAAACAAGACCACGGTGTCTCGGGTAAGGCACCGGGCCATAAAGTTTTAAAAAAAATTGTCTGTTACAAACTCAAAACAAAAGTCTCATTACTGGGTAATAAATGAAATTGGGATGAAGTCTTTTGCCGTCCAATTGCTTAGTCCGCCATCGGTAGTTGGGTAGATCCAACTGTCAAACTCAGATTCTTCAACATCGTCTTCAATGGCATTCACTCCTGAATTATTGATAAATAGGGGAGGTCCTCCAATCCGTGCACGTCGAACAGCCCTTTGAGCTTCTGCAGTGAAACCCAGACCAAACTTGTTAGTCTTATGTGCAAAATTAGGGAGTTGGCCCCAATTCACACACCCACCTTTCTCAACAACAGCCCGGGCATCCTTTAGGGAAGCCATCTTCATTGGAGGATCTTCAGTAACAGTTTCAGTTGATGCCAGCGTCCGGGGGACTTCTTCAAAATGTTGAAAAGGGGTCTCAATGAACTCCCCGTCCATCTCCACATATCGGAAAGAGTTGAGGTGGCTCACCATGTACTCCTCTTCTCCTCGTACCGTAATAATTTTCCCTTTCACTGGGTATTTCAGCATCTGGTGAAGCGTAGAAGTCACTGCCACAACTTTGTGGATCCACGGGCAACCCAGCAAACAAGAATAAGATGGCCGAATGTCTATCACATAGAATGTAGACGCGAAGATCTGAGAACCAACTTTAACCGAAATATCCACTTCTCCATGTACCATCCTCTTGGACCCGTCAAAAGCCCTAACTACAATGTTACTTGGCTTTAGCTCCAACCCTTCACAGTCTAAACAGTCTAGTACTTTCTTGGGTAAAACATTCAATAAAGACCCAGTATCCACCAATACACGAGCTAGAGTAGTGCCCCTGCACTTAATGGAGACATGCACGACATCATTGTGATTCTTCCCCTTAGCAGTCAAGTTCGCGTCGGAGAAACCCAACCCATTATCTGTTTTCAGACTAGCCACGTAATCTTTAAACTGATCAGCTGATGTCTCCTGTGGCACATGCGCAGTCTTTAGAAAAGCAACCAGAGCCTTAACAAGGGCCTCTGAACACAACAATAAGAAAAACATAGAGATCTTCGACGAGGTTTGCCCCAGCTGCTCGACTACATTGTAGTCGCTATTCTTGATGATCTTTAAAATTTCCTCTATCTCTTATCTAGAGGCTTCAACAGTAATCTTCCTCGGTTCCTCCGTCCGGGAAGGCTCACCGGTGGTCCCTTTGCCCCGAGTGTCAGATGACTCGGAAACAGGGGTAAGGATTGGAACTTGAGCAGGGGCAGTAGCAGATGTACTAGACGGCGTAATAACAACAGGCTTCCGAACAGTTGGTGGAGAGATCTCAGGGGAGAAAAGTCTTCCGTTGCGGGTGACTTTACTAGATCCAACAATATTGCTGACGTTGGTATCAGCCTCTTCATCTTTCAAATCTTGTTTAACCCCGTGATAATACACGTCAGCCCCATAGTGCCACGGGACAGCTTTATCTGATGTATAGGGGATAGGCCCAGGAATGGTAATGATCAAGGGAGAGATTCTCGGAACATATGTAATTCTAACAGGCTTTCTCGAGGAAGCCTTGGAAGAATTTTCGAAAATGGTGATCATAGCAACTTCTTCAACAGGAACCAAAGGAACAACAATCTTCTCAAACGAAATTTCTTTATTATCCATCAGGCGTTGGACACCTGACTTCAAAAGATGGCAACCAGTAGCTAGTACGGAACACAGACAATAACCTTCATCATAACCCGGAAATAAACCGGCTAACAGAAGGTTCTTCTTCACAGTCATCAATGGAGTAGCAATGTCTTTCACAGAAACCACAAACGACTCTTCATCTACAGCATTCACTCCA
Organism: Vicia faba; assembly: GCA_948472305.1. NCBI lineage: Eukaryota > Viridiplantae > Streptophyta > Magnoliopsida > Fabales > Fabaceae > Vicia > Vicia faba. Next base: position 1,488,602,617 of record OX451736.1, read on the forward strand.
TGCTTGGGCATCAGGGCAGTCATAACATTAGGCTTTTCAGGCGCTTCGAACTCAATCTCCTTAGCATCAATCAGATCCTGTACCTTATTCTTCAGGACCCAGCAATCATTCGTATCATGCCCCGGGCTATCAGAATGAAAAGCACATCGGGCATTCGGATTGTACAGCGGTGATGTTGTATTAGGATTCTTCAGGGCTTCCTTCGGAATTACTAAGTTGGTCTTTAGCAACTACGGAAGAATCTGAGACATGGTCATATGGAGCTGAGTGAATTATCTTTGCGGCCTCTCGGCTCTTGGATGATTCTTGCGTTGTATGGAAACAGTTGGTCTTGATATAACAACCGCATTGACTGCTTGGCGGTGCTCAGGTCTATTATGGCCTTTTGAACTGTAAACTGCACTGGACTCCTTCTTAAATGGTTTCTTCTTGGTACTTGACGAAGCACCCTTCTGTATCTTACCGCTCTTGATACCGACCTCAACTCTTTCCCCGGTCATAATCAGCTCAGTAAACCCGGACGATGAACTTCCAATCAGATGGTTAAAATACGGACCAGACAAGGTCCCCAGAAACATATCCACCAACTCCCTGTCAGCCAGCGGGGGTTGTACTCTTTTAGCAAGGTCCCTCTATTTTTGAGCATAGTCTTTAAAACCTTCGCTCGCACCCATAGACATACCCTGAAGTTGGGTACGCGTGGGAGCGAGGTCGGCATTGTATTGGTACTGCTTGTAAAAAGCAGCAACAAGGTCTTCCCAATTACGGATACTAGCTCCTTCCAGCTGGTAAAACCATTCAAGTTGAGTCCCTGAAAGACTATCTTGAAAGAAATGGATCCAGAGGTTCTTGTCAGCAGTGCATGGTTGAATCTTTCTAACATACGAGCGGAGGTGCAGCTTTGGACAAGAAACCCCGTCGTATTTAGCAAAGATTGGTGCTTTAAATTTGTGGGGAATCAATACCCCAGATGACAAACCCAAATCACCAAAGTCCAATCCAGGTACCTTCTAGATCTCCATCGCACTTAACCGGTCTTCAAGCTGTTTATATCTATCCTCAGCCGGAGGATATTGGTCTTCGTCAAATTCAGTCTCGTTGTCTGAAACCACAAGGCTATGAGCCCTCCTTTCTTCTTGGTTTTCTCCCCCTCCAGATGAGTGGGATAAATTGACTTCATCTTGCAAATTGTTTCCAAATCTGCGACCCATATTCAGGAGGACCGTCTTCTTCTTCTTCTTCTTCTTCTTCTTCTTCTTATCCTTCAAGATAAGAGTCTTCAGATCTTGCTGACCCTTAACCAAATTCATGAACATTTCCCGGAATTGGGCGTTCTGAGCTTGCAGAGCCTTGATAGCTTGATCAGTTGATGTTTCAGAAGACATGATGAGTGCTGAAATAAACAGAGAAGAAGATGAGAAACCTGTAAGGGTACCTGTAATGAGGTGCATGGAAATGGGATGCATATGATATAATTTCAAAGACTTTAGGGATTCAAATTTGTAAACCAAAATGAAACACACTTTATTAGATAACAAACTTGAAACAATGTTTGACAAATGCCTTTAAGGCGTTACAAAGGGAAAAACTGAAAAGTAAATCAAAACTAGAAATAACAAAAGACATCAGCGCTCCCATGGTCGTTTTCCCTTGGTGCTGACATAATCATTGAGGACCTTCTCATTCTCCAGTTGCCTTGTAAGCTTTAGAATCTTCCGCTCCTGCTCGTGATACTTTTCTCTGTAAGTATCCCGCTCTTCTCTCAACTGGATCCACGACCTCTTTAATGCCCCAATGTCAGTTGGCATGTATGGATGTTGGACAGTAGGAGGAACCCCTTCTTTAACATCATTCTCAACAATTACCGGTAAGACAGCTTCATACGGCATTCCCAACTTTTGGGCACAAATTCGAACCCATCAGAGATATGGCTCCATCGGAAGAGAGGTCTTCATCCCTAACTCGTGTGGATTAGACTTGTGTACCCTGTTCCAAGCTCGTATAAACCTGCGGCGATGCTCCTCACTATCCCCTTAGAAGTCAAAAACAATGCTCGGAAGCAACAACTCATGAGGTCCGTCCCTTCTAGCTCGCCCAAACTGTCGCAAGGCCAGACAAGGATTATAGGTGACCCCACCCCTAATTCCAAGTAAAGGAACATTGGGGATTCTCCGCACAGGTTGATAACAACTACTTCTTCCATGTCTTTAGTGCTCCAGATGATGTCTGGGTGAGCCAGGGACATAATTCTGTAGGCCCATCCCATACCGTCCTTGTTCTTCAAAATAGATTTGGGGAGGTGAGAAATAAACCACCTCGCCAGCAATGGTGCACAACACATATGGGTTCCCCGTTTTCGAGCAGTACGGGCATAAAGAGCATGTAGAATATCCCCTAAGAGAGTGGGCAAAGGGTTACGGGACATGAAAATCTTCACTGCGTTCACATCAATAAAGGAATCTGAATTGGGAAACAGAACCAACCCATAAATAAGAAGAGCCAGAATGTCTTCAAATGCCTGAAAGTCTAGACTGTCCCAAAACTGATTAGCCCGATCAACCAAGAACTTAGCCAAGAAGCCTTTTGTCCCACTCCGAGTTTCCCAGTTAGACATTACCTCAGCCTTTGTTAGATGTAGGGCTATAGCAACATCTTCTGGCCTAAGGGCTTTCTCCCAACCTGTAAACGGCGTCTGCTCTAGAATAGAAATACCAAGCAAATCAGAGAACTCCTCCAAAGTAGGGACCAACTGGTAGTCCGAGAAGGTGAAGCAATGGTACAATGGATCAAAGAACTGGAACAAGACACTCAACATCTGCTCATCCATTTTGGAAGTGACCAAACCAAGGAGGTGACCATGTCTTCTGATAAAGGAGGAAGTATCTGGAACCTTTTCAACCAAGTCTCTAAGTTGAGTAGGAATCTGTACAAAACTGATGCGAATAATGTTTCTACGCATGAAGGCCATGACCTACAAAACAAAACAAAGATGAATCCCCTCTGTCTTTGAAATAGGTTAGTCTGATGCAAGATGCATGCAATGTCATGATGTCATGATGTCATGATAGAAACACACCACAAGTATTCACAGATAGCAAACATGGTAAGGGCAAACAAGTCACACAGTAGCCCTTAGATTTCAGGCTGGCATGGAGTTTAGGTATTACCCTCTTTTAGTTTAGTTGGTTCAACCTGTCCTAGTAATAGTAACCAGGTTCTAGAGGATCTCAATATCACTGACCACCCTCGATCGGTCATAATTCCAATTTGGCAACCTTTTCTTGCAGCCGGAATCATGGCGAGAGTTTGGTCTCAATGAGTGTAGCATACTGCTACTGTTCTATGGCCAAGTTGGTCAATTATAGGTTCTAAGGTCAGTTGGTGCTTAATGACCCCTTAGAAGACCCACATTCTCCTTGTTCCACCACAAGGGATATCGGTACAAACTAAAGTGCCACACCAATGTAGCTACTGCTTCAACTGTATCAGTCTATGTTGTACAGTTCCCTCACAGTCTATTGCTACTTACCTAAATGGTATCCCTAGATGCGGGTTAAGACCTATAGTAAATCCGATTCAAACCCACAAAGATAAAGCATACAAATCAAGCAATTGAAAACATTATGATGAACTAGTCCTAAGGTACACCCCACTTATTAAATCCCTAGCAGAGTCGCCAGTTCTGTGATACGGTGGGAAGAACTGACTGTTTTTGGAATGCTGGTTTGCGTTTTGCGTTTGCTTTCGCAAAATGTCGCGGTAAGCAAGAGTCGCCACCGACTTTTATTTTATCCAACAAGGAAAGGAAAAAAGCATAGAAAAATTCATTTTTCGAGATTATTTTTGAGTACGGGGGGTAGATTATAGAAAGGGAAGGTATTAGCACCCTTTCTATCCGTAGTTATCTACGGGCTCTTAGGTACTTGCTCATCATTTTCAAAATGTTTTCTTTGTGCTTGTGGGTTTTGAAAATTTTTTGTTTTAAACTTCGATTTAACTCTTGCTTCTATCCTCAAGAGTGTAATGAAGTGTTTTGAAAAACTTTGTTTGTAAAGGAGTGTAAGTGCGAGAAATTTGTTTTGTTTTAGATGAGCAAGTATCTAAGAACTATCTACCTACTCAAAAAAGGAATCGTTCTATGCTAATTTCCTTTAGACAATGTTATCCCACTATTAGTGAGTAGGTAGCACCGTCGTTGGAGTTTGAGGGTCAATTCGAATGAGGGACATACGGTCACTAAAGCAATGTTAGGATGTCTTAGCGGTAACCCTAATGTCTTAGATCATGTATTCGAGGCAACAATTTCCGAGGTAACCATTTAGAGGCAACTATGATCTTTTAGACAAGAGGGTGACCTCTAAAATACCTATACTCAATGACCGTGTACGAAGGCAACCAAGTGGGGTGTACCCTAGGAGTGCGCATGTGCGATTGTGTTATTTTCAGTTATTTTTATCTTTGCACATGTTAAGGGTGATCTAATTTGATTTTAGATTAAGCATTCATTCTTGTCATGCAAACCCTATTATCAAACATCTAACAGTTGTAATTTGCATAATTGAAATGCGGAAATTAAAACTAATTATTACAAGGCATCGGGTATTTACATCACCAAAAGCAACCCTTTGAAAATAAAATAAAGCAGTGAAATAAATAAAATGTCCTAATTATTTATTACAAACCGGGAGCAGATACATTAATTGGATGAAGAAAAATAAAGCGCGACGCGAAATTAAATCGGAGGCGAAATTGGGGTTTTGACCCTTTTTAAAGAAAATGTTTTTTTTTGTTTTTTATTTTAAGAAAAGAAATTAAATCCTAAATTAAAATACTAAATTAATTATAAAATAAATTAATTGATGAAAAATAAATAAATGACATATTTTTGGAGTTTTGATTATTTAAGAAAGAAATTAAAATAATTAAATTATAGTTAAAACCTAATGATTTCTAATTAATTTTATTTACAAAACAAATTAAAATTCCCTAATTAACATCCTAATTAATTAATTAGTATCTATTAATAAAAGAAAATAAAAGTTCTAAAATTTAATGGGACCAAAAAGTATTTTTTGTGATTTTTTTTTTGATAAAAAAAAGAAACTAATTTTATTGGTTAGTAAATTAATTAAACAAAATAAAATAAACTAAAATAAACAAAATATAAAGAAAAGGATAAGATGAGCCTGATTTGGGTGTTTGAATAACAATTTCGCGGGCCCATTAAGGCTGATCCATGTGACTTTTTCTGATCCAGTGCTCATGCGTTGACCTGCATATGGTGTGCCTCCAATACTTGACCACCAGATCTGGCCACCTGGCCATCTGGCACGCTGAAGAGTGAGGGAGTATGATGGTCCTTTGGCATGCACGTACACTAGATCGCCTGAAGAATAACAAGAAAATGTAAATTGCTGGAGGCAGGGATCGAACCCCTGACCTCCAGCCTTTGGGTCCTTAAGCGCTGATGTGTCTACCACTAAGCTGCTTGCTTTCAATTGTTAGTATGATACAAATTAATAATAATATAACAAAACAAAATTCAATGGTCAGAAAAAGAAAAAAAGCGCGCGTGTATTTGAATGGGCCTATGGGTGGATGAAACGACTTCGTCCCTGTCCTCTAAATCCTGCAATTTTTACCTGCGGATTTTTATCCGCAGCTAAAATCGTAGCTTCATCCTAAAATCTTCCCCAGGCCATATAAACTCATTCTAAGAACATGGTTGAGTTCGTCTCAACCTACTGATCACAACCATGGCCAATATTAAGGCTGATTTTTCCTGAAACAAAAAACCCTAAAAACAAAAACGAAACCCTAACAATGGTGGGTCTCGTTACAGGTCATGGAAACGCAATTGAATGATACCAAATGCTTGCAAATGATTTGTAGATTCAGAATATGCTATTAATTCATATCAACCATGCTTAAATTGCAAAATACGAAATCAAGAACAGGGCAATGTTACGAATGACTTATAACGCGTATGAGGGTCTGAAAATGCCTGGTTCTGCTTGCTTTCGCTTGTGGTGATTGCTAGGAAGAGATTGAGACACTTGCCAAGCCTTGAGGATGCCTCTATGATTGATTTCGAAGTCACATTTTTTCTGGTTTTTTTGCAAACTTTGTTCTGCCTCTAGAACTGATCTCCAACCCCTATTCTTATATGCATCGCTTCCTTATGTATTGTACAATACATTAGGTCTGAATTCCTTATCCAAATCTTCCTCTATCAATGCTTGAATATTTGATTTGATCTTCTTTTACAACCTTCCAATTTTGCCTTGATTTGAATATTTTTGTACTCTAATTCCTTGATACGAGTTTGGTATGGTGCAAGTTGTCCATTGAAACCTATAATCATCAAAAAATCTTTGGTTATCAATATTTTTGATTTTATGTGATTTTATTTGATTTAAAATGAATTAATTCAAATAAAAATCAAATTAAATAATAGAAATATAATATGAACACATGGCCAAGGCTAGAGCACGTGGGCAATAATGCAAACTCAAAACAAGTGAAAAAGAATGGGCCCATTTGGCAAAATTTGAAGTTTTGGGGATAGTTGACTTTTGGCAAATTTGCAAAAAAGTCCAACTTCAACAATGCATAACTTCTTCAATTTTTAACTTTTGAAGATGTTCTTGGACTTTTTAGAAAGCTCGAGATGTCCTCTAATCAACCCTTTTGGTATCATCTCATTTTGATACTCCATGCTCAAGTTAGAAGCTTTGACAAAAAAGGTGTTTTTGTTGACTTAAAAAAATGACCTATAATGTCAAAATTCATAACTTCTTGTGAGTGCATCCTCTTAAAAATGAGCCTTTGATGGGTCATTTCTCATAAAGTATGAGAAAGTTAAGCTTGGTCAAAGTTGAGTTGACTTTTCCTACAAACCCTAATTTAGCAACTTTTGAATCTTGATGAATTTTGAGAAATCCTTAATGAATCATGATCAACCCTTGATCAAATGATGAAATATCCTTCAAAATGATAAAGTTGACAAAAAATCTTGAAGATTGACTGTATTTGGGTCACAGTTGACTTTTGCCCTAGCACAGTTGATTTTTGGACCTTTTGAGCAATTGAATGAGGAAAATTCCTCTGCAAGGCTTGAAACTTGACATGGATGATCTTGAGAACATATTAGGACATTGGTGAGCACTTGGGGTCGCTTGGACTCAAGGATCTTGATGCAACATGAAACCCTAATTTGGGGTAGACTACCTTAGGAGAGAGCTTGTCTGGTCAACCCTTGGACTATCTTGAGCAACTTGGAGATCTTTCTTGAAATATTTTGAGAAATATGGGAGGGAAAATTTTGGGGTACAACAATAATAATAAAAAAAAACTAATCCTATTTTTTTGTGAACTATTGATTTTATGACTTTATAAAAAAAGGTTAATTCGTGAATTAAAAAATAAAAATAAGTATTGAAAGATTTAAATAAATTAAAAGAAAAAGAAAGGAATAACGGGCCTGTGCTTAGAAATTTGGGGGGTTGGAATATGAATTTTCTCGGGCCCAAGGTTGATGGCCCGTTTTGACTTTGCCTGATTCAGTGTACATGTTGACTTGAGGCGCATGATGGACCTCTTGCTACTTGCACGTTAGATCCAGATTACTGATAGATCTGATGGTGGAAATTGAATGGCCTATTGGTGGACGTTGGGGGCTGCAGTGTGCCAGATCACCTATTGAAAAATAATATGAACAAAGTTGGGGACCTGGGGATCAAACCCAGGTCCTTATGCTCAACACCAAACACGCCCAACCATCTGTACCACGCGCTTCATCTGCTCATATAATAAAAATAATGCATAATATATAAAAAAAGATAGTTAAATGGAAAAACGCGCTAAAATTCAAACCACCCAACCAGGGAGTGCCACGCATCGTCTTCTTCATCAAACCGTCGTTTTAGGTAAACAAGCTTTTACCTACGGACGTTTCGTTGTAGGTATAGACCTGTGTATCTCAAAAATTGTCCACAAGTAAGATAAATGACCATGGCTGGTACCAATCAACTCGTCTCATCCTCACGAGTATCAAGGTACCAGAATCAACGTCCAATTTAACTTGTACTGCAAAGCCCTAAAACTAAACAAGAAACCCTAGCCATGGCCGTTTTATATACAGTCATCAAAAATGCAATTGAATAGAATGATTAGCTTGCAAACTCAATAAGGAATAAGAATATATAATCAAAACGTGCAAATGATGTATAAATCATGATAATCGAATTCTAAGAAATAGGGCAAACCGTGATGCTCCTACAAAGTGTTTCAGGACGTGGGGAGGCTTGCTAGTGATTGGAACACGTTCCTGAGACGTCCAACAACCAATTGGTAAGGTTAGGACGGCTTGAGATGGTCTGTAGCTTGGAATTTGATCTGCACTTTTTCTTTGAAATTTTGAAGTTTGTTCTTCCTCTTTCACGACTGCTCAACCCTTTTCTTGCCTTGGATCCCTTCTGTATATGTAGTGCAAAAAATTAGGTCAACAAAAACGAATTGAATCTTGCCCATTATGAAGATTTGATTTGGTCTTTCATGGCATATGATATCTTTCCAAATTTGCTTCAATCCAATCTTTTTCAACCCAAATCAATCTTTCACGAATTGGTCATCCTTCTAGCTATACATAGACTCAAACGATGCACAAAAAATCCAAGATTTGATTTGATTTTATTATTTTACCATTTAATTTGATTTATTTTGATTTAAATGAATAAAAAATCAAAATAAATGATAAAAATAATAAAATACAAGGTGAAAAAGCTTAGGGGTCGTGGGTCCTATTATAAACATGTTTCAAACAAGAAAGCATGGGCCCCTTTGGAAAAAAAAATGCAAATTTGATCAATGTTGACTTTTGGCAATTTTGCAAAAAAGGTCAACTTGGCCAATGCATAACTCTCTCAATTTTGACCCTAGAGTGGTGTTATTTGACTTTTTAGAAAGCTTAGGATGTCCCCTAAGCAACTATTTTGTTCTTATCTCAATTGAGTCTTCCATGTTCATGTATGAAGCTTTGACCCAAAAGGTGTTTTTGTTGACTTTCCAAAATGACCTATAATGTCAAAACTCATATCTTTTTTTGAGTGCATATTTTGAACTTTGGAGCTGAAGATTAATTGTAGGGAATTGCATCCTCTTCAACATGAGCTTTGGATGGGTAATTTCTGATAAAGTATGAGAAAGTTATGCTTGGTCAAAGTTGAGTTGACTTTTCCTACAAAACCCTAACTTATCAACTTTTAGGATTTGATGAATTGTGAGCAATCCTTGATGAATCATGATCAAACCTTGATCAAATGATGAATGATACTTCAAAATGAGGATGTTGACAAAAATTCTTGAAGTTTGACTGTATGTGGGCCACAATTGACTTTTGACCTAGCAAGTCGATTTGCAGGCATTTGAGCAATTGACTAAGCAGGCTTCTTCTGCAAGGCTTGAAACTTGACATGGATGATCTTGAGAACATATTAGTACAAAGGTGAGCATTTGAGTCCTTTGTGGTTCACATATCCTGATAAAAAATGAAACCCTAATTCGAGGTATGCTGCCTTAAGAGAGAGTTTGTCTGGTCAACTCTTGAACTTCCTTGAGCAATTTGGGGACCTCACATGCCATTTGTTGAGAAATATGGGAGGAAAAATGTTGGGGTACAATAGTTACTGTAATTTTATGTATGATCTTCTTTATATTCTTATTGGCGGCCTCCACAACGCCATTCATCTTTGGCCGGTAAGGAGAAGAGTTATGATGCTGTATTTTAAATTACGTACAGAGCTCGGTGATCATAGTATTATTGAGGTTGGTACCATTATATGTGATAATTATTTCTGGGATACCATACCGACAAATAAGATTATGTCTGATGAATCGAGCCATGACATTCTTGGTAACAGAAGCGAACGAGGCTGCCTCTATCCACTTCGTGAAGTAATCAACAACGACAAGGATGAAACGGTGTCCATTGGAAGCAATAGGTCTAATCTCCCTAATCATATCAATACCCCACATTGCAAATGGCCAAGGAGCAGTCAAGACATTTAATGTAACTGGAGGCACATGTACTTTGTCAGCATAAATTTGGCATTTGTGACAAGTTCGGGAGTGATGATGACAATCTGCTTCCATAGTGGACCAATAGTATCCTGCCCGCAAGATCTTTTTAGCCATTGGATGCCAAAGGTACCTTCGTTCATATCCTCCATAATTTTCTCTGCTTCTCTCTTATCCACACACCGCAGTAAGGTAGAATCATGGTTGCGCTTGTAGAGAATTCCGTTACTCAGGAAGAACTTGGCAGAGAACCTTCTTAAGAACTTTTTGTCATTGACGGATGCTCCCTCAGGGTATTCTTGAGCTTCGAGATACCTTTTCACTTCGTGAAACCAAGGTTTTTCCTCTACTCCACCAGTATAGATCTCATAACAGTATGCCGGTTCGTCTAATATTTCGATAGTGATTTGAGGGGCTTCATTATCCCATCTAACTTTAAACATGGATGACATGGTAGCTAGCGCGTCCGCTAACTGATTTTCCTCTCGTGGAATATGCTCAAAAGTAACTTCTTTAAAATATGGAATCAATGTCAACACATGCTCTCGGTAGGGGATGAGATTAGGATGCTTCGTGTCCCATTCTGCTTTGATCTAACTGACTACCAGGTCCGAGTCTCCATATACGCTCAAGAATTTGATTCTTAAGTCAATAGCAGCTTTAAGATCCATGATGCATGCTTCATATTCGGCCATATTGTTGGTATAATTGAAGCATAATCTAGCAGTGAAGGGTGTATGACATCCTTTGGGAGAGATAGTCACAACACCGATGCCATATCCAAGTGCGTTGGAAGCTCTATCAAAGACCATAGTCCATCGGGATCCTTTTTCAGGTCCTTCATTCAGTCGAGGTTCTTCATAATCAGTTACTAACATAATGTTCTCGTCCTGAAACTTGAAATTCATTGACTGGTAGTCGTCTACAGCACGATTATCTAAATGATCGGCTAGTACACTCCATTTTATTGCTTTTTGGGTAGTGTACTGAATGTTGTATTCGGTCAGGACCATTTTCCATCTTGATATTCTTCTAGAGAGAGCGGGCTTCTCAAATATGAATTTGATAGGATCCATATTTGAAATCAATAAGGTAGTGTGAGTCAAGATATACTGTCTTAGTCGGCGAGCAGCCCATGCCAAAGTGTAACAAGTTTTCTCGAGCAGTGAGTATCTTGTTTCACAGTCGGGAAACTTTTTTCTAAGGTAGTATATTGTATGCTCTTTTAGACCAGACCCGTCATGCTGCCCCAGCACACGCCCCATTGAATTTTCTAATACTGTTGAGTACATGATCAGAGGTCTTCCTTCAACCGGAGGAATAAAAATTGGAGGTTCTTGAAGATACTCTTTCATTCTGTCAAAGGCTGTCTGGCAATCGTTGTTCCACTTCACTACTTGATCTTTCTTCAATAATTTGAAGATCGGTTCACAAGTAGCGGTTAGGGGAGAAATGAATCTGGCGATATAGTTTAGACGTCCTAAGAAACCTCTAACATCCTTCTCGATGCAGGGAGTTGGCATATATTGAATAACATTAACCTTAGCAGGATCCCCCTCAATACCTATACCATTGACAACGAAACCTAGGAGCTTGCCCTATCTTACTCCAAAGGTGCATTTGTTCGGGTTCAATCTTAGCTTGTACTTCTTCAGCCTTTAAAATAGTTTTTGCAAATGACCCAAGTGCTCTTCTTCAGTTTGAGACCTGGCTATCATATCATCGACATAGACTTCTATCTCGTGATGGATCATATCATGGAACAAAGCTACCATAGCATGCTGATAAGTGGCCCCGATGTTCTTCAACCCAAACAGAATAACCTTGTAACAGAAAGTGTCCCACTGTGTGACAAAAGTTGTTTTATCCATGTCTTCAGGCTCCATTTTGATTTGATTATAATCGGAGAAACCTTCCATGAAGGAGAATATCTTATGTTATGTGGTGTTGTCAACCAAAACATCAATATGGGGAAGCGAAAAGTCATCCTTGGGGCTTGCCCTATTTAAATCTCTGTAATCCACACACATACACACTTTAGTGTCCTTTTTAGGTACCGGTACCACATTCGCAACCCATTGTGGATAAGAAGTAACAACTAAGAATCCGGTATTGAACTATTTCATGACTTCAGCCTTGATCTTTTCTGACATCTCAGGATGCATACGATGAACCTTTTGCTTCACTGGAGGGCAGTCTTCTTTCGTTGGTAGACGACGAACCATGATATCAGTATCTAGCCCTGACATATCTTCATATGACCAGGCAAAGATCTCAACGTAGTCGCGCAACATATGAATTAAACTTTCTTTAACACCATTTTCCAAGTTGGCACCTATCTTTACTTCCTTTTTATTTTCCTCAGTACCCAAGTTTACTGTCTCGACTGGCTCTTCATGAGGCTGTATTTCTCTTTCCTCTTGCTATAATATTCTAGCAAGTTCTCCTGGTACTTCACAATCTTCCTCAACTTCGTCCTCGGCTTGGTAGATCAGATTTTCAAAGTCATAACTGGAAATAACACAACTGTTATCGATGGGATCCATGGTGGATGTGGATCTGCAATTTGATATGTGGGTGTGTGTAAGAGCACATAGCTATTTTGACAAAATAAAGTAAAATAAACACAAAGAGCATAAAATTTGAATGAAAAATGTCCAATGATTTATTAATGACATATGAAAATGAAACATGATAACCCTCACAAATAAACCGTTGTGCCTCGGGTAAGATACAAGGTTTTAGAGTTTAAATTGCTTAAAAATTACATATCCTTAAAAACAGAAAAACAATTACTCATGGATAAAAGAAATAGGCACAGAGTCTCTATCCATCCAATTATTGAGTCCACCGTTGGTAGTAGGGAAGATCCAATTATCCAAGTCACAATCATTATCAGTGTCTTCTACAACATTGAATCCATGGTTGCTGATGCGTAGTGGTGGTCCTCTGGCGCGGGCATGAAGAATAACTTTTTGAGCTCTTGAAGTGAAACCCAAACCAAATTTGTCAGACTTATAAGGGATGTCAGGGAGTTGGCACCAAATAGTACACCCACCTTCTTCAACTACAGCCTTAGCATCTTTTAGAGAAGCCATTTTCAGTGGAGGTCTGGTAATCTTTAGAACAACAACACCAACTTTGGTAACAATGATCATCTGAGGAACCTCCTCAAAATTATGACAGGGGTTTTAATGAACTCGCCGTCCATCTCAACATATCTGAAAGAGTTCAAATGGCTTACCATATACTCTTCTTCGCCACAGACTGTAACAATCTTTCCATTAATTGGATATTTTAACATCCGATGCAAGGTGGAAGTGACAGCGCCAACCCCATGAATCCAAGGGCGTCCTAATAAGTAGGAGTAGGACAGGTGAATGTCCATCACGTAGAAAGTGGAGTAAAAAGTATGGGAACCAACTTTAATCGGGATGTCCACCTCCCCATGTACCATCCTTTTGGAGCCATCAAAAGCCCTCACCATAGTGTTGCTAGGCTTCAATGTAAGTCCTTCACAGTCCAATCTGTCTAAGGCACCATTGGGTAGAATATTCAAAGATGAACCAGTGTTGACCAACACATGATTTAGAGTAGTGCCCCTGTATTCAATAGAGACATTCAGGGCATCATTATGTTTTCTTCCCTTAGGAGTCAAATCGGCATAAGAGAAACCTAGTCCATTATCGACGGTCAGACTAGCAACACAGTTCTCGAATTGATCGGCATAAGTCTCTTATGGCACATGAGAAGAATTTATAAACTTCACCAAAGCCTTAGCATGGCCCTCAAAGCATAACAATAAATCTAGAATTTAAATCTTTGAAGGGGTTTACCCCCATTTGTTCCACAACATTGTAGTCACTTTTCCGTATGATTTTTAAAATTTCCTTCATTTCTTGCTTGGAGGCCTCAGGAATGGCTTCTTTAGGTTCCTCCGTCCAGGCAGGCTCAACCGATACTTGTTTTCCCTGAGTCTCAGCTGACTCAGTAGCAGGAATAACAACAGGAGTAGCAACATGAGTAACAATATGAGTATTAGCAGGAATAACAAAAGGAGTGACAATAGTCTTAGGAGAGATTTCAGGAGAGAAAATCCTTCTACTTATGGTAATTTTACTTGTCCCAACAATGTTGTTAATGTTAGGATCAATATCCTCAGTAACTTCATTATTGATGCCCAATAGGTCTTGCTTGACGCCATGATAATAAACTCCAGCTCCACAATTCCAAGGAACAACTTTGTCGGAGGAATATGGTATGGGCCCCGGAGTGGTAATGATCAGGGGAGAAATTTTAGGGCTGCCAGTAATCCTTATAGGCCTTTTGGAGGAGACCCTTATAGGATTATTAGAGATGGTAATAACTGATACATCTTCACACAAACTTTTCTCAGAGGGAGCTTTCTCAAATAGGATCTCCCGATCATCTATCAAATGCTTAAAACCTATCTTCAACAAAAAACAACCATTGGTTAGAGACGCACACAGGTGGCAACCTTCACCATAACCCGAAAATAAACTGGGTCGTAAGAGATTCTTCTTAACAACTGGAAGAGGAGTGGTTAATTCACCCACAGAAGAAATAAATAAAATATCATCAACATCATTGATACCCCTGTCATGCTTGGGCATTGGTGCATTTATTACATTGGGAGTCTCAGGGGAGTCAAATTCAATCTCCTTTGCATCAATAAGATCTTAAACTTTATTCTTTAGAGCCAAACAATCATTTGTATCGTGCCCCTGACTGTTGGAGTGGTAAACACACCGTGCATTCGGGTTGTAACAGGGAGAGGAAGTGTTTGGGTTTTAGGGAGGATCTTTTAGAGTGACCAGGCCTGCCTTCAACAAATGCTGCAATTCCTGAGACAAAGGTATGTTGATTTTGGTGAATTGTCTTCTAGGCGTATCCTACCTGCACTGATTATTTTTTCGTTGAGTTGGTGCAGGGTTAGAGATCATTACAGCTCATACCGTTGGACAACGCTCATATTTACCATGATTTCTCCGACCATGGACAACACTAACCTCCTTCTTTCCACTGAATGACTTCTTCACAATACTTGAAGATGTAGCCCCTTGGATTTTACCACTCCTAATACCAGTTTCCACTTGCTCTCCTGTCAATATCAGCTCGATGAATCTGGTTGAAGAGCTTCCAATCAAATGGTTGAAAAATGGGCCTGTCAGAGTACCCAAGAACATGTCCACCAACTCCCTATCAGACAGAGGTGGCTGGAATCTACCTGCAAGATCCCTCCACTTTTTGGCATAATATTTGAAACCTTCACTAGAACCCATAGACATGATTTGGAGTTGTGTACGGATTGGAGCAAGGTCAGTATTGTATTGATACTGCTTGTAAAAAGCAGCAACTAAATCTTCCCAATTTCGGATGTTGGTTCCTTACAACTGATAGAACCACTCTAACCGCGTCCCTGACAAACTCTCCTGAAAGAAATGAACCTATAACTTCCTATCAGCTGTATGGGGCTGGATCTTCCTGACGTAGGACCTTAGATGCAGCTTAGGACATGAAACCCCGTCACACTTTGCAAAAATGGGAACTTTGAATTTTTGTGGGATAACCACTCCCGAGACCAACCCTAGCTCTTCGAAGTCCAAACCAAGTACCCTCTGAATCTCCATAGCATTGAGAGGATCCTCGAGCTATTTATACTTGTCATCACCAGAAGGATATTGTTCTTCAGCATAGTCTGCTTCCTCTTCATCAGTCCCTGGGATGTTATCTTCTTCTTTTGCCTTCTTGTCATCCTCTTCCTAATTATACCCCTCATTTGATGGAGTTGCAAATTCTAGAGCTCGCTTTGCTGGTCCTCTAAATCTTCTTCCCATATTCAGGACGCCAGCCGATTTCTTTTCCTTCTTTGTCTTCTCTTTGACAATGAGAGCTTTTAGGTATTTTTGTCCCTTATCCAGAGCCAGGAACATCTGCTGGAATTGAGCATTTTGTGCTTGAAGATCCTTAATTGTTTGTTCAAGAGCCATTTCTTTTTGCTGAAATAAACAGCGAAAAGATAAGAAACCTGTCTTGAAATACCTATTTATGTAATGATATGCATGACATGTTTATGCGATGTTTTCAAGGATCTCGTAGGATTTAAACTCTTTTAATCAAAATAGAAACAAATACTTTTATTATTAAGTTCAAATGAAATCAAAAGTTTACAAATAAATAACAATTAAAAGAAACTTCTAAAACTTCTAAGTCTCCCATGGACGCTTCCTTTTGGTGTTGATATAAGCATTAAGATTCTACTCTTCGTGAAGCTGCTTCGTCAGTTCAAACACTTTCTTCTCACTGGCATAGAATTGGGTCTCAAAGGTGCCCCGTTCATCTTTGAGTTGGATCCAAGACCTTTTTAATTCTTCGAAGTTTGTTGGCATATCAGGATGAAGAATGGTGCGATACTAGTCCCCTTGAACAATAGGCTCTAAGATCACTGGTGAGATGGAAGTATATGGCATCGTAAGAACTTGATCATGAGCTTGCACCCATTTGAGGTAAGGTTCCAAAGGGATGGAGTTCCTGTGCCCTAAAGTCTTACTATCAGTCTTCTTAACCATGCCTTAAGCGCAGATGAACCTCTGACAATAACCTTGCAGATCATTTGAATAGTCGAACACAATACCTTGGATGAGCATGGCGGAGGACCATCTCTATGTGTGTAACCAAACTTACGTAGGGCTAAATAAGGGTTGTAGGTGATGCCTCCTCTAATTCCAAGGAGTGGCACATTAGGAAATTCTCCGCAGCGATCAATAAAAGAGATGTCTTCTTGAAAGCGACAACACCAATAGATATCAGAGTGAGAAAGAGACATTAACCTTTGATTCCAGCTTAAGCCTAACTCATTCTTCATTACTGATCGGGGAAGGTGCAAAATAAACCACCTATAGATCATAGGCATACAACACATAAGAGTTCCTCGTTTCTTCTTAGTACGGGTGTGGAGTGAATGAAGAATATCCCCGAGAAATGTAGGTATTGGATTGTGAGTAAGGTAAATGTTGATGGCATTTACGTCTATAAGTTAGTTTGAATTAGAGAAAAAAACAAATCTATAGATCAAGAGAGCCAAGATATCTTCAAAAGCATGGTAACTCATGGCGTCTAGGAATACCTGGACTTTCTCTATCAGAAACTTTGCAAGAAGACATTTAACCCCACTTCTTCTTTCCTAACTAGATTCAATGTCAAATGGCTTTAAATGCAAGGCTATGGAAACATTTTCAGAAGTTGGATCTTGTTCTAAACCAATGAAAGGTATTTGTTCCAATATAGGCAAACCAAGTAGCTTAGAGAATTCTTCCAACATGGGCACCAACTGATAGTCTGGAAATGTGAAGCAATGGTGCCTAGGATCGAAGAAATGGAATAGGACGCTCATTAAACCTTAGTCAAAACCGGTAGTAACCAAACTAAGAAAGTGACCATATCTTTTGTTGAATGGTGATCTTTCGGGAACTCTTAAGACCAGCTCCTTAAGTTTGGGAGGAATTTCTACGAAGTTGATCCGAATGGTCTTTCTGCGAGAGGAATCCATAATGTACAAAACAAAGAAGAGATAAATCCCCAGATCCTTGAAACAGTTAGTGCAAATGATATGTTATGATGTTCATGATGTTATAATCATGCTTTTAAAACAGAGATATCAAACACAAGTAAGTCACACAAAGACCTTAGGTTTAAAGGCTTGCATGAGGTTTTAAAGGTAAGTACCCTCTTGAAGTTTCAGTTGGCTCAACATGTCCTAATAATAGTAACCGGGTTCTAAGGAGTATCATATCATTGACCTTTCTCTTAGGCATTGTTTCAGTTTAAGCACCAAAGTATTGCGGCCAAAATATCCCGAAAGTCAAATCTTAATGAGTGTAGCATCGAGTATCAACCAATCTTAGGTCGGAACCAAAGCCGGCTATCTCACTACTTTATAATGGAAAGGATGATTCAATTAGAGGTTCTAAAGGTCATTTAGCGCTTAATGACACTATAAGGAAGCCTAATGTTATCCTTGAATGACTTAAGGAACATTAGTACAAACCAGAGTATCATGCTAATGTAGCCATCACTTTGTCCGTATCGGTCTACACCGTACAACCTCCATGATTTATTACTACTTCCTAAAAAGGTGCCCCAGATCCAGGTATAGGATCTTTAACAATAACCCCAGCAAACCCTTTAAAAATAAAGCAGACAAAGCAAACAAGGAAAGAATTTCAAAATGATCTAACTCTAAGGTAACCCCACTTTTATAACTTCCCCATAAGAGTCACCAGTTCTGTAATGTGATGGCAGAACCGACTGTTATATTGGTTTTGTGTTTGTATTCGTGTTGTACCCCAAAATATTTCCTCTCATCTCTCAAGAAAATCGCTTATAAGATCTCCATTGATTCAAGACTACACAAGGTTTGATCAGCTCAAGACACCTCCTCAACATTGACAACTCAAAATTAGGGTGTGAGTGAATCGAAGGTTACTCTATAATAGATAAAGGAGTGAATCAAAAGATTATTATACTTTCAGTTAGGGGAATGGGTCGAAGGTTAGTTATCCTGGAAACTTAAGGGGTGAATCGAAGGGTTCATTTAATGTGTGAAGTGGTATGAGTTTTTTAGAAGTGCTTAGAATATTTGAAAAAAATGTTGGATAGTGTTTGAGATATTTTTGAGAAATTTATCACTTTTCTCACAACAAGAGTTTTTGCAACTATCCCGGGGCCCCTAAGATGTGTGGTGGAGGCTCATATTTATAGGTGATTTTGGATGATGTTTTAGGAGGGAAAACAAAAGAAATCTAAACAAAAAAGGCATGCTGTTCTTGCAGCTTTTGAGGGGCATTATTCGTATGCCAAATTGGTGCAAGAACAAGGGCAGTGTTGTAGGACTGCTGCGTAGCAGTTTTGGAGTGTTATGGCCAGTGTATCAGGCCTAAAATTGGCAGCACATGGGACTCTGGCCAGCAAGTATCTTTGGATATCTCAACCTTTTGTTTTGACCCCCTATCCCTATCCTTCGACTAGACTCCTTTTCAGACAACAACATTTCTTTTCAAGTCAAAGTGCTCTTCGAATGACTCATGTGTGTATCCTTTAAAGGGGCCCAAATAGGTGTCTTTTGAATAGGCCTTTTGTATGTTCCTTCGAATGGACCAAATGCATGCCCCTGGAATGGATCACCAAAATATGTCATTCGATTGGGATATCCAGGTATGTCTGGAAAGTCCTTTGAATGTGCCACCATGGTACTTCTTTCGAACGAGACAATAACTATGTGTCATAGTGTAGAAATTGTGTGTTGAAGCAAACTATTTCCAAGGGAGATACTGGCCAATTGAAACTTACATGAAAGCGGCCAATGCTTTGTGGGCGCCATTGCCCTGTGAATGCCATGCATGGGGGGGATTTTTCCTTGTGCACACTGGTCTGAAGGGAATCCTGGTTTTTTGCGAGTCAAAGGAATCATGCAAAGGGAAAATGGCCTCTGAATTGAAGGAAAGCTTTAGGAGGTTATTGCTTTATGACTCCAAGCAAAACATACAAGGAGCCTTTGCTCAAACGAAAGCTTGCATGAAGGGAGCCACATGCCCAAACGAAAGGTGTAACCAAAACTTTGTATTGAAGGGGGCCACATGCCCCAAATGAAGAATGTATGCAGGGGGTAAAGGGCACAATCAAAGGAACCTAGAAAAGAGGCCTTTGCCTCCTGAATTGAAGGACATCAACATGAGGCTTTTCCTCTTTGAATTGAAAGAGGCCACAAAGGGTTTCTTTGCCTTATGCCTGCTGGATTGGTGGGAGCCTCTTGCTTTGGAGCATGCAAGAAGGAAACTACTGCTCAATCGAAGGTTGTATGCAGCCAGGCATTACTTTGTGAATCAAAGCAAACATGGAGAGAATTATTTGTCCAAACATCCAATCGAAGCAAGCATGCAGGCCACCGTTGCAATGTGAACCATGTGAAGCTTACAGGAAGGAGGTCATTGCCTTATAGATCTAAGGAGGCATAAAGGATGTATTGAAGGAGGCATGAAAGAGACCATAGCCCAATCGAAGCAAGGGGGATCGAAGAAAACTTGTTTTTTTCTCCAATTTTGTCAAAAAGATTATTTTTATCTATTTTTCCTTTTTTTTAACAGTTTTCTTTTTAACTTGATGCTGGAAAACCTAATTGTATTTGTGCAAGTTTGAATTTTGAGAATCCTTGTGAGAAATGCCTTGAGAAATGAGAGGGCAAATTTTGGGGTGAACATATACCCATTTAGTGCCAATCACATTTGTCCCTTCAGGTCTTGGACCTAGATCCCAAACTTCATTCCTACTGAATTGTTCCAGCTCCTCTTGCATAACATTAATCAAGAACTCATCAGTTAGGGCCTCTTTTAAAATTCTTAAGCTCAATTTTTTATACAAAGCAAGAGTTTGAAATCCCTTCTCTTGATTTGGTAGTAACTCCTTTGTTTGGATCTCCTATGATTAGCTCCTTAGGATGATCTTTCTGAGTTCTAATTGAAGGTCCTTTATTGAGGTGACTAGGCTGGTGATTTTCTTGAAGAGGATTGGAATTAATAATTGTGTCATTTGATTCAGTTGGACTATCAAGGAAAGATGTTCCAACATCTTCTGAGACATCTTCTTCAACATTCCATCCTCTATCATCAATAGTAACATTTATTGACTACATCATAACTTTGGTTCTGGAGTTATTAACTCTTTATGCTCTGCTGTTTGTAGAGTAACCCAGGAATATTCTTTCATCACTCTTGGAATCCATCTTCCTCCTTTGTTCACGATCATCTAAGATGTAACATTTACTTCCAAAAACATGAAAGTATTTAATAGTTGGTTTTCTTCCCCTCCACATTTCATACAAAGTAGCTGAAGTGCCTTTCTTTAGAGTGACTCTGTTATGGATATAACACGTAGAATTCATTGCTTCAGCCCAAAAATAGTAGGGTAGCTTCTTAGCATGAATCATGGCTCTAGTAGTGTGATACGGTGGGAAGAACTGACTGTTTTTTAGAATGTTGGTTTGCGTTTTGTGTTTTTTTTGCAAAATGTCGCGGTAAGCAAGAGTCGCCACCGACTTTTATTTTATCCAACAAGGAAAGGGAAAAAGCACAGAAAAATTCCTTTTTCGAGATATTTCTCGGGTTCGGGGTAGATTATAGAAAGGGATGGTGTTAGCACCCTTTCTATCCGTGGTTATCCACAGGCTCTTAGGTACTTGCTCAATTGTTTTCAAAATTGCTTTCTTTGTGCTTGTGGGTTTGAAAAAGTTTTTGTTTGAAAACTTCGATTTAACTCTTGCTTCTGTCCTCAAGAGTGTATGAAGTGTTTTGGAAAACTTTGTTCGAAAAGTGTAAGTGTGAAAAAGATTTTGTTTTTTGAAAGAGCAAGTATCCAAGAACCATCTACCTACTCGAAAAAGGAATCATTATATGCTAATTTCCTTTAGACAATGCTATCCCACTATTGATGAGTAGGTAGCATCGTCGTTGGAGTTTTAAGGGTCAATTCGAATTAGGGACATACGGTCACTAAAGTAATGTTAGGACGCCTTAGAGGTAACCCTAATGTCTTAGATCATTTGTTTTAGGCAACAATATCCGAGGCAACCGTTTCGAGGCAACTATGATCTTTTAGACAAGAGGATAGCCTCTAAAACGACCTATACTCAATGACCGTGTACGAAGGCAACCAAGTGGGGTGTACCCTAAGAGTGCGCATTTGCGAGTGTGTTGTTTTCAGTTAATTTTATCTTTGTACAAGTTAAAGGTGATCTAAATTGATTTTAGGTTAAAACATTCAGTCTTGTCATGCATCCCTACTATCAAACATCTAACAGTTATAATTTGCGGGAAATAAGATGCGGAATTTAAATTACAAGGCGTCGGGTATTTACATCGCCAAAGACAAACCCTTTAAAAATAAATAAAGCGATAAAAAATAAATAAAAGGTCCTATTAACTATTACAAACCGGGAGCAAGTACATAAATGGATAAAAGAAAGCAACGCGTGTGAGAAATTAAATTGCGCAAATTAGGGTTTTGACCCTTTAATGAAGACATCTTTTTGTTGTTTTTATTTTATGAAAAAAATTAAACTAAATTAATTACTAAATTGAATTTAATAAATTAATTAATAAAAATAAATTATTTTTTGGTTTTTTTGTTATTTTAAGAAAGAAATAAAAATTAATTGAATTAGTAAAAACCTAATTAAGTCTAATTTAATTTCAATTATTTACAAAAATATGTTAAAATTATTCTAATTAAAACCTAGGTTAATTTAATTAGTATTTATTAATAAAAATAAAAATTAAAGTTTGATTTGATAAAGAAAATATTTTGTGGTTTTTATTTTATAAAGGAAAGAATTTTTTAATTGGTTAGAAACTAAATAAAATAATAAAAACAATTAATAAAACTAAATAAATAATAAAGAAAAGAAAGGGGTTTGGGCCTGATTTTGGTGGTGTAGATAGAAATATGAAGCCCAATTGTGTTGGCCGTGGTGGACTTTTCCTGATTCAATGTGTATGTGCTGACTTGGCTCCATGGTGGACCTTCAGATCCTGGCCACCAGATTTGGCCTTTGGCCATCTGGCTATTGGATGCTTGATGGTGTATGGTACGTTGTAGCAAGGCCCATGCACTGAATCACCTGGAAAAAAAATTATGAATGAAAGTGGGGGACCTGGGATTCGAACCCAGGTCCTGAGGGTGATTGCCAATGCACGCTTTCCACTACACTGCTTTTTTCTATTTGTTAATATGTTAGAAACAATATATATATTATATGAAAACAAACATTATTTCCAGCAAAAAATAAAAAGCGCGCTTGGTTTTTGAATGGGCCATTAGGAGAACGAAAACTCATCGTCTCCTACCTCCAAATCCTGCAAATATTACCTGCGGATTTGGATCCGCAGCTAAATGCGCAAGCTTGCTCTAAAATCCATTCGGGACCATGAAAACTAATTCCACGAACATGGTTGGATTCGTCTTGGCTTCCTGATCAGCATTATGCCCTTCTTTAGTCCTAATTTTTCCTGAAAAAGAAAACCCTAAAAAACAAACGAAGAACCCTAACTATGGAGGTTCTTTGTTCAGGCCAGAAAAACGCAATTGGATAATGCCAAACGTTTGCAAATGACATGAGGGTTATGAATGTGCAATTATTTTATTCAAATGATGCCAGAATGGACCTAATCGAATCCAAGAATAGAGCTAGGTAACGTGGGACTTACAGCGTGTTGTGGTGTGTAAGGAAGCTTGCTTTGGATTGGTTTAGCTTCAGTGAACATCCAGGAAGCGATTGGGATAGGTCTTGGCTTCTGAAAACAACTCTAAGCACGATTTTGATCTCAAGCTTTTTACCACTTTTTTCAAACTTTGTTCTGCCTATGCTTTCACTTTTCCAACCCTTGTCTCGATTCCTCTGGTTTCTTTATGTATGGTACAATGTGCTAAGGTAACAAACTTGGCTCAAATCTTCCCCCATCAATGCTTGCCAATTTGATTTGATTCACTCTTTAACCCTTTCCAATTTTGCCAAATCTCAATATTTTTGCACATGGTTTTTCTTGATACGAATTTGATGATGTTAATGATGATAATTACAACCTGAAACAGCCAAAAAATCTCATGTAATCAAAGCTTTGGATTTTTTATGATTTAATTTGATTAAAAATGAATAAATTAAATAAAAATAAAATAATAAAAATGAAATATGGGCTCATGGATGAAGCTAGGACACGTGGACAATGATTCAAGCTCAAATCAAGTGGAAAAGAATGAGCCCATTTGACAAAATTTGAAGTTTTGGGGATGGTTGACTTTTGGCAATTTTGCAAAAATGTCCAACTTCAATAATGCATAACTTCTTCAACTTTGAACTTTTGGAGGTGTTCTTGGACTTTTTAGAAAGCTTGAGATATCCTATAACCAAAACTTTTGGTCTCATCACATTTTGATATTCCATGCTCAAGTTATAAGCTTTGGCAAAAAAAGGTGTTTTTGTTGACTTTCAAAAATGACCTATAATGTCCAAATTTATAACTTCTTGTGAGTGCATTTTTTGATCTTGGGGTATGAAGATGGATTGTAGGAAATTGGATCCTCTTCAAAATGAGCTTTGTATGTGTCATTTCTCATAAAGTATGAGAAAGTTATGCTTGGTCAAAGTTGAGTTGACTTTTCCTACAAAACCCTAATTTAACAACTTTTGAATCTTGTGGAATTTTGAGCAATCCTTGATGAATCATGATCAACCCTTGATCAAATGATGAAATATCCTTCAAAATGAGAATGTTGGCAAAAAATCTTAAAGTTTGACTGTTTGTAGGTCACAGTTGACTTTTGCCCTAGCACGGTCGATTTTTGGACCTTTGAGCAATTGACTGAGCAAACTTCCTCTGCAAGGCTTGGATGATCTTGAGAGCATATTAGGACATTGGGGAGCCCTTGAGGCCATTTGGATTCAAGGATCTTGATGCAACACAAAACCCTAATTTGGGGTTGACTGCCTTAGGAGATAGCTTGTTTGTCCAACTCTTGGGCAATCTTGAGCCACTTGGAGATTTTTCTTGCAATGCCTTGAGAAATATGGGAGGGCAAATTTTGGGGTACAACAGCTGCCCCTATTCAATCTTCTTAAACCTGAGGATGTAGATTGGCTTTCGTGCCTTTCGTGATTCGAAGGTGGAAGAGGATTGAACACTTGAGTGCCCAGAAATTCGCACTCCATTGAAGTGGTATCAACCTTGTGATGTCGGGAATGGGCTTACAGATGCCATTTGGAGATTTTCGATGGGAGGATGGGCTTAAAGATGCCATTTTCGTGAGTGTCGATCGCATAAGAGATTCCTTAGCGAGAACTTGCATACCTGTTGTTGTGGAAGATTCCGCTTGGGAAGTCTGATCTTTGTTGAGATTTAGGAACTTGTCTGTACCTTAGCTGAGACAACATCTCTGTTGAGTTTTAAGAACTTATCCGTAATTCAACTAGGGGAAATCTGTCGAGATTTAGAACCTTATCTGTAATTCAACCGAGGATAATTCAGTTGAGATTTAAGAACCAGTCAGTACTTCGACTGAGGGGGATTGCCGAGATTTAGAACCTTATCTGTATTTCAACCGAGACTAATTTAGTTGAGATTTAAGAATCGGACAATACTTCTACTGAGGGAAACATCTTCATCTAGATCTAGGAACTGTCTGTACTTCAACGGAGGATAATTCTGTTGAGATTTAAGAACTCGTCCACACTACAATGGAGGAAAATTGTCGAGATTTAGAACCTTATCTGTAATTCAACCGAGACTAATTCAATTGAGATTTAAGAATCGGTCAGTACTTCGACTGAGGGAAACATCTTCATCGAGATCTAGGAACCGTCTGTACTCCAACAGAGGATAATTTTGTTGAGATTTAAGAACTCGTCCACACTACGACGGAGGAAAATTGTCGATATTTAGAACCTTATCTGTAATTCAACTGAGACTAATTCAGTCAAGATTTAAGAACCGGTCAGTACTTCGACTGAGGGAAACATCTTCATCAAGATCTAGGATTGTCTGTACTTCAACGGAGAATAATTCTGTTGAGATTTAAGAACTCGTCCACACTTTGACGGAGGAAAATTGTCGAGATTTAGAACCTTATTTGTAATTCAAACCGAGACTAATTCAGTTGAGATTTAAGAACCGGTCAGTACTTCGACTGGTGAAACATCTTCATCGAGATCTAGGAACTGTCTGTACTTCAACGGAGAATAATTCTGTTGAAATTTAAGAACTCGTCCACTCTTCGACGTAGGAACATTGTCGAGATTTAGAACCTTATCTATAATTCAACCGAGACTAATTCAATTGAGATTTAAGAATCGGTCAGTACTTCGACTGAGGGAAACATCTTCATCGAGATCTAGGAACTGTCTGTACTTCAACGGAGGATAATTCTGTTGAGATTTAAGAACTCGTCCACACTACGACGGAGGAAAATTGTCGAGATTTAGAACCTTATCTGTAATTCAACCGAGACTAATTTAGTTGAGATTTAAGAACCGGTCAGTACTTCGACTGAGGGAAACATCTTCATCAAGATCTAGGACTGTCTGTACTTCAACAGAGAATAATTCTGTTGAGATTTAAGAACTCGTCCACACTTCGACGGAAGAAAATTGTCGAGATTTAGAACCTTATCTGTAATTCAACCTAGACTAATTCAGTTGATATTTAAGAACCGATCAGTACTTCGACTAAGGGAAACACCTTCATCGAGATCTAGGAACTGTCTGTACTTCAACGGAGAATAATTTTGTTGAGATTTAAGAACTCGTCCACACTATGATGAAGGAAAATTGTCGAGATTTAGAACCTTATATGTAATTCAACCGAGACTAATTCAGTTGAGATTTAAGAACCAGTTAGTAGTTCGACATAGCTGAGAACTTAACTGCATTTTTCCTGAAAGGTAAAGGTCAGTTGTATGCAATGCATGATATATATCAAGCAATGATGTTCTCAAAATAAATGAGATTGTGTTGTATGATGCGCATATGCATGTATCATGATGTATGAAAATGTAATGTTTTTAGCTCGGGGGAAAATAAATCTCGGGTAGCTGCTGGAGAAAAGAGCTGAATTCTTCGTTTCCGCTGGAGATATCGAATGAAGACGATTGCGAGCATAAACCTGCAGGAGAGGATAACTCCCTTGGGGAATAAACTGATGAGGAGACTACTTTGTGGGGAAGAGATGTTCTACTGAGGATTCCACCGATAAATTTAGCTGAGGATGAATTACCGTTGCTGGTGATACTGAATCTTGTTGGGGATTGATTTCTGTTTGTGAAAGGAATGAACTCCGTTGGGGATGATCTTTTAGTTGCGACTTCACTGGGGATAACCTTTTAGACTCTTATGGGGATAATCCTTTGAACTTTCTGGGGATGATCTTCCAAAGTCTACTGGTGATGATTCTCCAAGTTCTACTAGGGAAGCTCTTTCAGACTGCGCTGGGAATGATTTCAGACTCCACCGGGGATATTTTGCATTCTGTCAGGGAATATTCTTATACTCCGTTGGGGAATATTAAGACTGCCGGGGATATTAAACCTTTCCAGTGTTGATGGTAGATAAACTCTGCTTGGGGGAGAATATTACCGATTCATTCACAGTTGCAAGTCTCAGTTGGGGAGAGCTATTATTACTGTCTTACTCTGCGGGGAGTAAAAGTATCTCAACCATGTTCTTCAGCTGAATTTACCTTGTACCTGGTGGATAAAGCATCCGTACAGCTTGGACAATTCTTATTGCCCCTGTTTCTGATATTACCAGTAATCATCTTTTGTTTCGCATGTAAATATTTATGAGCAGTAATTAATGTCAAATGCATATATCAAAAATGAACATTGGACGTTCTTTGCAAAATAAAACAGATAAAGAAAAAACAGTTTGAAATTTCTTTGAAGGTGAATTGTATTGATTTGAAGTTTGGCCTGTAAATAGGAGTTTTTGTACAAGAGGCTGACGTCCTAGTAAGAGAACACCGCCGAATAATAGAATTTACACAATTTGTGAAAAACTAAACAAAATAGCTATGTGAATAATCCCACTGGGTTCCAACTCTGCTATTGCCTTTATGTCCTCGAGAATCTCATCACTTTGCTACTGGTTGAAGGTAGATCAAATTGATTAGTGCCGTCCGAGCTTGATACCGAAGTCTGGTCACAAGGTGACCCAATGAGACATAGTGTTACGCTTTGATCCCTAATTTTTGCCTGGACCGCCTTTCGGGTTTTCAGTCCACCGGGATACCCTTTTTTACCCAAGCCGCCTTTTCAGGTTTTCGACTTGCCGAGTGTACATATTTTTTCATTTTCATCCCTTATTTTTGCCCGAACCCTTTTGGTTCGCTGGGAAGCCCTTATTTTTGCCTAGGCCAGTCGACCTAGCGGGTCTTTGATCACGCGTAGTATCTTTTCACTATGTCTGCATTGACGGGGTGAGGAAGGTCATCACCATCCATGGTGGTTAGAATCATAGCTCTTCCTGAGAAAATGTTCTTAACCACAAATGGCCCTTCGTAGGTAGGGGTCCATTTTCCCCTAGGATCACCTTGAGGTAAGATAATGCGCTTGATCACCATATCCCCAACTTGATACTCTTGTCGTATAACTTTCTTATTAAATGCCTTGATCATCCGTTTTTAATACGTATGGCCATGACAAATAGAACTAAGTCTCTTCTCATCAATTAAATTCAGCTGGTCAAGTCGGGTCTGAATCCAGTCATTTTCGCTCAAACCTGCATCCTTCATGATTCGGGGAGAGGGTATCTGCATTTCAATGGGCAAGACGGCCTTCATACCATATACCAAGGAATAAGGTGTTTCCCCTGTTGACGTCCGTGCGGAGGTACGGTACCCATGAAGAGCGAACGGTAACATCTCGTGCCAATCTTTGTATGTCACCGTCATCTTCTGCACAATCTTCTTAATGTTCTTGTTAGCCGCTTCGATAACCCCATTCATCTTCGGCCGGTAGGGAGAAGAGTTGTGATGATGTATCTTGAACTGCTTGCAGAGTTCGATGATCATCTTATTGTTGAGATTGGTACCATTGTCTGTAATGATCTTCTCTGGTACACCGTATCGACAGATCAGGTTATGCCGAATGAACCGTGCCACGATTTTTTTGGTCATTGTAGCAAATGAAGCTGCTTCAACCCACTACGTAAAGTAATCGATTGCTACCAGGATGAAACGATGCCCGTTAGATGCCGTAGGTCTGATCTCACTGATCATGTCAATGCCCCACATTGCAAAAGGCCAAGGAGCTGTCAAGACGTTCAGAGGTACCAGAGGTATGTGCAATTTATCATCATAGACTTGGCACTTGTGAGAGGTCCGAGAATACTGATAACAGTCAGCTTCCATTGTGGACCAATAATATCCTACCCGTAGGATTTTCTTTGCCATGGTGTGTCCACTAGAATGGGTTCCGAAAGTACCTTCATGTAACTCTGCCATGATCCTTTCTGCTTCGTTCTTATCCACACAACGCAGTAAGGTCGAATCATGGTTACGCTTGTAAAGGATGTCATTACTGATGAAGAATTTCGCCGTGAATCTCCTCAGAAACTTCTTGTCATTAACAGATGCACCCTCAGGGTATTCCTGAGCCTCAAGATACCTCTTCACCTCGTGAAACCAGGGTTTATCTGCTACCTCTTCAGTCTCAATTTCACAGCAATGTGCGGGTTCGTCCAACCTTTCAATGGTAATTCGGGGAGCTTCGTTATCCCAATTGACTTTGAACATAGAAGACATCGTAGCTAGCGCGTCCGCCAACTGATTCTCCTCTCTAGGGAAGTGTTCAAAAGTTATCTCCTCGAAATGTGGAAGCAATGTCAACACATACTCCTTGTAAGGAATAAGATTTGGGTGTTTCGTATCCCACTCGCCTTTGATCTGACTGATCACGAGAGCGGAATCTCCTAAAACACTTAGAAACTTAATCCTTAGGTCAATTGCTGCTCGAAGACCCATAATGCACGCTTCATACTCTGCCATGTTATTGGTGCAGTTGAAACATAGTCGGGCAGTGAACAGAGTATGAGAGCCTTTAGGAGATATGATCACGGTGCCAATGCCATTACCCAAAGCGTTTGAAGCTCCATCAAAGTACATAGACCATCGGGATCCCTCCTGAGGTCCTTCATCCGGTCCAGGTGTCGCACAGTTGGTTACTAACATGATATTATCATAAATTCAAAGTTCATAGACTTATAATCATCCACTTCCTGATGTGCTAAATGGTCTGCCAACACACTTCCTTTAATTTCCTTTTGAGTCGTGTATTGGATGTCATACTCAGTCAAGATCATCTGCCATCTTGTTATTCTTCCGGATAAGGCAGGCTTTTCGAAGATATACTTGATTGGATCCATCTTTGATATCAATAGAGTAGTGTGAGTTAGCATATACTGTCTCAGCCGGCGAGCAGCCCATGCCAAAGCGCAGCAAGTTTTCTCGAGCAACGAGTATCGGGTCTTGCAGTCGGTAAACTTTTTTCTAAGGTAATAAATAGCATGCTCTTTTCGGCCAGACTCATCATGCTGCCCCATCACACACCCCATTGAGTTGTCGAGTCCTGTCAAGTATAAGATTAAAGGTCTCCCTTCAACAAGAGGCATCAAAATGGGTGGCTCTTGGAGATATTCATTGATCCTTTCGAAAGCGGCCTGACATTCATCGTTCCATCTTACCACTTGGTCTTTCTTCAGTAGCTTGAAGATTGGTTACAAGTAGTAGTTAGGTGCGAGATGAATCGGTCAATATAGTTCAAGCGTCCCAGAAAACCTCTGACTTCTTTTTCTGTTCGGGGAGCCGACATTTCTTGTATAGCCTTCACCTTTTCAGGATCCACTTGAATACCTTTATCGCTTACGACGAAACCTAGCAGTTTACCAGATCTCACCCGAAGGTGCACTTGTTCGGGTTTAACCTCGGTTTGTACAACTTCAACCTGTCAAATAGCTTCTGAAGGTGGTCGAGATGTTCTTCCTCAGTCTGTGACCTGGCAATCATGTCATCAACGTATACCTCAATCTCGTGATGGATCATGTCATGGAACAAGGCGACCATAGCGCGCTGATACGTTGCCCCAGCATTCTTCAATCCAAAAGGCATGACCTTGTAGCAAAAGGTACCCCATTGAGTAACAAAGGTTGTCTTCTCCATGTCTTTGGGAGCCATTTTAATCTGATTATAACCGGAGAAACCATCCATAAAGGAGAAGACCTTATGCTGTGCGGTGTTGTCAACCAGAACGTCGATATGAGGCAACAGGAAATCATCCTTGGGGCTTGCCCTGTTCAGATCCCTATAGTCAACACACATCCGAACCTTACTATCCTTCTTCGGCACTGGGACCACGTTGGCCAGCCACTGAGGGTAAGAAGTAACTGCTAGAAAACCGACGTCAAACTGTTTCATAACTTCAGCCTTGATTTTCTCAGACATCTCTAGGCGTATTCGGCGGACTTTCTGTTTCACTGGAGGACAATCTTCCTTGGTGGGCAGGCGGTGAACCACAATATCGGTATCCAAACCAGGCATATCTTCATAAGACCAGGCAAAGATCTCAACATAGTCACGCAGCATCTGAATCAACCGTTGCTTCACACTAAGCTCCAGATTTGCACCGATCTTGACCTCTCTCTTGTCTTCTTCTGTACCCAGATTTACTGATTCCACCGGCTCTTCATGCGGCTGAATAACCCTCTCTTCTTGAAGTAACAGTCTAGCAAGTTCACCAGGCACTTCGCAATCATCTTCACCTTTGTCTTTGGCTAAGTTGATCGGAATTTCGAAGTCATAACCGGTAGTAGCAGAGTCGTTATCAGTGGGATCCAGAGTGGATGTAGACCTGTATATGTGAGTGTGTGTATAATAGTTGTTTTGCAATACATAATAAAAGAAAAACAAGGAGCGCAAAATTTTAAATGCAAGAAACGTCCAATGCTTTTATTAATGATATATGTAGATGACACACATAAAGCCCTCACAAACGAAGCCACGGTGCCCCGGGTAAGACACAGGGCTATATAGTTTAAAACATTGTTTGTTACAAATACAAAACAAAAGTCTCATTACTGGGTAACAAAAGAAATTGGGATGAGGTCCTTTGCTGTCCAGTTGCTTAGTCCACCATCAGTAGTTGGGTAGATCCAACTGTCGGACTCAGATTCTTCAACATCGTCTTCAATGGCATTCACTCCTGAATTGCTGATGAAAAGGGGAGATCTTCCGATCCGTGCACTCCGAACAACCCTTTGAGCTTCTGCAGTGAAACCCAAACCAAACTTGTTAGTCTTATGTGCAAAATCAGGGAGTTGGCCCCAATTTGAACACCCACCTTTCTCAACAATAGCCCGAGCATCCTTAAAGGAAGCCATCTTCATGGGAGGATCTTCATTGACAGTTTCAGCTGATGCCAGTGTCTGGGGAACCTCTTCAAAATGTTGAAACGGGGTCTCAATGAACTCCCCATCCATCTCAACATACTGGAAAGAGTTAAGGTGGCTCACCATGTACTCCTCCTCTCCTCGTACCGTCACAATTTTCCCCTTGACTGGGTACTTCAGCATCTGGTGGAGCGTTGAAGTGACTGCCCCAACTTTGTGGGTCCATGGGCGACCCAGCAAACAAGAATAGGATGGTCGAATGTCCATCAAATAAAAGGTGGACGCAAAGACCTGAGAACCAACCTTCACTGGAATATCCATTTCTCCGTGTACCATTCTTTTTGGCCCATCAAAGGCCCTGACAACAATGTTACTTGGCTTCAACTCTAAACCCTCACAGTCCAACCCGTCTAGAGATTTATTAGGTAAAACGTTTAATGAGGAACTGGTATCCACCAATATATGGGCTAGAGTAGTGCCCCTGCATTCAATGGAGACATGCAGGGCATCATTGTGATTCCTCCCCTTAGCAGGCAAGTCGGCGTCAGAGAAACCCAACCCATTATCAGCAGTCAGACTAGCCACACGATCCTTAAATTGATCAGCTGATGTCTCTTGCGATACGTGTGCAGTCTTCAGGAAAGCAATCAGAGCCTTGGCATGGGCTTTTGAGCAAAGTAACAGAGACAACATATAGATTTTGGACGGGGTTTGCCCCAGTTGCTCGACTATATTGTAGTCGCTCTTTTTGATAATCTTAAAAATTTCTTCCATCTCTTGCCTAGAGGCTTCAACAGTAATTGTTTTCGGTGCCTCCGTCAGGGCAGGCTCAACAGTGGTCCCTTTGCCCCGAGTGTTAGATGACTCGGCAACAGGAGTAAGAATGGGAACTTGAACAGGAATAGTAGCAGGTACGCTGGTAGGCATAATGACAACAGGTTTCCGAACAACTGGTGGAGAGATCTCAGGGGAGAAAATCCTTCCGCTGCGGGTGACTTTACTAGATCCCAAAATATTGCTGACGTTAGTATCATCCTCTTCATCACTCAAGTCTTGCTTAACTCCGTGATAGTAAACGTCAGCCCCGTAGTGCCAAGGGACAACTTTGTTGGATGTATAGGGGATAGGCCCAGGAACAGTGATGATCAATGGTGCGATTCTTGGAACAAATGTAATTCTAACAGGCTTTCTCGAGAAACCTTGGAAGAATTGTCGAAGATGGTGATGATAGCAACTTCTTCAGTAAGAACCAAAGGAACAAAAGTCTTCTCAAACATAATTTCTTTATTATCCATCAGGCGTTTGACACCTGACCTCAAAAGATGGAAACCGGTAGGTAGGACAGCACACAGATGGCAACCTTCGCCACAACCTGGAAATAAACCGGCTAATAGAAGGTTCTTCTTCACATTCATTAAGGGAGTAACAATATCCTTCACAGAAACCACAAACGAGTCTTCATCTATAGCATTCACCCCATGCTTGGGCATATGAGTAGTCACAACATTAGGTCTTTCTGGTGCTTCGAATTCAATCTCCTTCGCGTTAATCAAGTCTTGTACTTTGTTCTTTAAGACCCAACGGTTATCCGTTTCATGTCCCGGGCTATTAGAGTGAAAAGCACAGCGGGCATTTAGATCGTACATGGGTGATGCAGTGTTGGGAGTCTTTGGGGCCTCCTTTAGAATCACCAAGTTGGTTTTCAATAACTGTGGCAGGATTTGGGATAAAGTCATGTTGAGCTGAGTGAATTGTCTTTGTAGTCTCTCGGCCCTTGGCTGATTGTTGCGCTGAGGTGCAACAATAGGTCTTGAAATAACAACCGCATTAACAACTTGGCGGTGTTCAGGTCTATTCTGG
Organism: Vicia faba; assembly: GCA_948472305.1. Classification (NCBI taxonomy): domain Eukaryota; kingdom Viridiplantae; phylum Streptophyta; class Magnoliopsida; order Fabales; family Fabaceae; genus Vicia; species Vicia faba. The sequence continues at coordinate 1,488,636,554 of OX451736.1, forward strand.
CTTTTTGAGCTTTAAACAACACTAGACTCCTTCTTAAAAGGCTTCTTCTCGGTGCTTGATGAAGCACCCTTCTGTATTTTACCAGATTTGATACCAGCCTCAATCCTTTCCCCGGTCATAATCAGCTCTGTAAACCCGAACGATGAACTTCTAATCAGATGGTTGAAATACAGACCAGACAAGGTCCCTAGAAACATATCCACTAGTTCCCTATTAGCCAAGGGAGGTTGAACTCTACCAGCAAGGTCCCTCCACTTCTGAGCGTAATCTTTGAAACCTTCACCCGTACCCATAGACATACCCTGGAGTTGGGTACGCGTGGGAGCGAGGTCGGCATTGTATTGGTACTACCTGTAGAAAGCAGCAGCCAAGTCCTCCCAATTACAGATACTGGCTCCTTCCAGCTGGTAAAACCATTCAAGCCGAGTCCCTGAGAGACTGTTTTGAAAGAAAGGATCCAGAGGTTCTTGTCAGCGGTGTACGGCTGAATCTTCCTAACATACGAACGGAGGTGCAGCTTCGGGCAAGAAACTCCATCGTATTTAGCAAAGGCCGGTGCTTTAAATTTATGGGGAATTACCACCCCAGATGAAAGACCCAAATCTCCAAAGTCCAGACCAGGAACTTTCTGAACTTCCATCGCGCTCAACCGGTCTTCCAGTTGCTTGTATCTATCCTCAGCCGGAGGATACTGGTCGTCATCAAAGTCAGTCTCGTTGTCTGAAACCACAGGGCTAGGAGCCCTCCTTTCTTCCTGATTATCTCCCTCTCCAGATGAGTGAGTCAAATGAACCTCTTCTCGTGAATCGTTTCCGAATCTGCGACCCATGTTAAATAGGACTGTCTTCTTCTTCTTCTTCTTCTCTTTCAAGATAAGGGCCTTCAGATCTTGCTGACCCTTAGCCAGACTCATGAACAATTCTTGGAACTGGGCGTTTTAAGCCTGTAGAGCCTTGATTGCTTGTTCAGTTGATGGTTCAGAAGACATGATGCTGAAATAAACAGCGAAGGAGATGAGAAAACCTGTAAGGGTACCTGTTATGAGGTGCATGGGAATGATATGCGCATGATATGATTTCAAAGACGTCGAGAGATTCAAATTTGTAAACAAAAACGAAACACACTTTTATTAGATAAACTTTGGAATCAATTGTTCAACAGATGCCTTTAAGGCGTTACAAGAAGGGAAATACTGAAAAGTAAACCAAAACTAGAAATAACCAAAAGACAATCAATGCTCCCATGGTCGGTTCTTGTCGGTGCGGACATAATAATTAAGGATCTGCTCGTTCTCCAGCTGCCTAGTCAACTTCTGAATCTTTTGCTCTTGCTCGTGATACTTTTCTCTATAAGTATCCCGCTCTTCCCTTAGTTGCATCCAGGACCTCTTCAGTGCCCCTATGTAAGTAGGCATGTAAGGGTGTAGGATGGTAGGAGGAACCCCTTCTTCATCAGCAACCTCAACAATTATAGGTAAGATGGCTTCGTAGGGCATTCCCAGCTTTTGGGCACGGATGCGAACCCATCAGAGATATGGTTCCATTGGTAGAGAAGTCTTCGCACCCAGCTCGTGTGGATCAGACCTGTGTACCCTATCCCAAGCTCTTATGAATCTGCGGCGTTTCTCGTCACTGTCCCCTTGGAAATCAAAGACAATACTTGGCATTAGTAGCTCATGAGGTCCTTCCCTCCTAGCTCGCCCGAACTGACGTAGAGCCAAACACAGATTATAAGCGATTCCTCTATGGGTTCCTATCAGTGGAACATTGGGGTATTCCCCACAACGATCAATAATGGCCATATCTTCCATACCCTTAATAGTCTAAATGATGTCATTATGATAGAGAGACATAATCCTGTAGGCCCAGCCCATGCCTTCCTTGTTCTTCAAAATTGATTTGGGGAGGTGAGAAATAAACCACCTCGCCAGCAAAGGAGCATAACTCATAAGGGTTCCCCGTTTCCGAGCGATACAGGCATAAAGAGAATGAATAATGTCACCCAAGAGAGTGGGTACCGGATTACGGGAAATGAAGATCTTCACCACATTGACGTCAATAAAGAAATAAGAGTTTGGAAACAGGACCGGACCATAAATAAGAAGAGCCAGGATGTCCTCGAATGCTTGAAAGTCTAAACTGTCCCATAACTGATTAGCCTTACCAACCAAAAACTTAGTCAAGAAGCCTTTTGCTCCACTACGAGTTTCCCAGTTTAACATTACTTCATCCTTTGTCAGATGAAGGGCTGAAGCAATCTCTTCCGGCCTAAGGATCTTCTCCCAACCTATAAACGGGGTTTGCTCCAGAATAGGGATACCAAGTAGATCAAATAACTCTTCTAAGGTAGGGACCAACTGGTAGTCCGGAAAAGTAAAGCAATGGTACAGAGGATCAAAGAACTGGACTAAAACACTCATCATCTGTTCATCCATCTTGGAGGTGACCAAACCAAGAAGGTGCCCATGTCTTCTGATGAAGGATGTAATATCTGGCATCTTTGCAACCAATTCTCTAAGTAGAGTGGGAACCTGGACAAAGTTGATCTGGATGGTGTTTCTATGCATGAGCGCCATGACCTACAAAACAGAACAAAGATGAATCCCTCCTGTCTTTGAAATAGGTTAGTCCAATGCAATATGCATGCAATGTCATGATGTCATGATGTCATAATAGAGAACACACCACAAGTATCCATAAATAGCAAACATGGTAAAGGCACACAAGTCACACAGAGAGCCCTTAGATTTCAGGCTGGCAACGAGTCTAGGTACTACCCTCTTTCAGTTCAGTTGGTTCAAACCTGTCCTAAAAATAGTAACCGGGTTCTAGAGGATCTCAATATCACTGACTACCCTCGATCGGTCATAATTCCGGTTTAGCAACCTTTTCTTGCAGCCGGAATCATCACGAGAGTTTAGTCTCAATGAGTGTAGCATACTGCTACTATTTTATGGCCAAGTTGGTCAATTTAAAGGTTCTAAGGTCAGTTGGTGCTTAATGACCCCTTAGCAGACCCATATTCTCCTCGTTGCGCCACAAGGGATATCGGTACATACTAAAGTGCCACACCAACGTAGCTACTGCTTCAACCGTATCGGTCTACGCCGTACAATTCCCTCACAGTTTATTGCTACTTACCTAAAGGGTATCCCCCAAATCCGGGTTAGGATCTATAGTAACTCCGATTCAACCCACAAAGATAAAGCATACAAGTCAAGCAATTGAAAACATTATGAACTATTCCTAAGGTACACCCCACTTACAAGATGTCCCCAGCAGAGTCGCCAGTTCTGTGATACGGCGGGAAGAACTGACTATTTTTTGGAATGTTGGTTTGCGTTTTGCGTTTGTTTTTGCAAAATGTCGCGGTAATCAAGAGTCGCCACCGGCTTTTATTTTATCCAACAAGGAAAGGGAAAAAGCACAGAAAAAATCCTTTTTCGAGATATTTCTCGGGTTCGGGGAGTAGATTATAGAAAGGGAAGGTGTTAGCACCCTTTCTACCCGTGTTTATCCACGGGATCTTAGGTACTTGCTCAATTGTTTTCAAAATTGCTTTCTTTGTGCTTGTGGGTTTGAAAAAGTTTTTGTTTGAAAACTTCGATTTAACTCTTACTTCTGACCTCAAGAGTGTATGGAGTGTTTTGGAAAACTTTGTTCGAAAAGTGTAAGTGTGAAAAATATTTTGTTTTTTGAAAGAGCAAGTATCCAAGAACCATCTACCTACTCGAAAAAGGAATCATTTTATGCTAATTTCCTTTAGACAATGCTATCCCACTATTGATGAGTAGGTAGCATCGTCGTTGGAGTTTTAAGGGTCAATTCGAATTAGGGACATACGGTCACTAAAGCAATGTTAGGATGCCTTAGCGGTAACCCTAATGTCTTAGATCATTTGTTTTAGGCAACAATATCTGAGGCAACCGTTTCGAGGCAACTATGATCTTTTAGACAACTGTGTTGTTTTCAGTTAATTTTATCTTTGTACATGTTAAAGGTGATCTAAATTGATTTTAGGTTAAAACATTCAGTCTTGTCATGCAACCTTACTATCAAACATCTAACAGTTATAATTTGCGGGAAATAAGATTCGGAATTTAAATTACAAGGCGTCGGGTATTTACATCGCCAAAGACAAACCCTTTAAAAATAAATAAAGCGATAAAAAATAAATAAAAGGTCCTATTAACTATTACAAACCGGGAGCAAGTACATAAATGGATAAAAGAAAGCAACGCGTGCGAGAAATTAAATTGCGCAAATTAGGGTTTTGACCCTTTAAAGAAGACATCTTTTTGTTGTTTTTATTTTAGGAAAGAAATTAAACTAAATTAATTACTAAATTGAATTTAATTAATTAATTAATAAAAATAAATTATTTTTGGTTTTTTTGTTATTTTAAGAAAGAAATAAAAATTAATTGAATTAGTAAAAACCTAATTAAGTCTAATTTAATTTCAATTATTTACAAAAATATGTTAAAATTATTCTAATTAAAACCTAGGTTAATTTAATTAGTATTTATTAATAAAAATAAAATTAAAGTTTGATTTTATAAAGAAAATATTTTGTGGTTTTTATTTTTATAAAGAAAAGAATTTTTTAATTGGTTAGAAATTAAATAAAACAATAAAAACAATTAATAAAACTAAATAAATAAAAAAGAAAAGAAAGGGGTTTGGGCCATATTTTGGTGGTGTAGATAGCAATCTGAAGCCCAATTGTGTTGGCCTTGGTGGACTTTTCCTGATTCAATGTGTATGTGCTGACTTGGCTCCATGGTGGACCTTCAGATCCTGGCCACCAGATTTGGCCTTTGGCCATCTGGCCATTGGATGCTTAATGGTGTATGGTACGTTGTAGCAAGGCCCATGCACCGAATCACCTGAAAAAACAAAATTATGAATGAAAGTGGGGGACCTGGGATTCGAACCCAGGTCCTGATGGTGATTGCCAATGCACGCTTGCCACTACACTACTTTGTTCTATTTGTTAATATGTTAGAAAAAATATATATTATATGAAAACAAACATTATTCCCAGCAAAAAAATAAAAAGCGCGCTTGGTTTTTGAATGGGCCATTAGGAGAACGACATCTCATCATCTCCTACCTCTAAATCCTGCAAATATTACCTGCATATTTGGATCCGCAGCGAAATGCGCAAGCTTGCTCTAAAATCCATTCCAGACCATGAAAACAAATTCCACGAACATGGTTGGACTCGTCTTGGCTTCCTGATCAGCACTATGCCCTTCTTTAGTCCCAATTTTTCTTGAAAAAGAAAACCCTAAAAAACAAACAAAGAACCCTAACTATGGAGGTTCTTTGTTCAGGCCAGAAAAACGCAATTGGATAATGCCAAACGTTTGCAAATGACATGAGGGTTATGAATGTGCAATTATTTCATTCAAATGATGCCAGAATGGACCTAATTGAATCCAAGAACAGAGCTAGGTAACGTGGGACTTACAGCGTATTGTGGTGTGTGAGGAAGCTTGCTTTGGATTGGTTTAGCTTCAGTGAACGTCCAGGAAGCGATTGGGATAGGTCATGGCTTCTGAAAACAACTCTAAGCACGATTTCGATCTCAAGAAACTTTGTTCTGCCTATGCTTGCACTTTTCCAACCCTTGTCTCGATTCCTCTGGCTTCTTTATGTATGGTACAATGTGCTAGGGTAACAAACTTGGCTCAAATCTTCCCCCATCAATGCTTGCCAATTTGATTTGATTCACTCTTTAACCCTTTCCAATTTTGCCAAATCTCAATCTTTTTGCACATGGTTTTGCTTGATACGAATTTGATGATGTTAATGATGATAATTACAACCTGAAACAGCCAAAAAATCTCATGTAATCAAAGCTTTGGATTTTTTATGATTTAATTTGATTAAAAATGAATAAATTCAATAAAAAAATCAAATAAAATAATAAAAATGAAATATGGGCTCATGGATGAAGCTAGGACACTTGGAAAATGATGCAAGCTCAAATCAAGTGGAAAAGAATGGGCCCATTTGACAAAATTTGAAGTTTTGGGGATAGTTGACTTTTGGTAATTTTGCAAAAATGTCCAACTTCAACATTGCATAACTTCTTCAATTTTGAACTTTTGGAGGTGTTCTTGGACGTTTTAGAAAGCTTGAGATGTCCTCTAACCAACCCTTTTGGTCTCATCGCATTTTGATATACCATTATTTAGTTATAAGCTTTGGCAAAAAATGTGTTTTTGTTGACTTTCAAAAATGACCTATAATGTCCAAATTTATAACTTCTTGTGAGTGCATTTTTTGATCTTGGGTTATGAAGATGGATTGTAGGAAATTGAATCCTCTTCAAAATGAGCTTTGTATGGGTCATTTCTCATAAAGTATGAGAAAGTTATGCTTGGTCAAAGTTGAGTTGACGTTTCCTACAAAACCCTAATTTAGCAACTTTTGAATCTTGATGAATTTTGAGCAATCCTTGATGAATCATGATCAACCCTTGATAAAGTGATGAAATATCCTTCAAAATGAGAATGTTGGAAAAAAATCTTGAAGTTGGACAGTTTGTAGGTCACAGTTGACTTTTGCCCTAGCAAAGTGGATTTTTGGACCTTTGAGCAATTGACTGAGCAAACTTCCTCTGCAAGGCTTGAAATTTCACATGGATGATCTTGAGAGAATATTAGGACATTGGGGAGAACTTGAGGCCATTTGGATTCAAGGATCTTGATGCAACACAAAACCCTAATTTGGGGTTGACTGCCTTAGGAGATAGCTTATTTGTCCAACTCTTGGGCAATCTTGAGCCACTTGGAGATTTTTCTTGCAATGCCTTAAGAAATATGGGAGAGAAAATTTTGGGGTACAATAGGTATATTCTTGGAGAGTTCTATTCTCGCATTCTATAATCCCATTATGTTGAGGAGTAGTGGGAGAAGAGAATTCATGGCTGATTACTTCAAAGGAGCAAAACTCAGCAAATTTGTTGTTCTCAAATTCCTTTCCATGATCACTTCTTATTCTTATGACATGTATTTCCTTTTCCCTTTTAATTTTTTGAAAAATATCTTTGAACACTTCAAAAGTTTCTGATTTTTTTCTAATAAAGCTTATCCATGTGTATCTAGAAAAGTCATCTACAACAACATAGGCATACTTCTTACCACCAAGACTTTCAACCTAGATAGGTCCTATCAAGTCCATGTGAAGAAGTTCCAAAACTTTTGATGTAGTAAGATATTGAATCTTCTGATGTGACATCTTAGTCTGCTTTCTAATTTGACACTCACCACATACCCTTCCTTCTTCTATCTTAAGCTTAGGAATCCCTCTCACTGCTTCTTCATGTATAATTCTCTCCATACCTTTCAGATGCAAGTGCCCCAATTTTTGATGCCATAGTTTAACTTCATTCTCTTTGGCTAAAACACATGTTGAGGATATGTTTAACTCTTGAGGAACCCATAAATAACAGTTGTCTTTAGATATGATTTCTTTCATGTTAACTTCATTCTTTTCATTGCATACAAGACATTCTTTCTTGGAGAAGTTAACTTTGAATCCTTGATCACATAGTTGGCTTATACTTATCAGGTTAGTTGTTAACCCTTTTACAAGTAACACATTATCAAGCTTAGGAACTCCTGAACAGTCAAGCTTGCCAACTCCTTTTATTTCTCCTTTTGCTCCATCACCAAAAGTCACATAATTGGTGGAATGAGATTTGACATCCACCAATAGATTCTTGACACCCGTCACGTGTCTAGAACAACCACATTCAAAGTACCAGTCATCTTTGGTTGATACTCTAAGAGAGGTGTGAGCAATGAAACTACCAACCTTGGACTTGGGAACCCACTGTTTCTCCTTTTTGCTATTTTGGGGAATCTTATCAGTTTTTGGAAGAGGATTATTTTTAGGATATCCATACAACTTGAAACAAAAGGGCCTTATATGTCCAAGACTTCCACAGTGATGACATCTCCAGGGCTGGGGATTCTCTCTGGTATGATTAAGCTTTTTCTTCCCATGAGGTTTGCCATGATGTCCTTTCTTCACATGAGGTTTCCCAAAATGTCCTTTCTTATCATGATGTTTGCCCACATGTTGAGACATCTCATTCGATATCTTTAGTTTAGGCTTGGCATTTGTGGAAACAGATGCAGGCTGTTTGCCATAATGTTCTTTCTTCACATATGTTTGCCAAGATGTCCTTTCTTACCATGACGCTGTGACATTTGATTAGACATCTTTGGTTTAGGCTTGGCATGAGTGGAAATAGATGAAGGATCTTCTCAGTTAGGTTCCTTTTTCTCATTGAAACCTAAACCACTCTTATCTCCTGTTACTCTTCCAGCTTGGAGAATTTCATCTAACGTGTTAGACCCATTATTCATCATCTTGAGAGATTTGACCATTCTATAAAGATTTGAATTTAGAGAGGACACTTCACTTTCCAGATCATAAATAGTTTTAAGATGATCTTCCCTTTCCTCCTTCAGCTGAGTTATAACGACTTTCTGTTTCTCCCCTTTAAGACATACTTCTGCACTTCTGAGACATAATTCTTTGTATGAAGCAGCTAACTCATCAAAGGTTAGTTCCCCATCACTAGACTCTTCATCAGATACATATTTTCCTTTCAATGCTTTAACATATTTGGCAGATTCTTCAAGATCACTCTCTGAGTCCTCTTTAGACCAAGTAACATATAGATTCTTCTTCTGTTTCTTTAGATATGTAGGACATTCATCTCTAATGTGAATAAAGCCTTCACATTCATGACATTGTATTCCCTTCCCTTGAGAAGATTTTTCTTCAGCCCTTTTTCTTCCCACCTTATTTGACTTATAGATGTCAGATGTGATGTTCTTGACATTTGATATTTGGTTCTTGTCCATTCTTTTTATCACTTATTAAATTGTCTTCCAAGCATAGCTAATGCATTTGATATTCCTCCATCTGTATCCAGATCACAGTCCTCTTATTCATCCTCAGTATTAGATACAAATGCTATGCTTTTTTTCTTCTTCTCAGATCATTCATTTATGCTTAATTCAAATGTTAGTAGGGATACAACAAGTTCATCCACTTTCATTTTGTCAATGTCTTGGGCTTTTTCTATAGCAGTTACTTTCATATCAAATCTCTTGGGAAGAGACCTGAGCATCTTTCTCACCAATTTGTCTTCAGGTATTTTCTCTCCTAAAGCACTTGAGGAATTAGCAATTTCAAGGATGTTCATATGGAAGTCATTTATAATTTCATCATCTTTCATCCTCAAATTCTCAAATTTTATGGTGAGTAACAGAAGTCTTGACGTCTTAACTTTGGATGTGCCTTCATGATTGGATTGAAGAATCCCCCATGCATCCTTAGCAACTTCACACGTATTCACTAAACTGAAAATGTTCTTGTCAATTCCATTGAATATAGCATTCAAGGCTTTATAATTTCTAAGAGTAGTTTCATCTTCTTCCTTAGACCAATCTTCTTCGGGTTTTAATTCAGAAGTAAGTTCTCCATTTTCTCCCAATTTGATAGGGTGTTTCTATCCTCTTAAAACAACTTTCCAAGCCCTGCTGTCTAAGGACTTTAAAAAGGAAACTATACGTGGTTTCCAGTAGTCATAATTGCTTCCATATAGAATTGGTGGTCCGTTCACAAATCCTCCTTCCTTGTCCATAGTACCAGAAAGTATCTTCCCTAGATCTCACCCAGATAAAGAGCAAGATGCCAGGTCTGATACCAATTGAAATTCTGGTATCAAATATGTGATGTCAAATGAGATGTCACGACACAAATATTTGTTTTCAAGTAAGGTGCAGTAACATTAACAACAGTAAAAACACAAGAGATTGTTTACCCAGCTTAGTGTACAACAACTCCTACTCTGAGGGATACCAAGCCAGGGACAAGTTCACTAAATAGTATCAATTCATAGACCCTTAGTAAACAACCAGTTTACGATCTAATCACTTAATCACTACCCAAGCTAAACTTATACCTAAGAGTCACCTAGGTATGAGGCCATCCTCAAATCCCTTCAATCACTTATAGTGAAGAACTTAACAGAATTAATAAGTTTGAAACACTTCAATCATTCAATGCTTAAAAGCTTATGAATGATACATAATTAACAACCCAAATAATAACTCAAGTATTTAAACTAATACTTAGATTGTATTACAAATAAAAAGCCTATACTTCTAATCAGAAAGAAATTATTCTTCTTCAAAAGTTGCTTGTCTTTTAATAAGGAAGCAAGTCCTTATATATGCGCAGCTGTGGGCTTAGGCTTAAAATCAAATATTCAAATCTTTTGAATATTTCCATAAAAATAGGCTAAGTTAAGATTCATGCAATTTGAAAAATATTCCTGCATATTTTTCGCAGCCTGTGAGTCACAAATCCTGAATTATGCCACACATGAAAATGGGAAACATATAACTTAAACTGATGTTGGGCTGAGATCAATTTAGTAGGCAGATGTCAAGAAATCTACTTTGACATCATTCAAAACAGTTTTTCTCCAAATGTTAAGACATTTAGAAAAACATTAACAAGTCATTATTTTACCAAAATTGCTGCCAATAAACACTTACATGAAGTATCAGTGTTGAGGAGTTGGTTTGACCTAGTCAACCCTTGTGCAAGCTTGAGATTTTGAAGATCTTTGTGAGAAATGACTTTAGAAAAGAGAAGGCAAATTTTGAGGTATAACAGTGCACATTGTTTACCACTACGGTGGCTGTTTCATTCGTTCATAAAACAACAACCAATAAATATAATATGAACTTAGTTGTCAAAATTTGGAAATTCCATTTTCATCTTCTTCTTCCTGCTGCACGTTATTACAGTAACAATGATATGTGATTTCCAATTTTTAAAAACTCTAACTTCCTCATTTCTCAACCAAATTCAAAAATATAAAAATGAAACTTGCTTAGAATTTCACAAGGAATCTAATGGTATAACTTTCTGAAGCTATAACTTAAAGATTTTCACAAATTTCTATTGGTACCAAATGAAAACCTAAATGTCCAAAAAAATTCAGTTTCAAAATTATCATCCCTCAGTCAGTTAAAATGAAATTTAAGGACATGGTTAGCTTCATAGACATGATATCTACATTTTATCTTTGAAAAGTCAGTTCAATTGATGCTTGTATTAAGATTTAAATGTTGGAAAAACTTACCTCTTGATTCAAAAATTCAATGTCCTTTACGTGAATTCCAAAGTAAATTGATGCTTGCTTTAGCTTCCTTGGACCTTGGTGAGTATGTTACAACTCTTACTTTGCCTTGAGAGTGTCTGGATTGGTCTACTCAAGTCAAGTTGCAATGGTGGATTTTGAAAATGGTATACGATGATAGAGTTATTACAGAAGTGAAACAGGTGTTTGGGTCACTTCTATATGATGTATATATAGTGTATAGATGTTTTGTTTGGACAAAAGTTGCAAGAGTGATGAGTTTCAAAGAAATGGTTTTTGAAAACTCAAGAAATGAGTTTTATGGCCAATTACGGTTTGAGAGTGTATGAGAGGGTTTAAGGACTTGTCAATTCGTCCTATAACTTGCTAATAACCTCTCTATTTATAGAGAAAAGGTTTGGGAGGTTGAAACAACCAGCTTTGTAAGATAGCAAATTATGGAGTTATGGCTTAGTTGAAATGCAAGTGAGAAAGTTACATGAAGTTCATGGTTTCAATGAATCAATAGGGTGGTTGGTAGGCTTAGAGATGTTGCTTTTGAGCATACATGTTAAGTGTGTGCAAAGGGAGCAAGTGAGAGGCTTAATAAGTTGACATTGTGTATAAAGCTTGCTTTATGTGAATGACAGAGGTTCCTTTCTTCCAAAAATGGCAAAATGGATTGGATAATGCTTTAACCACTTAGATCATAGATCAAAAGTTTGTGTAAACATTTAATTATAGTGATATTTGCAAGTTAGAAGGCCTGCAAAGTAAGATTTTACAGAATAGCATGAAGATTGGATTATGTGTTCATCATAAAAATGGCCTATAATTCAAGTTTATCATGCCAACTTCAAGTCTTCGAATCTCCTAGCTCAAAAATGATCTCTTCAAGTTCTTAGAAATTTTGGAAATCTTGAAACATTATCTACAGCTTTCATGTTGACCAAGTTGGCTAAATCAACTTGGAACTTGGTGAAAAATTGCCAAGAAGTTGGGATAAAAATCTGACCAAACTTGTTGAAAATTTCACCAAGTGTTTTAGTAAAAATGTCTTGACTTCATGGGCCTATATCTCCTAATCCAAGAATTTTTTGGAGATCAACCATGAAATACAAAGTTGTATAATTCTTCAAGATTTACAACTTTCATGTTGAAAGTTTTCCTTGAATCATCTTGCATCTTGGTGAAAATTTGTCATGAAGTAGTGAAATTATAAAGGTTAAAAACACTTAGAAATTTTCTAAGTATTGAAAATATTGACATTTTGTTGACTTTCTTGACTTTCTTGAATCTTGATGATCAAGTTTGATATTTTTGAATGTCTTGATGAATCTTGATCTTTGAAATTTAATGTTGACCAAAAAGTCAATGTTGACCAAAAAGTCAAAGTTTGACTTTTTGTGTATCAGTCCACTGATCATGAGAAATGATTTGAGCTATGAAATTAGGTCAAGATATTGTATTTGAATCCTTAACATCATGCTTCAATTCATTAGGCCATGTACTAGGTCAAAAGTCAATGATCAGTCATTCTTAGTCAAAACCCTAATTTTGACAGTTTTGCCCCTTTGATGATTTGAATGCTTTTCTTGAGGATTTGTGATCAACACTTGATCAATTGATGAATAAAACTTCAAAATGTTGATGTTGGCCAATTTTTTTAAAGTTTGGCTGTAGGTTGACCACAATTGACTTTTTAACCAATATAGGTGATTTTCAGTTATCTGAGCAATTGACTGAGCAATTTTGAGATCGAAGACTTGAAACTTGGCATGAGTATTCTTGGAGGTCTATGATGTACCATGAAAGTCATTTGAGGAATTATAAGTCCAATTTTCCTTGTGAAACTCAAAACCTTAATTTTTTGGTCTCAGTGCTTAGGAGGTGAGTTTGTCTAATCAACTCTTGAGAACCCTTGATTATTTGAGATCTTTTATGAGATATGTCGTGAGAAAAGAGAGGGAAAATTTTGGGGTACAACAGCTTCCCCTGTTCAATCTTCCTAAACCTAAAGAGTTAGATTGGATTGTCTACCATTCGCGACTTGAAGGTGGAAGATGATTGAACACTTAAGTGCCCAGAAATTTACGCTCGCTTGTGCATGAAGTAAAGTTGTTTGTTGATTATGTCGAGAATGGGCTTAAAGATGCCATTTAGGGAAGTGCTAGAGAGTCATCGGATATGGGCTTAAAGATGCCACAATCGACTGTATCTGAAGAAGTATCAAAATAAATCTTTGGTCAACTTAATCTGAGCTAAAAAAAGGTCTACTGAGAGAAGTATCCGAATAAATCTTTGGTTGATTTAATCTGAGCTAGAAAAGGTCTACTGAGAGAAGTATTAGAATAAATCTTTGGTAGATTTAAACTAAACCAGCAAATGTTTGTATTTGTCTTTAACTGAATAAGAATCAGATAAGTCTTTGGTTGATTTAAACTAAACCAGAAAAAGTGTCTACTGGAAAAGAATCCGAATAAATGTTTGGTTGATTTAAACTGAACTAGAAGATGTCTTGAATTGTCTTTAATATGATAAGAATCAGAATAAATATTTGGTTGATTTAAACTGAACTAGAAAAAGTGTCTACTGGAAAAGAATCAGAATAAGTCTTTGGTTGATTTAAGCTGAACCAGAAGATGTTTGTATTTGTCTTTAACTTGATAAGAATCAGAATAAATCTTTGGTTGATTAAAACTAAACCAGAAAAAGTGTCTATTGGAAAAGAATCAGAATAAATCTTTGGTTGATTTAAGCTGAACCAGCAGATGTCTTGAATTGTCTTTAACGGGATAAGAATAAGAATACATCTTTGGTTGAATTAAACTGAACTAGAAAAAGTGTCTACTGGAAAAGAATCAGAATAAATCTTTGGTTGATTTAAGATGAACCAACATATGTCTTGAATTGTCTTTAACTGGATAAGAATCAGAATAAATCTTTGGTTGATTTATACTGAACCAGAAAAAGTGTCTACTGGAAAAGAATCAGAATAAATCGTTGGTTGATTTAAGCTGAACCAGCAAATGTCGGTATTTGTCTTTAACTGATTAAGAATCAGAATAAATCTTTGGTTGATTTAAACTGAACCATAAAAAGTGTCTACTGGAAAAGAATAAGAATAAATCTTTGGTTGATTTAAGTTGAACCAATAGATGTCTTGAATTGTCTTTAACTGGATAAGAATCAGAATAAAACTTTGGTTGATTTAAACTGAACCAGAAAAAGTGTCTACTGGAAAAGAATCAGAATAAATCTTCGGTTAATTTAAGCTAAACCAACAGATGTCTTTAATTGTCTTTAATTGGATAAGAATCAGAATAAATCTTTGGTTGATTTAAACAGAACCAAAAAAAGTGTCTCTTTAAAAAGAACTCGATTAAATCTTTGGTTGATTTAAGCTAAACCGGTAGATGTCTTGAATTGCCTTTAATTGGATAAGAATCAGAATAAATATTTGGTTGATTTATACTTACCAAAAAAAGTGTCGAATGGAAAAGAATGAGAATAAATCTTTGGTTGATTTACGCTGAACTAGCAGATGTCTGTATTTGTCTTTAACTGGATAAGAATCAGAATAAATCTTTGGTTGATTTAAACTGAACCAGAAAAAGTGTCTACTAGAAAAGAATCAGAATATATCTTTGGTTGATTTAAGCTGAACCAGTAGATGTCTTGAATTGTATTTAACTGGATAAGAATCAGATTAAATCTTTGGTTGATTTAAACTGAATCAGAAAAAGTGTCTACTGGAAAAGAATCAGAATAAATCTTTGGTCGATTTAAACTGAACCAAAAGATGTCTAAGGAAGTGTTCCTCATGTAGATAGTCGCCCCGTCTGGTTTCAGGAATTAATTTGGAATTGTTTGAAAATCGTTGATGATATTTGTCTATTGATTGATCTTTCCTGAAAAGGTAAAGAGTTAGTTGTATGCAATGTCATGATGTATGAAATACATTGTGTAATGATGTTCTCAAAATAAATGAGATTGTGCTACACGCGTTTCATGTGCACATGTTATAATGAATAGATATGCAATGTTGTTGAAGTGCATTTGTATTGGGAAACAAATCCCTGAATATTTGTTGGGGATGAAGAGTATGTGTATCTTCAATCTTGTCTAGAATGCTTTCACCGGGGATTCTTGTTTGCTTGCTTGAGGAAACTCTGTAGGGGAGGCATTTATTTCCTATATACCCTGATTGGGGATAAAAGAGATGGTTAAACTTCTGAATAGTTTGGGGAAAATAAAGTTAACTGATATCTGGTCGGGTTCCAGGCTTTGCAGTAACCTTCTCGGGATAGCAGTGACTTCTCTGGGGGGAGAATTTTGTTAGTGATTAGCTGGAGAATTTGTAGGTTATTAGGGAAATAGACCATTGTTGATGGAGAAGTGCTCTACTGAGGAAACCAACTCTCTTGGGGATATTTAAGTCTCTAGAGAGAAGAAACTTTATAGGTTTTCTTTTTTAGTTTTGGAGGACCAAACTCAGCTGGGGAAGATACTTTCCATGAAGTGTACTAATTGGAACTCCGTAGGTAGATTTAACGGGGAGGAGATTTTTATTCCTTTATTTGTTGGAGTGGTCTACCAGGGAGATTGTGGGGAATGTACCCTTATTTGTGAAGACTACTCCATGGCGGATAATTTTATAGAAGTGGCTCTGGAGACTTCACTGGGATAACCTTATGAAAGGGACTCTGTGGGGATTTACAAACAGCCTGAGTGTCATCCTAGTTCCTAGGGTTTTGAGTAAATGCTTACTCATGTTCTTATTTATTTGTTAATAGTTAATCATGTTCATATACATATGTTCATTCAATTTTAGTCATTGGACGTCTTTGCAAATAAAAATAGAAAAACAAAAAGTCTGGACTTTAAAGTATATTTGTATTGATAATTTGCCTATAAACATGCAATTTTATACAAAGAGACAGAAATCCTAGTAAAAGGAAGTCATCATGAAATGAAAGAGTACAAAGTGAAAACAAAATATATATATATATATAGCCATGTGAAAAAATGATCTCATTGGGTTCCAACTATGCTATTGCCACTATGTCTTTGAACATCTCGTCCTTTGCCATCAGAAGAAGTTGATTGAACCATTTGAACTTTGACCTTAGTAATAAAGCTGGCTGTAAACGATCCAATGGGACATATTCGTATGCTTTAATCCCTAATTTTTTCCTGGACCACCCTTCCAGGTTTTCAGTCCACCAGGATACCCTTTTTTGCCTAAGCCTCCCTTTCGGGTTTTCGACTTGCCGGGTGTACGATCTTTTGTATGTATCCCTAATTTTTTCCCAAAAACTTTTTGGCTCGCCGGGATGCTCTTTTTTTCATAGGTATGTCAACCTAGCGGGTCATTCTTATGCGTGGTATTTTTTAACTATGCCCGCGTTCGTAGGGTGCGGGAAATCTTCGCCATCTATAGCGGTTAGCATCATAGCACCACCCGAGAATACTTTCTTGACAATAAGTGGACCTTCGTAAGTGGGAGTCTATTTTCCCCTGGGATCGCCTTGTGGTATAATGATGCGCTTTATTACCAAGTCACCTGTCTGATATACCCGATGCTTGATCTTTTTGTTGAAAGCTTTGATCATGCACTTCTGGTACATCTGACCATGACAGACGATAGCCAGGCTCTTCTCTTCAATCAAATTCAGTTGATCCAACCTTGTCTGAATCCATTCGTCTTTGTCTAAGTTTGCTTCTTTCATAATTCTTAGAGAAGGGATTTGAACTTCGACAGGCAGGACAACTTCCATGCCATGGACCAAAGAGAAAGGGGTTTCCCCAGTTGATGTTCGTTCCGAAGTACGGTAGCCATGAATAGAAAATGGTAGCCTCTCATGCCAGTCTTTATAGGTCACCACCATCTTTTTCACAATCTTATTTATATTTTTGTTAGCAGCTTCGACTGAACCATTCATCTTAGGTCTGTATGGAGAAGAGTTGTGATGTTTGATCTTGAACTGCATGTAGAGTTCAGTGATCAAACCATTATTGAGATTGGTACCATTGTCAGTGATAATTCTCTCAGGGATACCATACCGATAGATGAGGTTATGCTTGATAAACCACGCTATGACGTTCTTGGTAATTGAGCCAAATGAAGCTGCTTCAACCCACCTGGTAAAGTAGTCAATGGCAACAAGAATGAAATGGTGTCCATTAGAGGAAGTGGGGTTGATCTCTCCAATCATGTGAATGTCCCACATAGCAAATGTCCAGGAAGCGGTCATGACATTCAAAGGAATTGGAGGCACATGGACCTTATCAGCACAAATTAGGCACTTATGGCAAGTTCTTGAGTGGTGATGACAATCGGTTTCCATGTTCGACCGATAATAACCATCTCTCAGAATCTTCTTGGCCATAATATGTCTTTTAGAATGAGTACCAAAGATACCTTCATCCATATCCTCCATGATCTTCTGTGCTTCTTCTTGTCTATACAACGGAGCATAATTGAATCGTGGTTGTGCTTGTATAAGATCTCATTGCTCAGGAAGAACTTGGCTGAGAACCTCCATAAGAATTTCTTGTCATTGACTGACGCCCCTTCAGGATACTCTTGAGCTCAAGATAACTTTTCACCTCGTGAAACCAAGGCTTCTCCTCTACACCATTAGTGTTAGTCTCATAGCAGTGCGCTGGTTCGTAAAATCTTTCAATAGTAATTTTGGGAGCTTCGTGTCCCATCTGGCCTTGAACATAGAAGACATGGTAGCTAAAGCATCTGCCAACTGATTTTATTCCCTCGGAATATGCTCAAAGGTGACCTCTTAAAAGTATGGGATCAAGGTTAGCACAAGCTCTTTGTAAGGGATAAGATTTGGATGTTTTGTATCCCACTCTCCTTTAACTTGACTGATGACCAAAGTTGAGTCTCCATTTACACTTAAAAATTTGATTCTTAAGTCAATAGCATCTTTAAGACCCAAGATGCACGCTTCGTATTTAGCCATATTGTTGGTACAGTCAAAGCAAAGCCTGGTAGTGAAAGGGGTATGGAAACCTTTGGGAGAAATGATAACAACACCAATTCCATTACCTAGTGCGTTGGAAGCTCCATCAGAAACCATAGTCCATCAGGATCCTTATTTATGTCCTTCATACGATCCAGGCTTTTCAAAATCCACAATCAGCATGATATTCTCGTCTGGGAATTCAAAGTTTATGTTAGAACAAGATTGGTTCTGATCATATCTCAGAGTTTTGATGATAACAATAAATTATATTATATATAATTGATACTCTGATGAACGTATTTAATTGTTTCAGATAATGTTCTGACAGAAGCATTTTGATGTGCTAAGCTGAAAATAAATGAAGAAGTTCTTTGATGAAAGAACTATTTGTTTTAGCGCAAGTGTTGATGTTGACTCTAGTAAGATAATTATTTAAATACATCTTCTAACGCTTAGCAAGTTTCTGTGTAAGCTATGTTTCAGAAGTTCTTTGAAAGCAAGCGCTGATCATAAGTACTTAGCAAGCAAGCGTTGTTTAGAAGATATGCAAGCATGTTCTGATTCAAGATGTGAAGCTAGTTCTGAAAGAATGTAAAAGCTAACAAGTCTTGTCAAGCTTCAGGAAACATGCTCTTACAAGTGTCGTTTGCTCATTTAATGCAAAGACGGCTACATGCACTCAAGTGTCTATTCTAGTTCATTGGAAAATGGAATAATGCAAGGAAACACGCAAACATTTAATTCTCTCCACATTTGAAGGCAACAACAGTCATTTTGTTCTTACTATATATAGAAGAACATTAATTGCAAGCCAACGACTCATCAATTTCAAAAGAAGCAAGAACTACGTGAAAATATTCTAGGCTCACAAATCATTTTTTCATACACTTTGTGCAATACTATTCTTAGTGGAAAATCATAGTTGTGATATAGCTTTCTTAGAAGTAAACTTTGTTTCACTATCTGTAAAGATTTAACTCTTGTAATTGTTCCTTGAGAGACCAAGTTTGGTCAGATTTCTCAAGTAGACTAGGACTAGTTTAAGTCTTAGTGGTGTGAGTCACTTGTAAGATTACTTATGCATTGTTAGTCACAACAGTTGTTGTGTGATTGTAACCAGTTTATTATAGTGAATTAAGTCCTTGTTGAGAAAGGTGAAATTACCTTGGTGGGTGGACTGGAGTAGTTTGAGTTCAAACGAACCAGGATAAAAATAACCTTGTCTTTCCATTATTGTTGAGCCTTTAAGAAAAAGAAAAAGAGAAACTTATTCACCCCCCCCTTCTAAGTGTTTTCTCACCCTTCAATTGGTATCAGAGCTTGACTCTGAGCACAACACTTAACCGTGTCAGGAAAAGATCCAAAAGAAAACACAAATGGCTACTGAACAAAACAACAATAGTTACAACAAACCTCCTATATTTGATGGAGAAGATTTTGAATATTGTAAAGATAGACTAGAAAGTTTCTTTCTAGGTCATGATAGTGATTTATGGGATATAGTCTTAGATGGTTACACACATCCTACAGACTCAGAAGGAAACAAGATTGATAGAAAATATATGGATAGACAACAGAAAACTGATTTCAAAAATCATCATAGAGCTAGAAATATTTTTCTAAATGCTATCTCTAAAAGGGAATATGAAAAAAAATCAAAAATAGAGATACAACACGTGATATGTTTGAGTCTCTTAAAATGACTCATGAAGGAAACACTCAAGTGAAGGAGTCTAAAGCTCTGGCTCTCGTCCAGAAGTATGAAGCCTTCAAAGTAGAAGAAAGTGAATCTATAGAACCAATGTTCTCAAGGTTTTAAACTCTGATCACTGGGTATGAGAGTTTTGAACAAGGGATACACTAAAGCAGACCACGTTAAAAAGATCATCAGAAGCTTACCCAGTAGATGGGCACCTATGGTCACTGCTTTCAAAGTATCAAAAGATCTGAACAACGTGTCTCTTGAAGAACTCATCAACACTCTCAGAAGTCATGAGATAGAACTTGATGAGCACGAGCCTCAGAAGAAAGGTAAGTCTCTTGCCCTTAAATCAATTAAGAAATATGATACTAACGCTTTTCAGGATGAAGTGGAAAGCTCTGAAGAATCTGCGTCAGAAGAAGACGAACTATCGTTGCTCTCCAGAAGGATCAATCAGCTGTGGAAGCACAGATATAAGAAGTTTAGGAACTTCAAGAAGTCAGAAGATAAACCAAAATCTTCTGGACACAAAAAGTCAAACAGAAGAGAGATAATCTGTTATGAATGCAAAGAACATTGACACTACAAGAGTGATTGTCCAAAACATCAAAGAGAAAAACCAAAGAAAAAGTTTGGTAGAAAGAAAGGGATGATGGCAACCTGGGATGGTTCAGAATCCTCTGAAGATGAATCTGATTCTGAAGATGAGAACGCCAACCTAGCTCTGATGGCTACCACAACAGATGACTCAGACTGTGAGTCAGACCCAAAAGAGGTATTCTATGAATTTACTAGAGAAGAACTTGGTGAAAGTTTATCAGAACTTTTGGAAAACTATAGTAAGCTCAAAATCAAATACAAGAAACTCAAGAAGAGTCTTGCATCTGATCTTGAGAAACATTAAACAGAAAAATCTGAACTCAAAGAAAATAATTTTAAACTTAAAGAAGAAATTCAAAATGTTCAAAAAATTTCTAGTTCAGATTATGTGTCAAGTTCAAAAGATATTCTGAAAGAATATGACCGTAGCTTTCAAACTTTTCTTGCTAAAAGCATAGATAAAAGCAAAATGGCTGCAATATTCTATGGAGTTAGTGGGAAAAACAGAAGAGGAATTGGATATGAACCTCCAAAAAGGGAAGGAGACATATATTCCAAAACCTGTTGCTAAGATGACTTTCACTTACAAACCTCTGAACAAACAATTCAAGTTTGGACACACATATGATATTAAATATACATCACATTCTGGAAACTCTTATGCTAACCCAAAGTTCAAACAGAACTTGAAATACTCTAACCCAAGAGGACCCAAAAAGATATGGGTACCTAAGGATAAAATAATATTTGTTACAGATGTCCTTAACAGCACAATTGAGACACCAGTCATGGTACCTGGACTCTGGGTGCTCACGACACATGACGGGAAAAAAGTCTATGTTCCAAAACCTGGAATTTAAAGCTAGAGGAGACGTCAAGTTTGGAGGTAATCAGAAAGGGAAGATTATTGGTTCTGGAACCATTGGAAATGGTAACCTTCCTTCTATCTCTAATGTTTTATTAGTAGAAGGATTAGCGCATAACCTGCTGTCTATAAGTCAATTAAGTGACAACGGTTATGACATTATCTTCAATCAAAATTCCTGCAAAGTTGTTAGTAAAAAAGATGGAACAATCCTCTTTTCTGGCAAGAGAAAGAACAACATATACAAAATTGATTTGTCAGATCTTAAATCTCAGAATGTTAAATGCCTTTTGTCTGTTAGCGATGAGCAATGGGTATGACACAGAAGATTGGGACATGTCAGTCTAAGTAAAATATCTCAACTAAATAAATTAAATTTAGTCAAAGGACTTTCTAATCTGAAGTACAACTCAGAAGCTCTGTGCGAAGCATGTCAAAAAGGAAAATTTTCAAAACCTTCCTTTAAATCCAAAAATGTTGTTTCTTCCTCTAGGCCATTAAAACTACTTCATATTGGTCTGTTTGGGCCAGTTAAAACTGCATCCATCAGAGGCAAGAAGTATGGATTGGTCATTGTTGATGACTTCAACAGATGGACATGGGTCAAGTTTTTAAAACACAAGGATGAGTCACATTTTGTGTTCGTTGACTACTGTAACCAAGTGCAAAACGAAAAAGATTTTAGAATTATAAAAGTCAGAAGTGATCATGGTGGTGAATTTGAAAACCATTATTTTGAATTTTTTTAAAGAAAATGGTATTGTTCATAATTTCTCTTGTCCTAGAACTTCCCAACAAAATAGAGTTGTAGAACGAAAGAATAGAACATTACAAGAAATGGCCAGAACCATGATCAATAAAACTAATATGGAAAAACACTTTTGGGCAGAAGCTGTGAACACAACATGTTATATTCAGAATAGAATCTCTATAAGACCTATTCTAGAAAAGACTCCCTATGAATTGTGGAAAAACAGAAAACCCAACATTTCTTATTTCCATCCTTTTGGATGTACTTGTTTTATTCTGAGCACTAAAGAAAATCTGAACAAGTTTGATTCTAAAGCACAAAAGTGTTTTCTGCTTGGATATTCTGAACGCTCAAAAGGCTATAGATTATACAACATAGAAACTCTGATTGTTGAAGAATCAATCAAAGTCAGGTTTGATGATATGCTTGGCCAGCAACAGCCAAAGCAAATTGATATTTCTGTAGGTACAGAAGATCATCCCTCAAACTCTGAAACTTCAGAAGCAAAGGAAGACTCAGAAGCAAAGGAAGACTCAGAAGATCATCCTCTTGACAATGCTCTGGATAATCTCTGAATCTCTGAACAATCCACTCAGAAAAGGTTTCCCAGAATTTCTTCAGCTCATAAAGAAGACGTGATTATTGGAAGAAAAGAAGATCCCATCAGAACAAGATCCTCTCTCAGAATCAAGAATCATTGTTTAGATTGGTATCTCTAATTAAGCCAACTTCTATTGTTGAAGATCTGGAAGACAACGATTGGATCTTAGCAATGCAAGAGGAACTCAATCAATTTTCCAGAAATGATGTATGAGATCTAGTTCCAAGACCCAAAGGATTCAACATTATAGGAACCAAATGGGTTTTCAGAATCAAACTGAACGAGCAATGAGAGGTGATAAGAAACAAAGCATGACTGGTTGCACAGGGTTATAGTCAACAAGAAGGAATTGATTATAATGAGACCTTTTCCCCAGTCGCCAGGTTAGAGTCTATTAGATTATTAATTTCTTTTGATGTTTAAAATAACATTTCATTATATCAAATGGATGTTAAAAGTGCATTTTTAAATGGCTATATAGAAGAAGAAGTTTATGTCCATCAACCTCCTGGCTTTAATGACCCAAAACATCCAGAACAGGTTTTTAAATTAAAAAGTCTTTGTACGGTTTAAAACAAGCTCCCAGAGCTTGGTATGATCGTCTGAGAAATTTTCTTTTAGAAAAAGATTTTACCAGAGGGAAAGTGGACACAACTTTATTCAGAAAGACATTTAAAAATGATATCTTAATTTGTCAAATTTATGTTGATGATATTATTTTTGGAACCTCTAATATCTACCTTGGAAAAGAATTTTCTAAGACCATGCAGGCAGAACTTGAGATGGGCATGATGGGAGAATTGAAGTTCTTCCTGAGAATACAAATTAACCAGACTCCAGAAGGTACTTACACACATCAGACGAAGTATGTTAAAGAACTTATGAAGAAATTTCATATGTTAGAAAGCAAAGATGCTAAGACACCAATGCATCCAACATGCATTCTGGGAAAAGATGAGGTAAGTATGAAGGTAGATCAGAAGCTCTGTAGAGGTATGATTGGATCCCTTCTTTATCTGACTGCATCTAGACCTGATATATTATTCAGCGCATGTTTATGTGCTAGATTCCAATCAGATCCTAGAGAATCTCACTTAACTGCTGTTAAGAGAATTCTGAGGTATCTGAAAGGTACTACTAGTCTGGGTCTATGTTACAGAAGATCAAAATATTTCAGACTAGTAGGTTATTGTGATGCTGACTTTTCTGGAGATAGAATTGAAAGAAAGAGCACCTCTAGAAGCTGCCAGTTTCTGGGTGAAAATCTTATCTTGTGGTACAACAAGTAGCAAGCAACAATTGCACTTTCAACAATAGAAGCTGAGTATATATCTGCTGCTAGATGTAGTTCTCATATGATTTGGATGAAAAGTCAGCTAGAAGATTTTAATCTTTATGAAAGTAAGATTCCTATCTTCTGTGACAATACTTCTGCAATTTGTCTTTCTAAAAATCCTATTTTACATTCTAAAGCTAAACACATTGAAATTAAATATCATTTTATAAGGGACTATATTCAGAAAGGAATTTTAAATTTTAAAATTGTAAAAATAGACCATCAATGGGCTGATATTTTTACTAAACCCCATTCAGAAGATAGATTTAAATTCATTTTGAAAAATATTTGTATGAAATTATGTCCTGAATAAAATAATATTTATCTTCTGTGCTTGACTTCAGAATGTTCTAAAATGAATGTTCTGATTAACAACTCTTCAGAAGTTAGAAGATAAGTTACATCAGAAGCTATATGTAAAGTTCTGAAATGTTCTAACATTTCATTTCAAGTATAGCTCAGCAGTTCATTGGATCAAACAACTGTCCCATGCAACCTTCAGGAGATGAACACTTGGTGTGTTTCTGAAAGGTCACGCATGCTAAGCTATTGACGCCATTCTAGGTAACTGTTATGATTTGATTAAAATATCATGCTTCTCACTTTTCAATATCATTAAATGCTAAGTCATGATTGGATTCTTTTTATTTAAATTTTTATTAAATAATATTTTTATAGTTTTATTTTTAAAACCTATTTCTGAAAAGTCTTCATATAAATACCTTTGTAAAAACCCTTCTCACTTTTTACCTTCTCGTTCAAAATTCAACCGTCTGTGTATTTTTCTCTGCAACCCTTTTTCTTCTCTAAACCTAAGTGCTCCAATGGATTCCTCCTCCGCTCATTCTGAGAACATCCAATCTAAATAATACGTCATTCCTGAGAGAACCACTCTCATTCCAGTGGATAGCTTAGAGGTTATAAGTGAATTAATGGTGGACTTTGAGAATCTTAAAGCAAATGGCTTTGATATTCTTCCTTCTGTGGAGTTTCAAGGATGGGGAAACTTCTTTGACCATCTATTTGGTCCTGTTTTTCCACGCCTTGTTAAGGAATTTTGGATACACGCAATTGCTTCTCCAAAAGTCATCCTCTCATTCGTGATGGGTAAGGAAATCTCCATTAATGAAAATCTCATTAGGAAACTTCTAGGTTTTGAGGGAACTGGAGTGACTGGAATTTCTAGTGGCAGAATGGAAATGTCAAAAGTTTATGCAGAAATTTTTACAAATGGGCTAGAATCATCCATGGTTGCATTCATCATAGGAAGGACACAAGTTCTCCAGACTATATAAATGCTGACCAACAATACTTGTTGTTTTGTCTTGGAACAAATGTTAAGATTGATTTACCCTATCTCTTGTTTGATCATCTCTAGACTCATGTCAAATAAACGAGAGAAGTAGAAAGATTGAAGAACCCTAAATCCAAAAGGAATTGGATTCCAATGGGGAGATTGATTTCAGACATTCTGACTGAGAATGGTCTGATTGCTCACTTGGATGAAGCAAATCTGCTGGGGGAGTTAAAGCCTACTTGTGGAAAGGCTCTGACTGGAAAGAACTTGGTGAAGAGGAAGATTATTGACAAACTGCTAATAGAACCAACTCCTTATGTTTCAGCAACTGTTAAGAGAAGGAGGATACCAATTGCTGACTTTCCACTGTTCAACTCTGGAGATCATCCTCGCATCATCCTGCATTACATTCAGATTTGCAAAGAAAGTGGAACACCAATTGATCCTGCTTGGCTTCAAGGAAGACATGAAGCTGCTCCAGACGTTGTTCTTCAGCAACCATTGAAGAGGAAAGCAGTTGAAGGACCATCTGCAAGACCTCAGAAGAAGAAGAAGAAATCAGGTACACCTGCTGAAACTATTTTTGCTTATGATTCTGAAAATATATTTACATCTGTTGAACCCCAAACCTTAGGAGACATAGATGTTGACATAGACCTGACCATACCCTCTGAACCTCTTACTGAAAACCCTCAAAGAGATCAAGTTTTATCAGACTTGAGTGATTTTGACTCTGATTACTCCTCTGAAACCCAAACAGAACCACCTCAATCTATTCCTGCTGAAAACCTTTCTAGACCTCCTCCCAGACCTTTATCACCCAGACCTACTGGATGGTATGATGCTGGCTCTTATAGAATACCATGAATCAACGAACCTCTAGCCACTCTAAAGCTACCATTCACCCTACCTTCTGAAAACATATTTGCCATGAACAAACCACAACCTCAAAACCATACCCCCGCTGCTGATAACACAATCATTATTTCACCTGACGTCACACCACCCACATCTCCACAACTTCCAACACCTAACTCACCAATCATTTCACCTCCTCAATTTCCAGAACATAATCTTCATCCATCACATGAAGCATCTGAACCTTGTGAACCATCAGCATCACATGAACCATCTGAACCATCAGCAACACATGAACCCTCTAAAACTCTCAATCCATCAGAAACACCTGAACCTCTTGAACAACCTGACCAAACTGAAACAACTGAATAATCAGAAAATCCTGAACCATCTGACTTTCTGAAAACTGTAGTTGATTTTGAATCTCTACAATTTCTGAAAAACAAAACCTTCAAAAAGGTTGTTCCAAAACTTGTTCAGCCAGATGTAAATATATTTTTTCAGAATTTTTTAACAGAAGTTCAAGCTTGGTTGGACCTGCTGAAGGCAGATTGCACCAGAAATGTGAACCCAGCAGCAAAAGATCTTCTGTGGGAAACGTTCAGAAGAACCTTAGATGCTGAGTCACTGAAGCTGCAAGACTTATGTCATTCTCATGTGATTGAGAACTTCTCCAAACATCTGCATGCCTTCCAGTCAGAAGTTGCTGATATTTGGAACAAGTCTTGTCTAATGATTGCTGATGCTCCAGCTGATCAAATGGACATTTCAGAAGATGAATCTGAAGATGCCTCTGATGATTCAAATCCTCTGGCAATTGTTCTATTTAATCAACCTTCTGCTAAAGCAGCACCTAAACCTGTGCCAACTCTTGTGATGGATCTGGGCACTCTTCTTTCAACTTTTGTTTGTTCTGACTCAACCGTTGCTACTCCAAAGGCTGTATCTGTTGAAGCTTCTTCATCCTCTGACCCTACTTCACTTGTAATGGATACTCTGAATGAGCTTAAGAGGGATAACAAAGCTATTCATGAGCGCTTGGATAAGCAAGATCAGACTAACCAAGAAATCAGAAACTGGATGATGAAACAAGATGAATCTGCATCTGAGATCAAGAATCTTCTTATGGCCCTTGTTTCTAAGAAATCTTAGTGTCATTCTGTTTCTTGTTTTTTGTTGTTTTGTACCTCTGGATATTTTTTATTAAAAACTTTTACGCTTTTTCAACTATTTTTATATACTTTTTGATTATGCCAAAAAGGGGGAGAAAATGAGTATTTTGATCTAATCTCTGATTAACAGTTATGGGACTAAGTCTCAAACATTCTAACAAAATACAAGATTTCTTTCTATGTGTAAAAGAATTTTGCAGGTATCATTTAAACTTTGGAAGTTTAATTCAAATGAACATTATCTTCAAAATACCTGATGAAGAAATCCCAGAAGAAAAATTCAATGCTCTGATGAAAATTCTCAGGAAGTTTTTCTTATAAAAATATTTTTTTCAGGGGGAGATTCCTATCTCTTATTAAATTTTATTTCTTATCTGAATATTTTTTTGTCATCATCAAAAAGGGGGAGATTGTTAGAACAAGATTGGTTCTGATCATATCTCGGAGTTTTGATGATAATAATAAATTATATTTTATATAATTGATACTCTAATGAACGTATTTAATTGTTTCAGATAATGTTCTGACAGAAGCATTTTGATGTGCTGAGTTGAAAATAAATGAAGAAGTTCTTTGATGAAAGAACTATTTGTTTTAGCGCAAGTGCTGATGCTGACTCTGGTAAGATAATTATTTAAATACATCTTCTAACGCTTAGCAAGTTTCTATGTAAGCTATGTTTCAAAAGTTCTTTAAAAGCAAGCACTGATCAGAAGTACTTAGCAAGCAAGCATTGTTTAGAAGATATGCAAGCATGTTCTGATTCAAGACGTGAAGCTAGTTCTGAAAGAATGTAAAAGCTAACAAGTCTTGTCAAGCTTCAGGAAACATGCTCTTACAAGTGCCGTTTACTCATTTAATGCAAAGAAAACTACATGCACTCAAGTGTCTATGCTATTTCATTGGAAAATGGAATAGTGCAAGGAAACACAAAAACATTTAATGCTCTCCACATTTGAAGGCAACAATGATCATTTTGTTCTTACTATATATAGAAGAACATTAATTTCAAGCCAACGAATCATCAATTTCAAAAGAAGCAAGAACTACGTGAAAATATTCTGGGCTCACAAATCATTTTTTCATACACTTTATTCAATACTATTCTTAGTGAAAAATCATAGTTGTGATATAGCTTTCTTAGAAGCAAACTTTGTTTCACTATCTGTAAAGATTTAACTCTTGTAATTGTTCCTTGAGAGACCAAGTTTGGTCAGATTTCTCAAGTAGACTAGGACTAGTTTAAGTATTAGTGGTGTGCGTCACTTGTAAGATTACTTGTGCATTGTTAGTCACAACAGTTGTTGTGTGATTGTAATCAGTTGATTATAGTGAATTAAGTCCTTGTTGAGAAAGGAGAAATCACCTTGGCGGGTGGACTGGAGTAGTTTGAGTTCAAATGAACCAGGATAAAAATAACCTTGTCTTTCCATTATTGTTGAGCCTTTAAGAAAAAGAAAAAGAGAAACTTATTCACCCCCCCCCCCCCTTCTAAGTGTTTTCTCACCCTTCAGTTTATAGATTGGTAATCGTCCACAACTTGATGTGCCAATTGATCTGCCAACACACTTCCTTTTATTGCTTTTTATGTAGTGTAGTGGATGTCATACTCAGTTAAGATCATTTTCCATCGGGCTATCCTTCCAGTGAGAGATGGATTCTCGAAGATATACTTGATGAGATCTATCTTAGAGATTAATAGAGTAGTATGAGTCAACATATATTGTCTTAGTCGGTGAGTAGCCCATGCCAAAGCGCAACAAGTTTTCTCAAGCAGTGAATATCTTGTTTTACAGTTGGTAAACTTTTTTCTAAGGTAGTATATTGAATGCTCTTATTGACCAGACTCATCATGCCACCCTAGCACACACCCCATTCAATTCTCTAACACAATTAAGTACATGATCAAAGGTCTTCCTTCAACTGGTGGTATCAGAATTGGTGGTTCTTGCAAGTATTCCTTGATCTTGTCAAAAGCTATTTGGCAGTCGCCATTCCATCTTACCATTTAATCTTTCTTTAGAAGCTTGGAGAGTGGTTCACAAGTAGTAGTCAGGCGAGAGATGAATCAGGAAATGTAGTTTAGTCGTCCTAGAAAACCTCTGACCTCCTTCTCAGTACGAGGAGATGGCATTTCTTGGATAGCTTTGACTTTAGAGGGATCAACCTCAATTCCTTTTCCACTGACAAAGAAGCCTACGAGCTTTCCAGACCTTACCCCGAAGATGCATTTGTTGGGATTCAATCTCAGCTTGTACTTCCTCAGTCTTTCAAACAACTTATTCAGATGATCAAGGTGCTCTTCCTCAGTTGGGACCTTCCTATCATGTCATCAACATAAACTTCTATCTCATGATGAATCATATCATGAAATAAAGCCACCATAGCACGTTAATAAGTTGCGCCTGCGTTCTTCAGCCCGGAAGGCATGACCTTATAACAGAAGGTGCCCCACTGTGTAACAAAAGTTGTTTTCTCCATATCTTCAGGTGCCATTTTGATTTGGTTATAACCCGAGAAGCCATCCATGAAGGAGAACAACTTGTGTTGAGCAGTGTTGTCAACTAAGATATCAATATATGGTAGTGGGAAGTCGTCTTTGGGGCTTTCCCTATTTAAATCCCTGTAGTTTACACACATATAGACCTTACTGTCCTTCTTCGGTATTGGAATAACATTTGCAACCCATTGGTGATACGATGTTACTTCCAAGAAACCTGCGATGAACTGTTTCATTACCTCAAACTTGATCTTCTCAAACATATCAGGACACATGCAATGAACCTTTTGTGTGATCGGATAACATCCTTCTTTCATTGGCAGATGATGAATCACGATATCAGTATCGAGCCCTGACATATCTTCGTATGGCCAAGAAAATACCTCAACATATTCGTGCAACATCTGAACCAATCTGCTCTTGATATTTCCCTCCAAGTTGGCACCGATCTTGACATCTTTCTTATCTGCCTCAGTACCTAAGTTTATCACTTCGACAGTTCTTCGTGCGGTTAGATGGCCTTTTCCTCTTATATCAGGAGTCTGGGGAGTTCTCCAGGTATCACACAATCTTCTTCACTTCGTCTTTGACTTGATAGATTGGATTTTCAGAGTCATAAACAACAATAGCAGAATTGTTGTCAATGAGATCCAGAGTGGATGTGGATCTGCAAATTTGTGTGTGCATGTAAGGTCACATGGCTTATTTGAAAACATAGTTAAGTAAAAGAAAGACAAAGAGCACAAAATTTGAATGCAAAATCATCCAACATTTTCATTAAATGAGCATATGATATATGAAATGACAAACCCTTAACAAATGGACCATTGTGCCTAGGGCAAGGCACATGGTTTAAAGTCAATGTTTTGAAGGAAATTATACAACAAAGTTCTTAAAGTAATAAAAACAGGAAATAACAATTATCTTGGTTGAAGGAGATTAAGATGAAGTCTTTGGTCTTCCAGTTTTGAGTCCACCATCAGTAGTTGGGAATATCCAGTCGTCCAAGTTGCCATCACTGTCACTGTCTCCCAGAGTATTGACTTTATTGTTGCTAATACGGAGAGGTGGTCCACCATCACGAGCACGTCATACCTCTTTTTGAGCCTTTGAAGTAAAACCCAACCCAAAATTTTCAGATTTGTAGGGGATGTCAGGAAGTTGTCCCCAGATAGTGCAACCTCCATCTTCTACAACATCCCTAGCATCCTTCAGAGAGGCCATTCTTGGCGTGCCTTTAGATATTTCAGGAGTAGCAGGAGTAGCAACAACAACCATTGGAGGGATTCACTCAAATGCTTGACAGGGGGTTTCAATGAATTTTCCATCCATTTCAACGTATTTGAAAGAATTCAAATGACTGACCATATATTCTTCCTCTCCACAGACTGTGAAAACCTTCTGCTTTACTGGGTATTCAACATTTGATGTAATGTAGAGGTAACCTCACCTGCCCCATGAATTTATGGGCATCCGAACAAGCATGAATAGTCTGGGCGGATATCTATTACATAGAAAGTTGAATTGAAGACTTGAGATCCCACCTGATCGGTAGACCAACCTCTACATGGACCATTCTCTTTGAACCATTGAAGGCTCTCACCATAATATCGTTGGGTTTCAGAAGTGACCCTTTACAGTTTAATCTGTCCAACGCACCTTTGGGTAAAACATTGAGGGTGGACCCAGTATCTACTAACACATGCGCCAAAGTGGTGCCTTTGCATTCAATAGAAATGTGTACAACTTTGTTATGATTCTTCCCTTCCGGAGTTAAATCTTCATCAGAAAATCCCAAGCCACTATCAGCAGTTAGGCTTGCAACACAATTCTCAAATCGATTAGCAGTGGTCTCTTGTGGTACATGGGCATTCTTCAGGAATTTCAACAAAGCTTGGGCATGTGCTTCGGAGCATAACAACAAGGACATCATGGATATTTTTGAGGGTTTCTACCCCAGTTGTTCCACTATTTTGTAGTAAATTTTTCGGATGATCTTTAGAATTTCTTCCATCTCTTGTCTAGATGGGTCTTCAATTGTCACTTCTTTTGCTGGTCCATCCACCAGGGCAGGCTCAATTAATTTCTCTTTACCTCAGTTGTCAACAGTTGGTCTAGCAGCAGGAATACGAACAAATGTTGTAGTAGTTGTTGGAGGAGAGATCTCCGGAGAGAAGACCCTTCTTGTCCCAGTGACCTTACTAGTTCCAGCAATGTATGTAATTTCAGGCTCTTCATTTTCAATAATCCATGGCTCTTTCTTGACACCATGATAATAAACTTATTCCCTATAGTCCAGGGCACAACTTTGTCAGAGATATAGGGGACTGGCCCCGATGTAGTGATGATTAAGGGAGCCACTCTTAGCTCATCAGGGATCCTTATAGGGCCTTTAGAGGCGGTCCTAATATGAGTGTTGGAGATTATGATTATGGAAACATCTTGAGGTAAAATTTTCACAAACGAAGTTTTCTCGAACAAAATTTCATGGATATCAATCAGGCGTTGAATACCTTTCTTTAGCCACATACAACCATTGGTTTGGGAAGCAAAATGGTAACAATTTTTAGGGAAGCCAGGAAATAAACCGGCTCTCAGCAGATTCTTCTTAATGGTCAGAAATGGAGTAGTTAAATCATCAATGGTGGATACAAAGGAGGCATCGTCAATATCATTGACACCTTTACCATGACTGGGCATGGGAGCAGTAATGAAATTAGGGTTTTATGGATGGTCAAACTCGATCTCCTTGTTATCAATCAAATCTTGTATCTTGTTCTTCAACGCCCAACAATTGTTGGTGTCATGGCCGAGACTATTTGAATGATAGGAGCATTTCACATTTGGATTATATTTGGGAGAGGCAGTATTGGGATTTGGAGGAAGATCTCGTAGTGTTACCAAATCTTCCTTCAACAGATGTTATAGATCTTGAGGCATGGGAACGATGATTCTAGTGAATTTCCTCCTTGGGGCATCAGGCCTTTGTTGATTGTTTGATTGTTGTGGTCGTTAAACTAGGGTCAGGTTTAAAATCAATACAGCTCCTACTGACTGATGACGATCGTTTTTGACATGACTCCTTTGTCCATAAACAACATTAGTCTCTTTCTTACCAATAAATGGTTTCTTTACAGCATTAGAGGTTGAGGCCATAGGGATCTTTCTGCTTTTTATTCCACCTTCAACTCAATTGCCAGTAATTATTAACTTGCTAAACCCTGATGAAGAACTCCCAGTCAACAAATTAAAGAATAGACCAGTCAAGGTACCCATGAACATGTCCACTAACTCTCAATCGGTCAACGGGGGTTGCACACTTCCAGCCAAGTCCCTCCATTTTTGAGCATACTCCTTAAAGCCTTCGCTCGAACCCATAGTCATATTTTGTGATTGCACACGAGTCGGTGCAAGATCAGCATTGTATTGGTATTATCGGTAGAAGGAAGCAGCCAAATCCTCCCATGTGTGGATATTAGTCCCCTCAAGTATTGTGTCCCAGATAAGCTCTCATGGAAGAAATGAACCTATAACTTCCTATCGGCGGTGTGTGGTTGAATCTTGCGGACATAAGACCTCAGATGCATCTTTGGACAGTATACCCCGTCATACTTGGCAAAGACAGGGATATTAAACTTGTGGGGAATGACCACCCCATGGACTAGACCTAAATCTCCAAAGTCCAAACCAGGCACAGTTTGGATCTCCACAACCTTAAGTCGGTCTTCCAACTGTTTGTATTTCTCATCCGCCGATAGATACTGCTCTTCGATATAGTCTTCGTCCTCAGTAACTTGGCTATTTCCACCCCGAGCTCTAGTGCTTCCAATTCCCTCTTCTTGATTGTCATCTTCCTCAGAAGAAGCCTCTTCTATTTGAGCCAGTCGGGCGGGCCCCTTGAACCTTCTTCCCATATTGAGAATAACAAACCTCTTATTGGTCTTCTTCTTAGTGGCAAGGAGTGCCATCATATGTTGCTGACCTTTAGCTAGGTTGAGGAGAGTCTCTTGGAACTGTGCATGTTGAGTTTGCAGATCTTTGACGGTTTTCTCTAGAGCCATCTTATACTGAAATAAACAGTAAAAAGATGAGGAGACCTGTATCAGAAAACTTTATTATGATATGATGCATGCTATTTGGATGCAATGTTTTAAAGGACCTTAAGATATTTAAATTTTCTAGCCAAAAAGGAAACAAACACAACAATTATATTAATAAGTTCAAAGATTATAACGGCCCCTTGGGCTTACAATGAAAAAGAAAAAAGGTCTCAAGGAGACAAAAAAATAGACTCCTAAAACAAAAGACTCAAGTCTCCCACAAGTGCTTCTTCTTTGGTGCAATGTATGCATTCAGGCTTTGCTTCTCATGAAGTTGTCTTGTGAGCTCCAACACCTTCTCGTTTGCGTAGACTAGAGCTTCAAAAGTTTCTTGTTCCCCCTTGAGTTGAATCCATGATCTCTGAAATTCTTCGAGGTCGGTAGGCATGTTAGGATGGAGAATGGTATAAGAAGTATCTCCCTCGACAACAGGCTCCACAACTATTGGTAAGGTAGATGGATATGACATCATGAGACTTTGAGCACGAGCTCGTACCCGTTTGAGATAAGGCTCAAGAGGGATGGAATTATTATGCCCCAAATTCTTGCTATCAACCTTTCTTACCATGCCTCAAGCATATACAAACCTCTGATGATAGCCTTGGTCATTGTTCTCGTAGTCGAATATAATACCTTGAATGAGTGCATCCTAGGGTCCATCTCTTCGAGCATAGCCAAATTGTCATAGAGCTAGAGAAGGGTTATAAGTAATACCTCCCCTAATGCCCAAGAGTTGAACATTAGGGAACTCCCCAAAATGGTAAATGATAGTAATGTCTTCTTGATAACGAGTGCACCAATGGATATCTGCATGAGAATGCGACATTATCCTTTGCGTCCATCTCAAACTTTGCTCATTCTTAAATACTAATCGAGGAAGGTGCGAAATAAACCACATAGACAAAAACATAATGTAACACATGAAATCCCCTCTCTTCCTTATGGTGCGAGTGTGAATACAATGTAGAATGTCTCCAAGCAAGGTAGGCACGGGATTACGAGTAAGGAAAATTTTGATGGCATTCACATCTATGAGTTGGTAAGGGTTAGGAAAAAGTACCAACCCATAGATTAGAAGAGCCAAGATCTCCTCAAAAGCTTGTAAATCCATAGCATCCCAAAATAGTTGAGCTTTCTCTATCAGGAGTTTAGCCAAAAAGCCATTGATCCCACTTATTGTCTCCCAATTATCTACAATGTCAGAACACTTCAAATGTAAGGCCTTGGCAATAAATTCAGGTCTCGGAGTTTCCTCTAAACCGGTGAATGATATTTGATCAAAGACTGGTACCCCCAATAGTTGAGAGAATTCTTTCATCATGGGCACAAGTTGATAGTTGGGAAAGGTGAAACAATGATTTACAAGGTCACAGAACTAAAAGAGCACCCTCATGATGTCTTTTTCAAAGCATGGGATAACTAGATTAAGAAGTCGACCATATCTTTTGGTGAACGGAGAATTTTTTAGAACCCTTGATGATAACTCTTTGAATTGAGGAGGCACCCTTATGAAGTTTATTCAAATTGTATTTCTGCGAGTAGAAGCCATAACCTATAAAACATGACAAAGATAAATTCCTAGGTCCTTGAAATGGTTAGTGAAAATGTTATGTCATAATGTTATGATGTTTATGATGTTATGAATAAATAATCATATACATACAAAGCACATAAGACCTTAGGT
Source organism: Vicia faba (assembly GCA_948472305.1). Taxonomy (NCBI): domain Eukaryota; kingdom Viridiplantae; phylum Streptophyta; class Magnoliopsida; order Fabales; family Fabaceae; genus Vicia; species Vicia faba. The sequence goes on from OX451736.1 coordinate 1,488,672,189, forward strand.
TTAGGCTTGCATGGGTTTTATAGGTAAGTACCCTCTTGAAGTTTAGTTGGCTCAACCTGTACTAAAAAGTAACCGGGTTCTAGGAGTCTCAGTATCACTAATCTTTCTTCATTGGGAATTGTTTTTGCTCAAGCATCCAAACTGCGGCCAAAATATCCCAAAAGTCTAATCTCAATGAGTGTAGTATCGAGTATCAACCAACTTTAGTCTTGCACCAAAGCCAGCTATCTCACTACTTTCTAATGGCCAAGTTATTCAACTAAGGTTCTATGGTCAGTTAGTGCTTAATAAGGGAGAGAGAAAAGAAATATCATAGCACTAACATTCACTGACGGTGAACTACCAACGTTCGTTGCAGGTAGCAAAAAGATAACAATTACAAACATTCACTAATGGTGAACTACCAACTTTCACTGAAGGTAGAGAGAAAAGAAATATCATAGCACTGACGTTCACTGATGGTGAACTACCAACATTCACTGCAGGTAGGAAAAATATAACAATCACCAACGTTCATTGATGGTGAACTACCAACTTTCATTGAAGGTAGAGAGGAAAGAAATATCATAGCACTGATATTCACTGACGGTGAACTACCAACGTTTACTGAAGGTAGAAAAAAGATAACAATCACCAACGTTCACTGATGGTGAACTACCAACTTTCAATGAAGGTAGAGAGAAAAGAAATATCATAGCACCGACGTTCACTGACAGTGAACTACCAATGTTTATCGAAGGTAGCAAAAAGATAACAATCACCAACATTCACTGATGGTGAACTACCAACTTTGACTGAAGGTAGAGAGAAAAGAAATATCATAGCACCGATGTTCACTGACGGTGAAATACCAACGTTCACTGCAGGTAGAAAAAAGATAACAATCACCAACGTTCACTGATGGTGAACTACCAACTTCCACTGAAAGTAGAGAGAAAATAAATATCATAGCACCGACGTTCACTGACGGTGAACTACCAACGTTCACTGAAGGTAGAAAAAAGATAACAATCACCAACGTTCACTGATGGTGAAATGCAAACTTTCACTGAAGGTAGAGAGATAAGAAATATCATAGCAGCGACGTTCACTGACGGTGAACTACCAACATTTACTAAAGGTAGAAAAAAGAATAACAAGTTTCTCCAAAATTCTGGCGTTTCACCTAGAACGGGTCTCAACTTCTTCTTTAACCAAGTCATTCCGCCTGGAAAGGGTAATATATAAGTTGTCTCAAATAAAGAGACAACCACTTGCTGTTATAGGAAGGATTGTAAAAATGACTTTCTGGGGAAAGTAATATGGCTTCCTGGGGAAAGAAATATGACTTCTGGGGAATGAATCATGAATTCCTGGGGAATGAAATACAGCTTCCTGGGGAAAGGCCAACATATTTCTGCCAAGGAGATAAAAGTTTTATCGTGCCAAAATAAATGCACATTCTCAAACCAATGCTCGAAGCTTGCAGAAATCCAAAGTAATATATTGCTGGGAAACCAAGCTTCAAACCAGATATAAACTGGAGTGAAACAGTCAACCAAAATACATCCTTTGAGAAATAAACTCAAGAGAGAAACCCAATCTATCCAGACAAAGAGCTGTACAGGTAGGCTATAGCAAAAATCTTCCACGAGGGAAAACTCAGTGGGGAAATTGAAAGAATATACATTTTCTGCTTAAGGCGGACACTCTATTGAGAGAGGACAACACAACTCTGCAAAATAGGGTAATATGTCAACAAAATATTAACGAATGTGAATGAGAAATTATTTGCTAAATTTAACTATGTATGATATATGTATGAATGTATGAGTGTTATCATGTATATGCTGACAAAACAGACATATAACACTGGGAATAACCAGGCAAAACTAACTCAGGCACAATCAACACTCGACTAAATCACATCCAAGATGAACATTCCATAAGAAAGTAAACACCAAACGAGGAAACATAATCCTATTTCATGGCTTAAGTTCACTGGGAAGGAACATAATCTGGAAGTAAACAAATCATAGTGACAAAACAATACAGATACAGGGATATAACATCCTTCTCCAGGCTTCACTGGGGAATAACACTCAGACTTCAATGAGGAAGCAAATTTTTTCCCGGTCCGCACTTTTACTGGGGATTGCAAAATTGATTTCAAATAAGGCAGATGGAAACCATATCAGCAAAACATCAACTGGGGATTTCGAGCTGACTTCATTGGGGGAATATCATACAGACTTCACTATAGAAGATAATGCCTCTTCATTGAGACATCAACTGGGGATCTCGTGCTGACTTCATTCGGGAGGCCAACACCATATCGAAGAGGGGAAACTAAGATACGTTCTTCAATATTGAGAGTAAGTATTGCACCAACTTCTTTGGGTAAAAAGTATGAAACCTCATGGGGATAACAACTTGGGGAGTTAAGAAGTCAAACATTACAACAAGAAATCAATCTTATGAGGATTTTAAATCAAAACCAGCACTTGGCGGGTGAAAACCCAAAAAACTGACAAATGCCTCAACACTTCTTAAATAAAACATTGCCCTTGCCTGATTATCGGGAAATCAAACAAAATGCAAGTACTGCCGAAAGGGATATGCTTCATAAATGAGTGATATCTCAGCATGCACGGGGATAAAAGACTTCTATCAAATAGAGAAGCCTTCACTGGGGAATCTTGGATTGAGTCTTCATATCATGAAAACTTATTCCAACAAAAGATGCCCTGGGATGGCCTTCCTGGGGAATCAAGAAGTCAACATTATAGAAAAAGGTCAAACTCATGGGAATTTTAAATCAAACCCAACACTTGGTGGGTGTAAACCCAAAGGGTTGGAAACTGTCTCAAGACTTCTTAGAAAATATACTACCCTGGTCTAGTTGCCTGGGAAATAAATACCAACAATAATGCCAATACTGCAGAAAGAGCGACATTTTGCAAATAGTTCCATCTCAGCACACCAAGGGAAAAAGACCTTTCGTCATATGAGGGAAGACTTAATTGGGGAATCTGGGATAGAGGCCTCAGACCATGCAAACCAAAAAATCAAAAAAATGAACCAAGACTTGACTGGGGATACTGGGATAACAAACCCAATTCTGCATCTTACGCCAATTGGTATCATCTTCAATATACAAAAATCATGCGCATACCAACGAAAACGACCTGAGAAAACCTTCTTGGGGGAAACAAAACTTCCCAAAATCACTGGAGTTCGTCCATTCCTGTGATCACCACTTTTGTTTTCCTCTTGAATGACAAAATCTAAAGTAAAAGTAAGATTTAAATTCTTTTGAAAAACCATTTTGTTATTTAATCTTTTTGCTTTGAAAATTATTATCAATAATAAATGGAGTCTTTGTAAGATGAATAAAATAAGAATTACAAAGAATTAGGTAAAAGCTCAAATTTCATTGATATAATGGTAGTCTGCGAATGGTGAGACTGCACGGATGATTACAAAGTTCATAAAATGTTAATATATAATGGAAAAGATACATTGAGATAAAATGACCACTATTCCCTCTAACAACTTTGAAATTTTGAGCAGCAACTTTCATTGAAGTATGGTGAGAATCTAAGAAGATTGTTGCGTCAATGATCAAGTCTTGTCTGATGTAGTTACTTTCCAAGAAAGTACCTAACTTTTGCATAAGCTGCCCTTGCGGGTTTTCAACTTAACGGGAAATTTTATTCTGTTTATGTCTCTAATTTTTTCCTAGACCGCATGTGATACGGTGGAAGAACTGACTGTTTTTTGGAATGCTGGTTTGTGTTTTGCGTTTGTTTTTACAAAATGTCGCGGTAAGCAAGAGTCGCCACCGACTTTTATTTTATCCAACAAGGAAAGGAAAAAAGCACAGAAAAATTCCTTTTTTGAGATATTTCTCGGGTTCGGGGTGTAGATTATAGAAAGGGGAGGTATTAGCACCCTTTCTATCCGTGGTTATCCACGGGCTCTTAGGTACTTACTCATATTATTTTCAAAAATTGCTTTCTTTGTGCTTGTGGGTTTGAAAAAAGTTGAAACTTCGATTTAACTCTTGCTTCTGTCCTCAAGAGTGTATGAAGTGTTTTTGAAAACTTTGTTCGAAAAGTGTAAATGTAAAGAGTTTTTGTTTTTAAAAAAGAGCAAGTATCTAAGAACCATCTACCTACTTGAAAAAGGAATCGTTCTATGCTATCTTCCTTTAGACAATGCTATCCTACTATTGATGAGTAGGTAGCACCGTCGTTGGAGTTTGAGGGTCAATTCGAATGTGGGACTAATGGTCACTAAAGCAATGTTAGGACGCCTTAGCGGTAACCCTAATGTCTTAGATCATTTGTTTTGAGGCAACAATATCTGAGGCAACCGTTTCGAGGCGACTATGATCTTTTAGACAAGAGGGCGACCTCTAAAACTACCTATACTCAATGACCGCGTACGAAGGCAACCAAGTGGGGTGTACCCTAAGAGTGCGCATGTGCGAGTGTGTTGTTTTCAGTTAATTTTATCTTTGTACATGTTAAGGGTGAGCTAAGTTGATTTTAGGTTAAAACATTCAGTCTTGTCATGCCATCCTATTATCAAACATCTAACAATTATAATTTGCGGAAATAAAATGCGGAATTTAAATTACAAGGCGTCGGGTATTTACATCGCCAAAGACAAAGCCTTTAAAAATAAATAAAGCGATAAAAAATAAATAAAAGTCCTATTAGCTATTACAAACTGGGAGCAAGTACATTAATATGATAAAAATAAATAATGTGCGTGGGAAATTAGATCGAGTGCGAGCCTAGGGTTTTGACCCTTTTTGTTAAAGAAAAGATTTTTTGTTGTTTTTCTTTTAAGAAAGAAACTAACCTAAATTAATTGATAAATTAACAAATTAATTAATTAATAAAAATAAATTACTTTTGGTTTTTTTGTTATTTTAAGAAATAAAAATAAAATGATTAATGTTAGTAAAAACCTAATTAAATATAATTTAATTTTAATTATTTACAAAAATATGTTAAAGTTATTCTAATTAAAACCTAAATTAATTAATTAGTATTTATTAATAAAAATATTAAAATTAAAATTTAATTAAAAATAAAAAATATTTTTGTGGTTTTTATTTTATAAAGAAAATAAATTTTGTTTGATTGGTTAGAATTTAAACAAAAATAATAAATCAATTAAAATAAACAAAGTAAATAAAATAGAAAGAGAGAGAGGTTTGGGCCTGAAAAGGGGTGTTTGAACAACAATTCTGTGGCCCAAAAAACGCTGGCCCTGTTGACTTTTTTGGACTTCGTGTGCATGCATGGACTTGACTCCATGGTGGGCCCTCAGCCTGGGATCTTCAGATTTGGCCTTTGGCCATTTGGCCATTGGATGCTTGATGGACTATGGTGGGCTGCGCGCTTGGACATGCACTTGATCACCTGAAATGCAAAATCAAATAGAAATTCGGGGACCTAGGATTCGAACCCGGGTCCTGTAGGATATTGGATGTGCACGCTTACCACTAGGCTGTTTGGCTTTGTTTGTTAGTAATATACAAAATAATGATAATAAAACAAAACAACGCTTATTGATCAGAAAAATAAAACACGCGAGAAGCATTTGAATGGGCCAATGAGTGAATGCCAGCTCTTCGTCCCTGTCCTTCCACTACTCTAATTTTACCTGCGGATTTAAATCCGCAGCTAAAAACGCAACTCATTCCAAAAATCGTTTCCTGGCAATAAAAATGAGCTTCAAAGGCATGGTTGGGTTCGTCTCCTTCTCCTGAGTGCAACCATGCCCATTATAGGGACCAATTTCACCTGAAATAAGAATCCCTAAAAATAAAAACGCAACCCTAGCTATGGTGTTTTGGGGTTACAGCGCCTATAAACCAAATTGAATATTGCCAAAGGTTTGCAAATCACATGAGGGTTATGAATATGCAATTAATTCATTCAAATGATGTCAGAATGGACATAATCGAATCCAAGAACATAGCTAGGTAACGTGGGACTTACAGCGTGTTGTGGTGTGTGAGGAAGCTTGCTTTTGATCCAGATCGCTTGTGTGAACACCCAGGAAGAGATTGGGACCGGTCTTAGTCTCTAAAAGTGCCTCTAGCTATGGTTTCGATCTCAAGATTTTTGGTGCTTTTTTCAATTTATATTCTGCCTCTTTTTGAAGCCTCCAACCCTTATTCACATCTCTTTGGCTTGCTTATGTATGGTATAGTGTGTTAGGGTAACGATTATGGACTGAATCTCTCTAAATCAATGCATACATATTTGATTTGATCTCCATTATTAACCTTTCCAAATTTGCCAATTTTCAATCTTTTTGCACATGGATTGGTGTGATACGAATTTGATGATGTTAATGATGATGATCCAATCCTGAAATAGCCAAAATATCTCATGTAATCAAAGTTTGGGATTTTATATGATTTTATTTGATTAAAAATGAATAAATTCAATAAAAAATAAAATAAAATAATAAAAATAAAATATGAGCTCATGGTTGAAGCTAGGACACGTGTACAATGATGCAAGCTCAAATCAAGTGGAAAAGAATGGGCCCATTTGAAAAAATTTGAAGTTTTGGGGATGGTTGACTTTTGGCAATTTTGCAAAAATGTCCAACTTCAACAATGCATAACTTCTTCAATTTTGAACTTTTAGAGGTGTTCTTGGACTTTTTAGAAATATTAAGATGTCCTCTAGCTAACCCTTTTGGTCTCATCTCATTTTGATATTCCATGCTCAATTTATAAGGTTCGGCAAAAAAGGTGTTTTTGTTGACTTTCAAAAATGACCTATAATGTCCAAATTTATAATTTCTTGTGAGTGCATTTTTGGATCTTGGGGTATGAGGATGGATTGTAAGAAATTGCATCCTATTCAAAATGAGCTTTGGATGGGTCATTTATCATAAAGTATTAGAAAGTTATGCTTGGTCAAAGTTGGGTTGACTTTTCCTACAAAACCCTAATTTAGCAACTTTTGAGTCTTGATGAATTTTGAGCAACCCTTGATGAATCATGATCAACCATTGATCAAATGATGAAATATCCTTCAAAATTAGAATGTTGACAAAAAATCTTGAGGTTTGACTATTTGTAGGTCACAGTTGACTTTTGCCCTAGTACAATCGATTTTTGGACCCTTTGAGCAATTGACTGAGCAAACTCCCTCTGCAAGGCTTGAAACTTGACATGGATGATCTTGAGAACATATTAGGAAATTAGGGAGAACTTGAGGTCATTTTGACTCAAGGATCTTGATGCAACACTAAACCCTAACTTGGGGTTGACTGCCTTAGGAGATAGCTTGTCTGACCAACTCTTGAGCAACCTTGAGCAACTTGGAGATTTTTCTTGCAATGTTTTGGTGAATATGAGAGGGAAAATTTTGGTGTACAACAGCTGCCCCTGTTAAATTTTCTTAAACCTGAGGATGTAGATTGGCCTTTGTGCCTTTTGTGATCCGAAGGTGGAAGATGATTGAACACTAGAGTGCCCAGAAATTTGCACTCGCATGAAGTGGTATCAGTCTTGTGATGTCGGGAATGGGCTTACAGATGCCATTTGGAGATTGCTGGCGGGAGGATGGGCTTAAAGATGCCATCTGTAGGAGTTTCGATCGCATAAGAGATTCCCTAGCGAGAACTTACATACCTGTTGTTGTGGAAGATTCCGCTGGGGAAGTCTGATCTTTGTTGAGATTTAGGAACTTGCCTATACCTTAGCTGAGAGAACATCCCTGCTGAGTTTTAAGAACTTGTCCATAATTCAACTGGGGGGAAATCTGTCGAGATTTAGAACCTTATCTGTAATTCAACCGAGAATAATTCAGTTGAGATTTAAGAACCGGTCAGTACTTCGACTGAGGGAAACATCTTCATCGAGATCTAGGAACTGTCTGTACTTCAACGGAGGATAATCCTGTTGAGATTTAAGAACTTGTCCACACTTCGACGGAGGAGAATTGTCGAGATTTAGAACCTTATCTGTAATTCAACCGAGACTAATTCAGTTGAGATTTAAGAACCGGTCAGTACTTCGACTGAGGGAAACATCTTCATCGAGATCTAGGAACTGTCTGTACTTCAACGGAGGATAATTCTGTTGAGATTTAAGAACTCGTCCACACTTCAATGGAGGAACATTGTCGAGATTTAGAACCTTATTTGTAATTCAACCGAGACTAATTCAGTTGATATTTAAGAAACGGTCAGTACTTCGACTGAGGGAAACATATTCATCGAGATCTAGGAACTGTCTGTACTTCAATGGAGGATAATTCTGTTGAGATTTAAGAACTCGTCCACACTTTGACGGAGGAACATTGTCGAGATTTAGAACCTTATCTGTAATTCAACCGAGACTAATTCAGTTGAGATTTAAGAACCGGTCAGTACTTCGACTGAGGGAAACATCTTCATCGAGATCTAAGAACTGTCTGTACTTCAACGAAGGATAATTCTGTTGAGATTTAAGAACTCGTCCACACTTCGACGGAGGAAAATTGTCGAGATTTAGAATCTTATCTGTAATTCAACCGAGACCAATTCAGTAGAGATTTAAGAATCGGTCAGTAGTTCGACATAGCTGAGAACTTAACTGCATCCTTCCTGAAAAGTAAAGGTCAGTCGTATGCAATGCATGATATATATCAAGCAATGATGTTCTCAAAATAAATGAGATTGTGTTGTATGATGCGTATATGCATGTATCATGATGTATGGGAATGTAATGTTTCAGCTGGGGAAAATAAATCCTGGATAGCTCCTGGAGAATAGAACTGAATTCTTCGTTTCTTCTGGAGATGGCGAACGAAGATGATTGTGAGAATAAACCTTCAGGAAAGGATAACTCCGTTGAGGAATAAACTGGTGAGGAGATTACTCTGTGGGGAAGAGATACTTTGTTGAGGATTCCACCGATAAAATCCGCTGGGGATGAATTACCGTTGCTGGTGATACTGAATCTTGTTGGGGATTGACTTCTTGTTTGTGAAAGGAAAGAACTCCGCTGGGGATGACCTTTCAGTTACGACTTCACTGGGGATAACCTTTTAGACTCTTATGGGGATAATCCTTTGAACTTGTTGGGGATAATCTTCCAAAGTCTACTGGGGATTCCTTTTTTCCAAATTCCACTGGGGAAGCTTCTTTCAGACTGCGCTGGGAAAGATTTCAGATTCCACTGGGGATATCTTGTATTCTGCAGGGGAATGTTCTTATACTCCGTTGGGGAATATTAAGACTGCCGGGGATATTAATCCTTTTCAGTGCTGATAGTAAATAAACTCTGCTTGGGGAGAATATTACCGATTCATTCACAGTTGTAAGTCTCAGCTGGGGAGAGTTAACCTTACTGTCTTACTCTGCGGGGAGTGAATGCATTTCAACCATATTCTTCAGCTGAACTTACCTTGTACCTGATGGACAGAGCAACTGTACAGTTTGGACAATTCTTATTTGCCCCTGTTTCTGATATTACAAGTAATGATCTTTTGTTCCGCATGTAAATATTTATGAGCAACAATTAATGTCAAATGCATATATCAAAATTGAACATTGGTCGTTCTTTGCAAAACAAAACGGATAAAGGAAAAACAGTTTGAATTTTGTCTGAAAATGAATTGGTATTGATTTTGAAGTTTGTCCTGTGAATAGGTGTTTTTCATACAAGAGGCTGACGTCCTAGTAAGAGAACGCCGTCGAATAATAGAATTTACACAATTTGTGAAAAACTAAACAAAACAGCTATGTGAATAATCCCACTGGGTTCTAACTCTGCTATTTCCCTTATGTCCTCGAGCATCTCATCACTTTGCTACTTGGTTGAAGGTAGATCATATTGATTAATGCCGTCCGAGCTTGACAGTTGATACCGAAGTCTGGTTGCAATGTGATCCAATGAGACATAGTGTTACGCTTTGATCCCTAATTTTTTCCTGGACCGCCATTTCGGGTTTTCGGTCCACCGGGATACCCTTTTTTGCCCTAGCCGCCTTTTCATGTTTTCGACTTGCCAGGTGTACAGACTTTTTCATTTTCATCCCTTATTTTTGCCCGAACCCTTTTGGTTCGCCGGGAAGCCCTTATTTTTGCCTAGGCCATTCGACCTAGCGGGTCACTGATGATGCGTAGTATTTTTTCACTATGTCTGCATTGACGGGGTGAGGAAGGTCATCACCATCCATGGTGGTTAGAATCATAGCTCCTCCTGAGAAAATGTTCTTAACCACAAATGGCCCTTCATAAGTAGGGGTCCATTTACCCCTGGGATCACCTTGAGGCAGGATAATGCGCTTGATCACCAGATCCCCAACTTGATACTCTTGTCGTCTAACTTTCTTGTTAAATGCCTTGATCATCCGTTTTTGGTACGTCTGACCATGACAAATAGCGGTAAGTCTCTTTTCGTCGATTAGGTTCAGCTGATCAAGCCGGGTCTAAATCCAGTCATCTTCGCTCAAACCTGCATCCTTCATAATCCAAAGAGAGGGTATCTGAACTTCAATGGGCAAGACAGCCTCCATGGCGTAAACCAAGGAATAGGGTGTTTCCCCTGTTGATGTCCGCGCTGAGGTACGGTACCCATGAAGAGCAAATGGTAACATCTCATGCCAATATTTGTATGTCACCGTCATCTTCTGCACAATCTTCTTGATATTCTTATTAGTCACTTCTACAGCCCCATTCATCTTCGGCCGGTAAGGAGCAGAGTTGTGATGCTGTATCTTGAACTACTTGCAGAGTTCGGTGATCATCTTATTGTTGAGATTTGTACCATTGTCCGTAATGATCCTCTCTGGTACACCATATCGACAGATCAGATTGTGCCGAATAAACCGTGCTACGACGTTCTTGGTTACAGTAGCAAAGGAAGTTGCTTCAACCCACTTCGTAAAGTAATCAATTGCTACCAGGATGAGACGATGCCCGTTGGATGTTGTAGGTCTGATCTCGCTGATCATGTCAATGCCCCACATTGCAAAAGGCCAAGGAGCTGTCAAAACATTCAAAGGAACCAGAGGTATGTGCACCTTATCAGCATAGACTTGGCACTTGTGACAGGTCCGAGAGTGCTGATAACAGTCGGCTTCCATTGTGGACCAAAAATATCCTGCACGAAGGATTTTCTTTGCCATGGTGTGTCCACTGGAATGAGTTCCGAAAGTACCTTCATGTAACTTTGCCATGATCCTTTCTGCTTCGTTCTTATCCACACATCGTAGTAAGGTCGAATCATGGTTGCGCTTGTAAAGAGTGCCATTGCTGATGAAGAACTTTGCCGTGAACCTTCTCAGAAACTTCTTGTCATTAACAGATGCACCCTCGGGGTATTCTTGAGCTTCTAGATACCTCTTCACCTCATGAAACCAGGGTTTATTTGCTACCTCTTCAGTCTCGATATCACAGCAATGTGCAGGCTCGTCCAACCTTTCAATGGTAATTCGGGGAGCCTCATTGTCCCAATTGACTTTGAACATAGAAGACATCATAGCCAGCGCGTCCGCCAACTGATTCTCCTCCCTAGGGAAATGTTCAAAAGTTATCTCCTCGAAATGGGGAAGCAACGTCAACACATACTCCTTGTAAGGAATAAGATTAGGGTGTTTCATATCCCACTCGCCTTTGATCTGACTGATCACGAGAGCGGAATCTCCGAAAACACTTAGAAACTTAATCCTTAGGTCAATTGCTGCTCGAAGACCCATGATGCACGCTTCATACTCCGCCATGTTGTTGGTGGAGTTGAAACATAGTCGGGCGGTGAACAAAGTATGAGAGCCTTTAGGATATATGATCACGGCGTCAATGCCGTTGCCCAAAGCGTTTGAAGCTCCATCAAAGTACATAGACCATCGGGATCCTTCCTCAGGTCCTTCATCCGGTCCAGGTGTCTCACAGTCAGTCACTATCATGATATTCTTATCCGAAAATTCAAAGTTCATAGACTGGTAATCATCCACTGCCTGATGTGCCAAATGGTCTGCCAACACACTTCCCTTGATTGCTTTTTGGGTCGTATATTGGATGTCATACTTAGTCAAGATCATCTTCCATCTTGATATTCTTCTGGACAAGGCAGGTTTCTCGAAGATATACTTGATTGGATCCATTTTTGATATCAATAGAGTAGTGTAAGTCAGAATATACTGTCTCAGCCGGCGAGCAGCCAATGCCAAAGCGCAACAAGTTTTCTCAAGCAACTAGTATCGAGTCTCGCAGTCGGTAAACTTTTTGCTAAGGTAGTAAATAGCATGCTCTTTTCGGCCAGACTCGTCATGTTGACCCAACACGCACCCCATTGAGTTGTCGAGTACTGTCAAGTATAAGATCAAGGGTCTCCCTTCAACTAGAGGCATCAGAATAGGTGGCTCTTTGAGATATTCTTTTATCCTTTCAAAAGCGGTCTGGCATTCATCGTTCCAATGTACCACTTGATCTTTCTTCAGTAGCTTAAAGATTGGCTCACAAGTAGCAGTCAGGTGCGAGATGAATCGGGCAATATAGTTCAGACGTCCCAGAAAGCCTCTAACTTCTTTTTCTGTCCGGGGAGCTGGCATTTCCTGTATAGCCTTCACCTTTGCAGGATCCACTTGAATACCTTTATCACTTACGACGAAACCTAGCAGCTTACCAGATCTCACCCTGAAGGTGCACTTGTTCGGGTTTAACCTTAGCTTGTACAACTTTAACCTGTCAAATAACTTCTGAAGGTGGTTAAGATGTACCTCTTCAGTCTGGGATCTCGCAATCATATCATAAACGTATACCTCAATCTCGTTATGGATCATGTCATGGAACAAGGCGACCATGACGCGCTGATACGTTGCCCCAACATTCTTCAATCCAAAAGGCATGACCTTGTAGCAAAAGGTACCCCATTGAGTAACAAAGGTTGTCTTCTCCATGTCTTCGGGAGCCATTTTAATCTGATTATAACCGGATAAACCATCCATAAAGGAGAAGACCTTATGCTTTGTGGTGTTGTCAACCAAAACATCGATATGAGGCAGAGGGAAGTCATCCTTGGGGCTTGCCCTGTTCAGATCCCTATAGTTAACACACATTCGAACCTTACCATCTTTCTTCGGCACATGAACCACATTAGCCACCCACTGTGGGTAAGATGTAACTGCTAGAAAACCAGCGTCAAACTGCTTCATAACTTCAGCCTTGATTTTCTCAGACATCTCTGGGCGCATTCGGAGGACTTTCTGTTTCACTGGAGGACAGTCTTCCTTGGTAGGCAATCGATGAACCACAATATCGGTATCCAACCCAGGCATATCTTCATAAGACCAGGCAAAGATCTCAACATAGTCACGCAGCATCTGAATCAACCGTTGCTTAACACTAGCTTCTAGATTTGCACCGATCTTGACCTCTTTCTTGTCTACCTCTGTACCCAGATTTACTATTTCCACTGGCTCTTCATGTGACTGTATGGCCCTCTCTTCCTGAAGTAGCAGTCTAGCAAGTTCACCAGGCACTTCACAATCATCTTCACCTTCGTCTTCGACTAAGTTGATCGGACTTTTGAAGTCATAACCGGCAGTAGCAGAGTCGTTATCAGTGGGATCCAGAGTGGATGTAGACCTGTATATGTGAGTGTGTGTAAAATAGCTGTTTTGCAATATATAAAAGAAAAAACAAGGAGCGCAAAATTTGAAATGCAAGAAACGTCCAATGCTTTTATTAATGATATATGTAAATGACACACATAAAGCCCTCACAAATGAAGCCACGATGCCCCGGGTAAGACACCGGGCCATAAAGTTTATCACATTGTCTGTTACGAATACAAAACAAAAGTTTCATTACTGGGTAACAAAAGAAATTGGGATGAAGTCCTTTGCTGTCCAGTTGCTTAGTCCACCATCAGTAGTAGGATAGATCCAACTGTTAAACTCAGATTCTTCAACGTCGTCTTTAATGGCATTCACTCCTGAATTGCTGATAAACAGGGGAGTTCTTCTGATCCGTGCACTCCGAACAGCCCTTTGAGCTTTTGCAGTGAAACCCAAACCAAACTTGTTAGTCTTATGTGCAAAATCAAGGAGTTGACCCCAATTTGCACACCCACCTTTCTCAACAACAGCCCGGGCATCCTTGAAGGAAGCCATCTTCATGGGAGGATCTTCATTGACAGTTTCAGCTGATGCCAGTTGTGATCGGTGGAAATAGAACTGACTGTTTTTTAAGCTGGTTCGCGAAATGTCGCAGTAAGCAAGAGTCGCCACCGTCGTTTATGTTCTCCAACATGGAAAGGACAAAAGCACAGCAAAATTCCTTATTTGAGAATGTTTCTCGGTTTGGGAGGTAGATTTATAGAAATGGAAGGTGTTAGCACCCTTTCTATCCGTGGTTATCCACGGGCTCTTAGGTACTTGCTCTTATGTTTTCAAAATTTGTTTGCTTTTCAAGTGTGTGGGTTTTGAAAAAGTTCGTTTGAAAAAAAACTTCTAAGTAACTCTTGTATCAGTCCTCAAGAGTGTATGAAGTGTTTTGTTTGAAAACTTTTTGAAAGTGTAGGTGCGAAAAGTTGTTTTTTTGTTTTTCAAAAGAGCAAGTACCCAGGAGAAATCTACCTACTCTAAGGAATTAAGCTGTGTAAATGTCCTTTAGACATTACTATCCCACTATTGAGAAGTAGGTAGCACCGTGGTTGGAGTTGTTCGGGTCAATTCGATTATAGGGACAGTGTGGTCACCGAAGCAATAGTAGGACACTTTAGAAGTAACCCTAATGTCCTAGATCCTTTTTATCCGAGGCAATCGTTTCGAGGCGACTGGATCTTTTAGACAGAAGGGCGACCTCTAAGACACCCTATACTTGATGACCACGTTCGAGGCAACCAGTGAGGCGTACCCTAGGGGTGGTATGTGCATGTGTGTTGAATTCAGTTTATGTTTATCTTGTACATGTCATTTTGTGAGCTACTGATTGATTTTATTTTTCATACATTCTTTCAGGCATAATTAACAGTTAGGAGTGCGGAAAATAAATTACGGGAAGATAAATCTAGCTATTACAAGGCGCGAGTCTGTACATCGCCAAAAACAAAAACCCGTTTTGGAAAATAAAGTGCGAGAATTTAAATAAGGCGATAAAATCCTAATTAACTATTACATACTCTGTACAGATACATAAATATAATCAAAAGAAATTAAAGCGTGAAAGAAGATTGAATCGAGAACGTCTTAGGGCTTTGACCCTTTTTAGAATTAAATTAAACATTAAACCTAATTAACTAATTAATTATTTAATTAAAGAAAAAATGTTTTTGTGTTTTTTTTTTATTTTTAATGAAAATAAAATAAAAGGAATTAAAAATTGTCAAAAGAAAGACCTAATTCTAAATTAATTTTATTAATTGTGAAAAGATTAAAATTAAACCTAATTAAACAACTAAGTTAATTAATGTTAGAATTTATTTACAAAAATAATTAAACTAAGTGAATAAAATATTTGGTTTTCTGATTTTATGAAAATAAATAATTTAGGTTAATTAAATAATAATAATTAAGAGTTAGAAATTAATAAAAGAAAAATAAAAGAAGAAATATTTAACTAGGGGGGTGTTGGACCCTTGGGAGGTGATTCTGGAATCCGGCCCAATAGCATTAAAGCCTGTTTTGACTTTTGGAATTGTCCACGCTGGCTTGACTGGGGAGCATGGTGGTCATCCATCCCATGGCCATTGGATTGATCTTTTGAGACACTTGGCACACATCTATATGAGGCCTATGGTGGAATGCCTTGAGGAACCTGCATATGATCATGTAGAAAAAATGGAAATAATATTTGGGGGACCTAGGAATCGAACCCAGGTCCTAAGGGTCTATGCACGTTCGTCCAAACCACTGAGCCAAGCCGTTCTATTCGTTATAATAACAAACAAAGAACATTATATGAAATAAATGAACAGTATCCTGGAAATAAAAAAACGCGTGTGTTTTAGTTTGAATGGACCAATCAAATGCTAACACGCCTTCGTCTTCTCCAATAGTCCCTGTATTTTTTCTTGCGGATTCAGTTCCGTAAAAAAATCCGCGTCCTCATCCTAAAATGATTTCTAGGTCACGAAAACACAAACCAAAGCCCTCATCTTGCTCGCCTGGTTCTCCTAAGTCCATCCATGGCCATAGCTTGTCCTGATTTTGCCTACAATAAAAACACCTAAAAACAAAGAGCCAAAACCCTAGCTTCGGGCATGGCTATGCAGGCTACAAGAATGAAATCAAATATTGGAGAAAGGTTGGAAATCATGCCATGATCAAGAATATATCAATATTTTTGCCAAAAGACGCAAGAAAATGGAATTATGATCTCATGTTCAGAGCTGAGTTCAGGACAACTTACAGTGCGTTGTAGGAGGTCTTAGGATGTGGTAAAGGTCACTTTAGCTTCAGGGGATGGCGAGGAAGGGAATCACGTTCCTCTTTTAGTCTGAAAATGCCTGCAATACTACTTTAGATCTCACACTTTTTTGACAGTTTTTGAATTTTGCTCTGGCCGTTTTTAGTGGTCTCTAGGTCGTGAATGAGGTTGGGAAGGCTTGCTTATGTATGTATGAAGGGAATTAGGTCAACAGCTAGGCTTGGACCCTTGTGCAATTAAGTTTTTGGATTCTTCTTAACCACCATTAAAGGACTTTCCAAGTTTGAAGCAAAACCATGATTTTTTGCTCAAAATAGCCTAGCACGATTTTGGTAGTTGGCATATGCTGTATGAAAGCCATTCAAACCACAAAGATACCACTTAATTAATTTTTTGATTTTATTTGAATTTTTATGGATTTAAAATGAATTAAATCAATAAAAATTAAATAAAATGGAAAAATGAATGTTTGATCTTGAAATTAATCATGGGACACGTGGGTGGCATGACAAGGCTGAATCAAGTGGAAGAAAGTGGGCCCTTTTGTCAAAAATTGAAGTTTCAAGGATAGTTGACTTTTGCCATTTCACAAAAATTTCCCAACTTCTCCAATGCATATCTTGCTCAATTTTGATCATATGAACATGTGCTTGGACATTTTGGAAAGGTCTTGAAGTCCTCTAACCAATGCATTTGGTCCCATGTCATTTGAATTTACCAATATCAAGTTATGGTCTTTGACTTAAAATGCCTTTTTGTTGACTTTTGAAAATGACCTATAATGTTGAAATTGATAACTTTTTGTGAGAGCATTTCCTGGACTTGGAATGTGAAGATGAGTTGTAGGAAATGTCCTCCCCTTCAAAATGAGCAGTGGATGGAATTTTTCTGATGACCCATGAAAACATTATGCCTTGGTCAAGTTACAGTTGACTTTTTAGCTGTCCAAAAATGGAAACTTTTGCATCTTGATGATTTTTGAGCCATGCTTGTGGAATCATGATCAAGACTTGATCAAATGATGATTGTGGCTTCAAAATAAGATGTTGACCAAAAAATTTGACTTTTGACTGCCAAATGACCATTTTGCCCCTGTAGTTGATTGTGAAGCAATTAGGGTTTTTGACTGTGCAACTTGACCTTGTGAGCCTTGAAACTTGGCATGTAGATGCTTGACAATGTATATAGGCATATGGGACTTGATTGGACCCTTGAAAACCTCAACTTCCTTGAAGGAACCAAAACCCTAATTTTGACTGGCTTAGGAGGATGGTTGACTGTGCAACCCTTGAGTATACTTGAGCAAATTGAGATGATGCTTGTCAAAACTTTGAAGAATATGGGAGGGAAAATTTTGGGGTACAACAGTTGCCCCTGTTCAATCTTCTTAGACCTGAGGATGTAGATTGGCTTGTGTGCCTTTCGTGATCCGAGGGTGGAAGATGATTGAACACTAGAGTGCCCAGAAATTTGCACTCGCATAGTAGAATGTCAGCAAGGTGATGGCGGGAATGGGCTTACAGATGCCATTTGGAGAGATGGTGGATAAGAGGATGGGCTTATAGATGCCATCTGGAGACGTGACAGAACCTTGTCGGGAATGGGCTTATAGATGCCATTTGGAGATATGATGGGTAGGAGGATGGGCTTATAGATGCCATCCGAGGTGTCGATCGCGTAAGAGATTCCTTAGCGAGAACTTGCGTACTTGAGAAAGGAAGATGGTTTCCTGGCCTGTTACAGGTGTTGATCTTCAAACTCTTCATGCAGATATGCCCTGGCTGGATACAGGTGTCGAATCTACAATCAGTTGCTCACAGATGTGCCCTGGCTAGATACAGGAATCGAATCCGGAACTTCAAAAGGTTGCTTACAGACGTGCCCTGGCTGGATACAGGAATCGAATCTCTAAACTCTTCATGCAGACATGCCCTGGCTAGATACAGGTGTCGAATCTACAATCAATTACTCACAGATATGCCCTGGCTAGATATAGGTATCGAATCTGGAATTTGTCGTCTACAGATATGCCCTGGCTGGATACAAGTATCGAATCTCTAAACTCTTTATGCAGACATGCCCTGGCTAGATACAGGTGTCGAATCTACAATCAGTTACTCACAGATATGCCCTGGCTAGATACAGGAATCGAATCTGGAATTGGTCGTCTACAGATATGCCCTGGCTGGATACAAGAGTCGAATCTCTAAACTCTTCATGCAGACATGCCCTGGCTGGATACAGGAATCGAATCTACAATCAGTTACTCATAGATATGCCCTGGCTAGATACAGGAATCGAATCTGGAATCGGGACAGTTGATAGTAATCATCTTTGGATTGACCTTTTTCCTGAAAAGGCAAAACATCAGTTGTATGCAATGTCATGATGTATGAAATGCATGATGTCATGATCTTCAGAGATAGTGTAGTATGCACTTTATCATGTATGTAAGCAGGATGTATAAAATGTGACATGTTTATGAATGTGTTTTCGTCTAGGAAAATAAATCCTTGACGAATGCCGGGAGTTTGTTGAATCCTGGGTTGATGTTTGAAGAGTAGAGTTCTTCGTTTCCGCTGGGGAGGATGGTTGCAAGAATAAACCGGTAGGAGAAGTTGACTCCGTTGGGGAATAAACTTGGTGAAAAGATTACTCTGCGGGGAAATACTCTGTGGGAAGAGATACTTTGCTGAGATTTTGATGAGAACTCCGCTGAGGATGCCATTGATAAGCTTTGTTGGAGGATTTGATGAACTCCGCTGTGGGTAGGAAGAATTTCGCCGAGGACGATCTGTCCATGGTAATTAAGTCGGGGAGAAGCGTTCGTACTCTGCAGGTGATAAGCTTCCAGAATCTACTGGGGAGATGGTTCAACTCTCCTAGGGAGACTTTTGAGACTGTACTGGGGAGTGGCTCCACTAGGGCGTCTGGTATTCCGCCGGGGAACAATCTTATGCTAAGACTGTCGGGGATGCTTGCTGAGGAACATCTGTACTTCACTGGGGAATGTTGAGATCATCTGGGGATACCCAACTTCCTTAAGACTGACAGTAGACTAACTCTGCTTGGGGAGAGTGTTGCTGATTTGCTGGAGATACTGTGCCTTTTCGGGACTGATGGGAGACCAACTCTGCTCGGGGGAGAGTATTGCTGAACCTTGGTCTTACTTTGTGGGGAGTGAAGGTATCCTGGTTATGTTCTTCAGCTGAACTTACCTTGGTACCTCGGTGGACAGAGCAACTAGATCGCTTAGACGATTGCCCCTGTTTCTGATGTCACATGTAACTAGTCCTTTGTTTCGCATGCAAATATTTATGAGTTAGCAATTAGTGTCAAATGCATATATCAAAAATGAACATTGGACGTTCTTTGCAAAACAAAACAGAAAAAGAAAAACAATTGGCAATTTGTCTGGAAAAAATGAATTTGTATTGATTTCGAAATTTACCAGTAAATAGGCGTTTTATGTACAAGAGGCTGACGTCCTAGTAAGAGAACGCCGCCGAACAAAATAGAGTTTATACAAAAGGAAAACAAAATAGCTATGTGCAAAATCCCACTGGGTTCCAACTCTGCTATCGCCCTTATGTCTTCAAGCATCTCATCACTTTGCTGCTCGGTTGAAGATGAAGCTGATTGATCGATGCCGTCTGAACCTGATAGCTGATGCCGAATTCTGGATGCAAGGTGATCCAATAAGACATAGTATTACGCTTCAATCCCTAACTTTTGCCTGGACCGCCCTTTCGGGTTTTCAGTCCACCGGGATACCCATTTTTTCCCAAGCCGCCTTTTCAGGTTTTCGACTTGCCGGGTGTACATATTTTTTTCATTTCATCCCTTATTTTTGCCCGAACCCTTTTGGTTCGCCGAGAAGCCCTTATTTTTGCCTAGGTGTGTCAACCTAGCGGGTCTTTTGTTCATGCGTAGTATCTTTTTACTATGTCTGCATTGGCGGGGTGAGGAAGGTCGTCACCATCCATGGTGGTTAGAATCATAGCTCCTCCTGAGAAGATATGTTTAACCACAAATGGCCCTTCGTACGTGGGGGTCCATTTGCCCCTGGGATCACTTTGAGGAAGGATGATGCGCTTGATTACCAGGTCTCCGACTTGATACTCTTGTCGTTTGACTTTCTTGTTAAATGCCCTGATCATCCGTTTTTGGTACGTTTGACCATGACAAATAGCGGTGAGTCTCTTTTCATCAATCAGGTTTAGTTGATCAAGCCGAGTCTGGATCCAGTCATCTTCGCTCAAACCCGCATCCCTCATTATCCGGAGAGAGGGTATCTGGACTTCAATAGGCAAGACTGCCTCCATGCCATAGACCAAGGAAAAGGGTGTTGCCCCTGTTGACGTCCGTGCTGCGGTACGGTACCCATGAAGAGCAAACTGTAACATCTCGTGCCAATCTTTGTAGGTCACTGTCATCTTCTGCACAATCTTCTTAATATTCTTATTCGCCGCTTCTACAGCCCCATTCATCTTCGGCCGGTAGGGAGAGGAGTTGTGGTGCTGTATCTTGAATTGCTCGCAGAGCTTAGTGATCATCTTGTTGTTAAGATTAGTACCATTGTCCGTAATGATCCTTTGCGATATGCCGTATCGATAGATCAGGTTATGCCGAATGAATCGTGCCACGACGTTCTTGGTTACGGTAGCATATGAAGCTGCTTCAACCCACTTTGTGAAGTAATCAATCGCTACCAGGATGAAGCGATGCCTGTTTGATGTCGTAGGTCTGATCTTGCCAATCATATCAATGCCCCACATTGCAAAAGGACAAGGTGCTGTCAAGACGTTCAGGGGTACTGGAGGAACGTGCACCTTATCAGCATAGATCTGGCATTTGTGACACGTCCGAGAATGTTGATAACAGTCGGCTTCCATTGTGGACCAGAATTATCCTGCCCGAAGGATCTTCTTTGCCATGGTATGTCCACTGGAATGCATTCCGAAGGTACCTTCATGTAGCTCTGCCATGATCTTTTCTGCTTCAGTCTTATCCACACAATGCAGTAAGGTTGAATCATGGTTTCGCTTATACTGAATGCCGTTGCTGAGGAAGAACTTTGCCGCGAACCTTCTCAGAAACTTTTTGTCATTAACAGATGCACCCTCGGGGTATTCTTGAGCTTCCAAGTACCTCTTCACTTCATGATACCAAGGTTTTTCAGTTACCTCTTCAGCCTCAAGATCACAGCAATATGCAGGTTCATCCAGTTTCCAGATAATGATCCGGGGAGCCTCGTTGTCCCATTTGACTTTGAACATAGAAGACATCGTAGCCAGCGCGTCCGCCAACTGATTCTCCTCTCTTGGGAAGTGTTCAAAAGTTATCTCCTCGAAGTGGGGGATCAATGTCAACACATACTCTTTGTAAGGAATAAGATTTGGGTGTTTCATATCCCACTCGCCTTTGATTTGATTGATCACGAGAGCGGAATCTCCGAAGACACTCAGAAACTTGATCCTTAAGTCAATTGCAGCTTGAAGACCCATGATGCATGCCTCATACTCCGCCATGTTGTTGGTGCAGTTGAAACATAGCTGGGCAGTGAGTGGAGTATGAGTGCCTTTTGGAGATATGATCACAGCGCCGACACCGTTACCCAAAGCGTTTGAGGCTCCGTCAAAGTGCATAGACCATCGGGATCCTTCCTCAGGTCCTTCATCCGGTCCAGGTACTTCACAATCAGTTACTACCATGATATCCTTGTCTGGAAATTCAAAGTTCATAGATTGGTAGTCATCCACTGCCTGGTGTGCCAAATGGTCTGCCAATACACTTCCCTTGATTGCTTTCTGAGTCTTGTACTGGATGTCATATTCCGTCAAGATCATCTGCCATCTTGCTATTCTTCCGGACAAAGCGGTCTTTTCGAAGATATACTTGATTGGATCCATTTTTGAAATTAACAGAGTAGTGTGAGTCAACATATACTGTCTCAGCCGACGAGCAGCCCATACCAAAGCGCAACAAGTTTTCTCGAGCAGTGAGTATCGGGTCTCACAGTCGGTAAACTTTTTGCTAAGGTAATAAATAGCGTGCTCTTTTCGACCAGACTCGTCATGCTGCCCCAGCACACACCCCATTGAGTTGTCCAGTATTGTCAAGTATAAGATTAGAGGTCTCCCTTCAACCGGTGGCATAAGAATGGGTGGTTCTTGGAGATACTCTTTGATTCTTTCGAAAGCGGCCTGACATTCATCGTTCCAACGTATTACTTGTTCTTTCTTCAGTAGCTTGAAGATTGGTTCACAGGTAGCAGTTAGATGTGAGATGAATCGGGCAATGTAGTTCAACCGTCCTAGAAAGCCTCTGACTTCTTTCTATGTCTTGGGAGCTGGCATCTCTTGTATGGCTTTCACCTTGGCAGGGTCCACCTGAATACCTTTGTCGCTTACGACGAAGCCTAGCAGTTTTCCAGATCTCACCCCGAAGGTGCACTTGTTCGGGTTCAACCTCAGCTTGTACAACTTCAGTCGGCCAAACAGCTTCTGTAGATGGTCAAGGTGTTCCTCCTCAGTTTGGGACCTTGCAATGATATCATCGACGTACACCTCGATCTCGTGATGGATCATGTCATGAAACAAAGCAACCATGGCACATTGGTAGGTTGCCCCAACATTTTTCAACCCAAAAGGCACGACCTTGTAGCAAAAGGTGCCCCACTGAGTAACAAAAGTGGTCTTCTCCATGTCTTCAGGAGCCATCTTGATCTGATTGTAACCGGAGAAGCCGTCCATGAAGGAGAATACCTTATGCTGAGAAGTATTGTCAACCAGAACGTCGATATGAGGCAGAGGGAAATCATCCTTAGGGCTGGCCCTGTTCAAATCCTTGTAATCAACACACATTCGGACCTTACCATCTTTCTTCGGTACTGGAACCACGTTGGCAACCCACTGAGGGTAAGAAGTCACTGCTAGAAACCCGGTATCAAATTGTTTCATAACCTCAGCTTTGATTTTCTCGGACATCTCTGGACACATGCGGCGGACCTTCTGTTTTACGGGAGGACAGTCTTCCTTGGTAGGCAGGTGATGAACCACAATGTCGGTATCCAACCCAGGCATGTCTTCGTAAGACCAGGCAAAGATTTCCATGTAGTCATGCAGCATCTGGATCAACCGTTGTTTCACACTGAGCTCTAGATTTGCACCAATCTTGACTTCCTTTCTGTCTGTCTCAGTACCCAGATTTACCGTTTCCACTGGCTCTTCATGTGGCTGAATGGCCCTCTCTTCTTGGAGTAGCAGTCTTGCAAGCTCACCAGGAACTTCGCAATCATCTTCACCTTCGTCTTCGGCTAAGTTGATCGGATTTTCGAAGTCATAACTGGCAGTAGCAGAGTCATTATCAGTGAGATCCAGAGTGGATTGGAACCTGTATGAGTGAGTGTGTGTAAATATAGCTGTTTTGCAATATATAAAGAAAGAAAGGGAGCGCAAGATTTGAAATGTGAAAAACGTCCAATGCTTTTATTCATGATATATGAAAGTGACAAATAACAAGCCCTCACAAATGAAGCCACGGTGTCCCGGGTAAGACACCGGGCCATAGAGTTTCAAATTATTGTTTGTTACAAATTCAAAACAAAGGAGTTCATTACTGAGTGACAAAAGTAATAGGTGTAAAGTCTTTTGCAGTCCAGTTGCTTGGTCCACCATTGGTCGTTGGGTAGATCCAGCTGTCAAATTCGGATTCCTCCACTTCGTCTTCGTCTCTGATAGCATTTACTCCATGGTTGGGCATGGGAGCTGTCACCACATTAGGCCTCTAGGGCGCCTCGAACTGTACCTCTTTAGCATCAATAAGGTCTTGAACCTTATTCCTCAGAGCCCAACAATCGTCAGTAGTATGCCCCGGGCTATCAGAGTGATAAGCGCAACGGGCGTTAGGGTTATACTTCGGAGATGTTGTGTTTACCACCTTCGGAGCTTCCTTGACAGTTACAAGATTGGTTGACAGTAGTTGCAGCAATATCTGAGAGAGGGTCATACTGAGCCGAGTGTACTTCCTTTTGGGCCTCTCAACCCTCGGCTGGTTGTACTGCTGAGGAGCAGCAGCAGGCTTTGAAATTACCACCGCATTGACAGCTTGGCGGCGTTCCGGTTTGTTCTGTCTCCTGGGACCATACACAACACTAGCTTCCTTCTTGAAGGGCTTCTTTTCAGAGCTCGAGGAGGCACCTTTCTGTATCTTCCCCGATTTGATACCAGCTTCGATCCTCTCACCAGTCAGGATCAGGTCTGTAAACCCAGCAGAGGAATTACCAATCAGGTGGTTAAAGAACGGACCAGACAGGGTCCCCAAGAACATGTCCACGAGTTCACGGTCAGTCAACGGTGGCTGCACCCTGCCAGCCAGGTCTCTCCACTTCTGCACGTACTCCTTAAAACCTTCACCCGTCCCAAGTTACATACCCTGGAGTTGGGTACGCGTGGGAGCGAGGTCGGAATTGTACTGATACTGCTTATAAAAAGCAGTAGCCAAGTCCTCCCAGTTACGAATATTGGTCCCATCCAGCTGATAGAACCATTCGAGTTGAGTCCCTGAAAGACTCTCCTGGAAGAAATGGATCCATAAGTTCTTGTCTGCAGTGTAAGGCTGGATCTTCCTTACATAAGATCTGAGGTGCATCTTAGGACAAGAAGCCCCGTCGTACTTCACAAAGGCAGGCGCCTTGAACTTGTGTGGGATCACCACCCCAGAAGATAAACCTAGGTCTCCAAAGTCCAACCCAGGCACACATTGAATCTCCATAGCATTTAACCGGTCCTCCAGCTGTTTGTACATTTCCTCGGCAGGAGGGTACTGTTCATCATTGAAATCTGTCTCGGTGTCAGAGACCACGAGACTAGGGACCCCTCCCTCCCGGTGACTGCCTTCCCCAACAGATGGAGTAGTCAGCTCAGCTTCATTCTGCAGTGTATTCCCGAGTCTGTGTCCAGTGTTGAACAACACAGTCCTCTTCTTCTTCTTCTTCTTCAGGAGCAAAGCCTTCATCTCCTGTTGTCCTTGGGCTAAGCTCATGACCAGCTCTTGAAACTGGGCGTTCTGGGCCTGGAGGGTCTTGATAGCTTGCTCTGTAGTAGGCTCGGAAGACATGATGATTGACTGCTGAAATAAACAGCGAAGAAGATTAAGCAACCTGTAGAAAAAGGGTACCTGTTATGCATATGATGCATGATATGCTATTTATGCAATGCATTCAAGGATTCGAAAGTTCAAATTTGTTGTAGACAAAAAGGGAACACACATTGTATTAAGAAATAATTTGTTCAGTACATCAGGGCCTCATGGGCAAAACATTACAAAATAATTAATCCCAAAAGACACTGCGCATCCTCTTTGGAGCTATGTAGGTGTTGAGAGTCTTTTCCTCGTGGAGTAGACGGGTGAGCTCCAAGACCCTCTTCTCACTGGCATGTAGACTGGTTTCAAGAGAATTATGTTCTTCCTTGAGTTGGTTACATATCTTTTGCATTTCTTCCCAAGTTGTTGGCATGTCAGGATGTTGAATGGTGTAGGGCACCTCTCCCTCCAAAACTGGCTCTTTGATCACAGGGAGAACATGAGGGTATGGCATTACCAGCTTCTGGGAGCGGGCTCGTACCCACTTGAGATAAGGTTCAAGGGGGATGGAGTTCTTGTGCCCCAGTGTCTTGCTATCTACCCTGTTGGGCATCCTCCAAGCTCTGATGAATCTATGGCGAAGTCCTTGTGCATCATTGTCGAAGTCAAAAACTATGTCAGGAATCAACATGTCATGAGGGCCATCCCTCCGAGCATATCCAAACTGCCTCAAATCCAGACAGGGGTTGTAAGTAATGCCCCCTCTAATTCCAAGTAAAGGAACATTAGGAAACTCTCCGCAACGATCAATGATAGTGACATTTTCTATGGACCGAGAACACTAATGTATATCAGCATGTGTAAGGGTCATCAATCGTTGTGACCATCTCAAACCCCGCTCGTTCTTCAAAACTGATTGTGGAAGGTGCGAAATAAACCACCTTGCCAGGAGAGGAGTGCAGCACATGAGAACACCTCTCTTTCTCATGGTTCGAGTGTAACATGAGTGAAGGATGTCCCCAAGCAACGTAGGTATAGGATTCCTGGATATGAAGATCTTGACAGCATTGGTATCTATAAGCTGATCCGGATTCGGGAACAATACCAACCCATAGACAAGGAGTGCCACAACTTCTTCAAAGGCTTGTAGGTCAAGGGAATTCCAACATTCTTGTGCTTTCTCAAACAGGAATTTTGCCAAAAATCCTTTGATGCCACTTCTAACTTCCCAATGTCCCTTGATGTCAGATGGTTGTAGGCATAATGCTTTAGCAACCTCTTCAAGTTTTGGCTTCTTCTCTGTACCGTTGTAGGGTAGTTGACTGAGAATGGGAACCTTCAGAAGCTGAGAAAACTCTTCCAAAGTAGGCACCAATTGGTAATCCGGGAAAGTAAAACAATGGTGCAAAGGGTCAAAGAACTGGAAGAGAACTTTTATCATATCTTCCTCAATGTTGGTGTTGACCAAGCTGATGAGTCTACCATGCCTTTCACTGAAGGAAGAATTCTCGGGAATCCTGGATGTAAGATCCTTAAGCTGAGGAGGGACCCTTACAAGGTTGATCTGAATTGTCTTTCTGCGGAGAGATTCCATGTCCTACAAAACAAGAACAAAGATGAAGATTCGAACCCTTGAAGTGGTTAGTAGATGCATATGATGTTGTATGATGCTATGATGCTATGATAAGAGCACACCACAAGTATTCACAAAAAGCAAACATGATAAGGCACACAAGTCACACCATAGCCCTTAGAGTTTAGGCCAGCATGAGGTTTAGGGTACTACCCTCTTGAAGTTGGTGGGCTCAAAAACCTGTCCTATCGAAAGTAACCGGGTTCTAAGGAGCTCAATATCATAGGGTTGTTTTCTATGTTCATTGTTTTGATTTAGCCACTGAACTGGCGATCAAAATATTCCAAGAAAACAACCCTTAATGAGTGTAGTATCGAGTATCAACCAACTTCGGACTGCACCAAAGTCGGTCATCTCACTACCCTAAAGAGGCCAGGATGGTCAAGTAAGGTTCCTAAGGTCAGTTGATGCTTCACGACACCACGCAGCGGCCCCGTACTCTCCTTGACTTAACTCAAGGGTTACCGGTACTCACCAAAGTGCCACATCAACGTAGCAAACTGTTTCAATCGTGTCGGTATACCCCGCACAGTTCCCTCACAGTTTGTTGCTACTTTCTAAGATGTATCCCCCAGATCCGGGTTAGGATCTATGAAACTCCCAAAACCGGCCCACAATTTTAAAGCAAATAGATCAAGCAATTGAAAACATGATGATGACCTATTCCTAAGGTACACCTCACTTTTATAAGTGTCCCCAGCAGAGTCGCCAGTTCTGTGATCGGTGGAAATAGAACTGACTGTTTTTTAAGCTGGTTCGCGAAATGTCGCGGTAAGCAAGAGTCGCCACCGTCTTTTATGTTCTCCAACATGGAAAGGACAAAAGCACAGCAAAATTCCTTATTTGAGAATGTTTCTCGGTTCAGAAGCTAGATTTATAGAAAGGGAAGGTGTTAGCACCCTTTCTATCTGTGGTTATCCACGGGCTCTTAGGTACTTGCTCTTATGTTTTCAAAATTTGTTCGCTTTTCAAGTGTGTGGGTTTTGAAAAAGTTCGTTTGAAAAAAAACTTCTAAGTAACTCTTGTATCAGTCCTCAAGAGTGTATGAAGTGTTTTGTTTGAAAACTTTTTGAAAGTGTAGGTGCGAAAAGTTGTTTTTTTGTTTTTCGAAAGAGCAAGTACCCAGGAGAAATCTACCTACTCTAAGGAATTAAGCTGTGTAAATGTCCTTTAGACAGTACTATCCCACTATTGAGAAGTAGGTAGCACTGTCGTTGGAGTTGTTCGGGTCAATTCGATTATAGGGACAGTGTGGTCACCGAAGCAATAGTAGGATACTTTAGAAGTAACCCTAATGTCCTAGATCCTTTTTATCCGAGGCAACCGTTTCGAGGCGACTGGATCTTTTAGACAGAAGGGCGACCTCTAAGACACCCTATACTTGATGACCACGTTCGAGGCAACCAGTGAGGCGTACCCTAGGGGTGGTATGTGCATGTGTGTTGAATTCAGTTTATGTTTATCTTGTACATGTCATTTTGTGAGCTACGGATTGATTTTATTTTTCATACATTCTTTCAGGCATAATTAACAGTTAGGAGTGCGGAAAATAAATTGCGGGAAGATAAATCTAGCTATTACAAGGCGCGGGTCTATACATCACCAAAAACAAAAACCCGTTTTGGAAAATAAAGTGCGAGAATTTAAATAAGACGATAAAATCCTAATTAACTATTACATACTCTGTACAGATACATAAATATAATCAAAAGAAATTAAAGCACGAAAGAAGATTGAATCGGGAACGTCTTAGGGCTTTGACCCTTTTTAGAATTAAATTAAACATTAAACCTAATTAACTAATTAATTATTTAATTAAATAAAAAATGTTTTTGTGTTTTTTTTAATGAAAATAAAATAAAAGGAATTAAAAGTTGTCAAAAGAAAGACCTAATTCTAAATTAATTTTATTTATTGTGAAAAGATTAAAATTAAACCTAATTAAACAACTAAGTTAATTAATGTTAGAATTTATTTACAAAAATAATTAAACTAAGTGAATAAAATATTTGGTTTTTTGATTTTATGAAAATAAATAATTAGGGTTAATTAAATAATAATAATTAAGAGTTAGAAATTAGTAAAAGAAAAATAAAAGAAGAAATATTTAACTAGGGGGGTGTTGGACCCTTGGGAGGTGAATCTGGAATCTGGCCCAATAGCATTAAAGCCTGTTTTGACTTTTGGAATTGTCCATGCTGGCTTGACTGGGGAGCATGGTGGTCATCCATCCCATGGCCATTGGATTGATCTTTTGAGACACTTGGCGCACATCTGTATGAGGCCTATGGTGAAATGCCTTGAGGAACCTGCATATGATCATGTAGAAAAAATGGAAATAATATTTGGGGGACCTGGGAATCGAACCCAGGTCCCAAGGATCTATGCACGTTCGTCCAAACCACTGAGCCAAGCCATTCTATTCGTTATAATAACAAACAAAGAATATTATATGAAATAAATGAACAGTATCCTAGAAATAAAAAAACGTGCGCCTTTTAGTTTGAATGGACCAATCAAATGCTAACACGCCTTCGTCTTCTCCAATAGTCCCTGTATTTTTTCCTGCGGATTCAGTTCCGTAACAAAATTCACGTCCTCATCCTAAAATGATTTCTAGGTCACGAAAACACAAACCAAAGCCCTCATCTTGCTCGCCTGGTTCTCCTAAGTCCATCCATGGCCATAGCTTGTCCTGATTTTGCCTACAATAAAAACACCTAAAAACAAAGAGCCAAAACCCTAGCTTCGGGCATGGCTATGCAGGCTACCAGAATGAAATCAAATATTGGAGAAAGGTCGGAAATCATGCCATGATCAAGAATATATCAATATTTTTGCCAAAAGACGCAAGAAAATGGAATTATGATCTCATGTTCAGAGCTGAGTTCAGGATAACTTACAGTGCATTGTAGGAGGTCTTAGGATGTGGTAAAGGTCACTTTAGCTTTAGGGGATGGCAAGGAAGGGAATCACATTCCTCTTTTAGTCTGAAAATGCCTGCAATACTGCTTTAGATCTCACACATTTTTGACAGTTTTTGAATTTTGCTCTGGCCTTTTTTGGTGGTCTCTAGGTCGTGAATGAGGTTGGGAAGGCTTACTTATGTATGTATGAAGGGAATTAGGTCAACAACTAGGCTTGGACCCTTGTGCAATTAAGTTTTTGGATTCTTCTTAACCACCATTAAAGGACTTTCCAAGTTTGAAGCAAAACCATGATTTTGTGCTCAAAATAGCCTAGCACGATTTTGGTAGTTGGCATATGCTGTATGAAAGCCATTCAAACCACAAAGATACCACTTAATTAATTTTTTGATTTTATTTGAATTTTTATGGATTTAAAATGAATTAAATCAATAAAAATTAAATAAAATGGAAAAATGAATGTTTGATCTTGAAATTAATCATGGTACACGTGGGTGGAATGACAAGGCTGAATCAAGTGGAAGAAAGTGGGCCCTTTTGTCAAAAATTGAAGTTTCAAGGATAGTTGACTTTTGCCATTTCACAAAAATTTCCTAACTTCTCCAATGCATATCTTGCTCAATTTTGATCATATGAACATGTTCTTGGACATTTTGGAAAGGTCTTGAAGTCCTCTAACCAATGCCTTTGGTCCCATGTCATTTGAATTTACCAATATCAAGTTATGGTCTTTGACTTAAAATGCCTTTTTGTTGACTTTTGAAAATGACCTATAATGTTGAAATTGATAACTTTTTGTGAAAGAATTTCTTGGACTTGGAATGTGAAGATGAGTTGTAGGAAATGTTCTCCCCTTCAAAATGAGAATTGGATGGAATTTTTCTGATGACCCATGAAAAAGTTATGCCTTGGTCAAGTTACAGTTGACTTTTCAGCTGTCCAAAAATGGAAACTTTTGCATCTTGATGATTTTTGAGCCATGCTTGTGGAATCATGATCAAGACTTGATCAAATGATGATTGTGGCTTCAAAATAAGATGTTGACAAATTTTTGACTTTTGACTGCCAAATGACCATTTTGCCCCTGCAGTTGATTGTGAAGCACTTAGGGTTTTTGACTGTGCAACTTGACCTTGTGAGCCTTGAAACTTGGCATGTAGATGCTTGAAAATGTATATAGGCATATGGGACTTGATTGGACCCTTGAAAACCTCAAATTCCTTGAAGGAACCAAAACCCTAATTTTGACTGGCTTAGGAGGATGGTTGACTGTGCAACCCTTGAGTATACTTGAGAAAATTGAGATGATGCTTGTCAAAACTTTGAAGAATATGGGAGGGAAAATTTTGGGGTACAACACCAGTGTCTGGGGAACCTCTTCAAAATTTTGAAACAGGGTCTCAATGAACTCCCCATCCATCTCTACATACCGGAAATAATTGAGGTGGCTCACCATGTACTCCTCCTCCCCTCGCACTGTCACAATTTTCCCTTTGACTGGGTATTTCAGCATCTGGTGGAGCTTAGAAGTCACTGCCCTAGCTTTGTGGATCCATGGGCGACCCAACAAGCAAGAATAGGATGGCTGGATGTCCATCACATAAAAAGTAAACGCAAAGACCTGAGAACCAACCTGCACTGGAATATCCACTTCTCCGTGTACCATTCTCTTTGAGCCATCAAAGGCCCTGACAGTAATGTTACTTGGCTTCAATTCTAAACCTTCACAGTCCAACCGATCTAGAGCTTTCTTAGGCAAAACGTTCAATGAGGAACCAGTATCCACCAATACATGGGCTAGAGTAGTGCCCATGTATTCAATGGAGACATGCAGGGCATCATTGTGATTCCTCCCCTTAGCAGGTAGGTCGTCGTCAGAGAAACCCAGCCCATTATCAGCAGTCAGACTAGCTACGTAATCTTTAAATTGATCAGCTGATGTTTCTTGCGGTACGTTTGCAGTCTTCAGGAATGCAATCAGAGCCTTGGCATGGGCTTCTGAGCAAAGTAACAGAGACAACATAGAGATTTTGGATGGGGTTTGCCCCAGCTGCTCGACTACATTGTAGTCGCTCTTTTTGATAATCTTTAGAATTTCTTCCATCTCTTGCCTAGAGGCTTCAACAGTAATTGTTTTTCGTGCCTCCGTCCGGGCAGGCTCATCAATGGTCCTTTTGCCCTGAGTATCAGATGACTCGGCAACAGGGGTAAGAATGGGAACTTGAACAGGAATAGCATCAGGTACACTGGCAGGTGTATTGACAACAGGCGTCCGAACAACTGGCGGAGAGATCTCAGGGGAGAAAAGCCTTCCACTGCGGGTGACTTTGGCAGGTCCGACAATATTGCTGACGTCAGTATCAGACTCCTTAGCACTCAAGTCTTTCTTAAATCCGTGATAATATACGTCAGCCCCGTAATGCCAAGGGACAACTTTATTGGATGTATAGGGGATAGGCCCAGGAACAGTGATGATCAATGGTGCGATTCTTGGAACAGATGTAATTCTAACAGGCTTTCTCGAGGAAGCCTTGGAAGAATTTTCTAAAATGGTGATGATAGCAACTTCTTCAGTATGAACCAAAGGAACGAGAGTCTTTTCAAACAGAATTTATTTATTATCCATCAGGCGTTGGACACCTGACTTCAAAAGATGGCAACCGGTAGGTAAGACAGAACACATACGGCAACCTTCGTCACAGCCCGGAAATAAACCAGCTAACAAAAGGTTCTTCTTTACAGTCATTAAGGGAGTAACAATGTCGTTCACGGAAACCACAAACGAGTCTTCATCTATAACACTCACTCCATGCTTGGGCATAGGAGCAGTCACAACATTAGGTCTTTATGGTGCTTCGAACTCAATCTCCTTAGCATCAATTAAGTCCTGTACTTTGTTCTTTAAAACCCAACAGTTATCCGTGTCATGCCCCGGGCTACCAGAGTGAAAAGCACAACGGGCATTCGGATCATACATGGGTGATGTAGTGTTGGGAGTCTTTGGGGCCTCCTTCAGAATCACCAAGTTGGTTTTCAATAACTGTGGCAGGATTTGGGATAAAGTCATGTTGAGCTGAGTGAATTGTCTTCGTGGCCTCTCGGCCCTTGGCTAATTGTTGCGCTGAGGAGCAACAACAGGTCTTGAAATAACAACCGTATTAACAGATTGGCGGCGTTCAGGTCTATTGTGGCTTTTTGAACTGTAAACAACAGTGGACTCCTTCTTAAAAGGCTTCTTCTCGGTGCCTGATGAAGCACCCTTCTGTATTTTACCGGATTTGATACCAGCCTCAATCCTTTCTCTGGTCATAATCAGCTCTGTAAACCTGGACGATGAACTTCCAATCAGATGGTTGAAATACGGACCAGACAAGGTCCCCAGAAACATATCCACTAGCTCCCTATCAACCAAGGGAGGTTGTACTCTACCAGCAAGGTCCCTCCACTTCTAGCATAATCTTTGAAACCTTCACCCGCACCCATAGACATACCCTGGAGTTGGGTACACGTAGGAGCGAGGTCGGCGTTGTATTGGTACTGCTTGTAGAAAGCAGCAGCCAAGTCTTCCCAATTATGGATACTAGCTCCTTCCAGCTGGTAAAACCATTCAAGCTGAGTCCCTGAGAGACTGTCTTGAAAGAAGTGGATCCAGAGATTCTTGTCAGCGGTGTATGGCTGAATTTTCCTTACATACGACCGGAGATGCAGCTTCGGACAAGAAACTTCATCGTATTTAACAAAGGCTGGTGCTTTGAATTTGTGGGGAATTACCACCCCTGATGACAAACCTAGATCACCAAAGTCCAAACCAGGAACTTTCTGAACTTCCATCGCGCTCAACCGGTCTTCCAGTTGCTTATACTTATCCTCAGCCGGAGGATACTGGTCTTCGTCAAAGTTCGTCTCGTTGTCTGAAACCACATGGCTAGGATCCCTCCTTTCTTCCTGATTATCTCCCCCTCCAAATGAGTGGGTCAAACCAACCTCTTCTCGCAAATCGTTTTCGAATCTGCGACCCATATTAAATAAGGCCGTCTTCTTCTTCTTCTTCTTCTCTTTCAAGATAAGGGCCTTCAGATCTTATTCACCCTTAGCCAGATTCATGAACAATTCTTGGAACTGGGCATTTTGAGCCTGCAGAGCCTTGATCGCGTGTTCAGTTGATCTTTCAGAAGACATGATGCTGAAATAAACAGCGAAAAAGATGATAAAAACCTGTAATGGGTACATGTGATGAGGTGCATGATAATGATATGCGCATGATATGATTTCAAAGACTTTTAGGGATTCAAATTTGTAAACAAAAAATGAAACACACTTTTATTAGATAAAATTTGAATTCAATTGTTCCACAGATGCCTTTAAGGCGTTACAAAAAGGAAATACTGAAAAATAAATCAAAACTAGAAATAATCAAAAGACAATCAGTGCTCCCATGGTCGTTTCTTGTCGGTGTGGACATAGTCATTGAGGATTCGCTCGTTCTCCAGTTGCCTTGTTAACTTCTGGATCTTCTGGTCTTGTTCGTGATACTTTTCTCGATAAGTATCCCATTCTTCCCTCAGCTGCATCCAGGACCTCTTCAATGCCCCAATGTCAGTAAGCATGTAAGGGTATAGGATGGTAGGGGGAACCCCCTCTTCATCAGCAACTTCAACAATTATAGGAAAGACAGCTTCGTAGAGCATTCCCAGCTTTTGGGCCCGTATGCGAACCCATCAGAGATATGGTTCCATTGGTAGAGAAGTCTTCGCACCCAGCTCGTGTGGATCAGACCTGTGTACCCTATCCCAAGCTCTTATGAATCTGCGACGTTGCTCGTCACTATCTCCTTGGAAATCAAAGACAATACTAGGCATCAACAACTCATGGGGTCCTTCCCTTCTAGCTCTCCCAAATTGACGTAAGGCAAAACACGGGTTATAAGTGATCCCTCCATTGGTTCCTATCAGTGGAACATTGGGGTATTCCCCACAGCGATCAATAATAGCCACCTCTTCCATGCCCTTAATAGTCCAAATGATGTTATTATGAGAGAGAGAGACATAATCTTGTAGGTCCAGCCCATGCCTTCCTTGTTCTTCAAAACTGGTTTGGGGAGGTGAGAAATAAACCACCTCGCCAACAATGGTGCACAGCTCATAAGGGTTCCCCGCTTCCGAGTAGTACGGGCATAAAGAGAATGAAGAATGTCACCCAAGAGAGTGGGTACCGGATTACGGGAAATGAAGATCTTTACCGCATTGACGTCAACAAAAGCATCTGAGTTTGGAAACAGAACCAGACCATAAATAAGAAGAGCCTGGATGTCCTCGGACGTCTGAAAGTTAAAACTGTCCCAGAACTGATTAGCTTTACCAACTAAGAATTTAGTCAAGAAGCCCTTTGCTCCACTACGAGTTTCCCAGTTACACATTACCTCAGCCTTTGTCAGATGAAGGGCTGAAGCAATCTCTTCCGGCCTAATGATCTTTTCCCAACCTGTAAACGGGGTCTTCTCTAGAATGGAGATACCCAGTAGATCAGACAACTCTTCCAAGGTAGGGACCAGCTGGTAGTCCGAAAAAGTAAAGCAATGGTACATAGGATCAAAGAACTGGACTAAGACACTCATCATCTGTTCATCCAATTTAGAAGTGGCCAAACTAAGAAGGTGCCCATGTCTTCTGATGAAGGAGGTAGTATATGGCATCTTTGCAACCAATTCTTTAAGCAGAGTGGGAACCTGGACAAAGTTGATCCGGATGGTTTTTCTACGCATGGGTGCCATGGCCTACAAAATAGAACAAAGATGAATCCCTTCTGTCTTTGAAATAGGTTAGTCCAATGCAAGATGCATGCAATGTTATGATGTTATGATGTCATGATAGAAAACACACCACAAGTATCCACAAAAAGCAAACATGGTAAAGGCACACAAGTCACACAGAGAGCCCTTAGATTTCAGGCTGGCAAGGATTCTAGGTACTACCCTCTTTCAGTTTAGTTGGTTTAAACCTGCCCTAAAAATAGTAACCGGGTTCTAGAGGATCTCAATATTACTGACTACCCTCGATCGATCATAATTCTAGTTTAGTAACCTTTTCTTGCGGCCGAAATCATCGCCAGAGTTTAGTCTCAATGAGTGTAGCATACTGCTACTGTTCTATGGCCAAGTTGGTCAATTTAAAGGTTATAAGGTCAGTTGGTGCTTAATGACCCCTTAGCAGACCCATATTCTCCTCGTTGCGCCACAAGGGATATCGGTACATACTAAAGTACCACACCAACGTAGCTACTGCTTCAACCGTATCGGTCTACGCTGTACAGTTCCCTCAAAGTTTATTGCTACTTACCTAAAGGGTATCCCCCAGATCCGGGTAGGACCTATAGTAACTCCGATTCAACCCACAAAGATAAATCATACAAGTCAAGCAATTGAAAACATTATGAACTATTCCTAAGGTACACCCCACTTATAAAATCATCCCCAGCAGAGTCGCCAGTTCTGTGATACGGTGGAAGAACTGACTGTTTTTTGGAATGCTGGTTTGCGTTTTGCGTTTGTTTTTGCAAAATTTCGCGTTAAGCAAGAGTCGCCACCGACTTTTATTTTATCCAACAAGGAAAGGAAAAAAGCACAGAAAAAATTCCTTTTTTGAGATATTTCTCGGGTTCGGGGGGTATATTATAGAAAGGGAAGGTATTAGCACCCTTTCTATCCGTGGTTATCCACGGGCTCTTAGGTACTTGCTCATATTGTTTTCAAAAATTGCTTTCTTTGTGCTTGTGGGTTTGAAAAAAGTTTGAAACTTCGATTTAACTCTTGCTTCTGTCCTCAAGAGTGTATGAAGTGTTTTTGAAAACTTTGTTCGAAAAGTGTAAATGTGAAGAGTTTTTGTTTTTAAAAAAGAGCAAGTATCTAAGAACCATCTACCTACTTGAAAAAGGAATCGTTCTATGTTATCTTCCTTTAGACAATGCTATCCTACTATTGATGAGTAGGTAGCACCGTCGTTGGAGTTTGAGGGTCAATTCGAATGTGGGACTTACGGTCACTAAAGCAATGTTAGGACGCCTTAGCGGTAACCCTAATGTCTTAGATCATTTGTTTTGAGGCAACAATATCCGAGGCAACCGTTTCGAGGCGACTATGATCTTTTAGACAAGAGGGCGACCTCTAAAACTACCTATACTCAATGACCGCGTACGAAGGCAACCAAGTGGGGTGTACCCTAAGAGTGTGCATGTGCGAGTGTGTTGTTTTCAGTTAATTTTATCTTTGTACATGTTAAGGGTGATATAAGTTGATTTTAGGTTAAAACATTCAGTCTTGTCATGCCATCCTATTATCAAACATCTAACAGTTATAATTTGCGGAAATAAAATGCGGAATTTAAATTACAAGGCGTCGGGTATTTACATCGCCAAAGACAAACCCTTTAAAAATAAATAAAGCGATAAAAAATAAATAAAAGTCCTATTAGCTATTACAAACTGGGAGCAAGTACATTAATATGATAAAAATAAATAACGTGCGCGGGAAATTAGATCGAGTGCGAGCCTAGGGTTTTGACCCTTTTTGTTAAAGAAAAGATTTTTTGTTGTTTTTATTTTAAGAAATAAACTAACCTAAATTAATTGCTAAATTAACAAATTAATTAATTAATAAAAATAAATTATTTTTGGTTTTTTTGATATTTTAAGAAATAAAAATAAAATAATTAATGTTAGTAAAAACCTAATTAAATCTAATTTAATTTTAATTATTTACGAAAATATGTTAAAGTTATTCTAATTAAAACCTAAATTAATTAATTAGTATTTATTAATAAAA
The DNA here is from genome assembly GCA_948472305.1 of Vicia faba. Lineage (NCBI taxonomy): Eukaryota > Viridiplantae > Streptophyta > Magnoliopsida > Fabales > Fabaceae > Vicia > Vicia faba. The sequence goes on from OX451736.1 coordinate 1,488,710,032, forward strand.
ATATTAAAATTAAAATTTAATTAAACATAAAAAATATTTTTGTGGTTTTTATTTTATAAAGAAAAGAAATTTTGTTTGATTGGTTAGAATATAAACAAAAATAATAAATCAATTAAAATAAACAAAATAAATAAAATAGAAAGAGAGAGAGGTTTGGGCCTGAAATGGGGTGTTTGAACAACAATTCTGTGGCCCCAAAAACGCTGGCCCTGTTGACTTTTTTGGACTTGGTGTGCATGTGTGGACTTGACTCCATGGTGGACCCTCAGCCTGGGATCTTCAGATTTGGCCTTTGGCCATCTGGCCATTGGATGCTTGATGGACTATGGTGGGTTGCGCGCTTGGACATGCACTTGATCACTTGAAATGCAAAATCAAATAGAAATTGAGGGACCTGGGATTCGAACCCAAGTCCTGTAGGATATTGGATGTGCACGCTTACCACTAGGATGTTTGGCTTTGTTTGTTAGTAATATACAAAATAATGATAATAAAACAAAACAACGCTTATTGATCAGAAAAATAATATGCGCGAAAAACATTTGAATGGGCCAATGAGTGAATGCCAGCTCTTCGTCCCTGTCCTTCCACTACTGTAATTTTACCTGCGGATTTGAATCCGCAACTAAAAACACAGCTCATTCCAAAAATCGTTTCCTGGTAATAAAAATGACCTTCAAAGGCATGGTTGGGTTCATCTCCTTCTCCTGAGTGCAATCATGCCCATTATAGGGACCAATTTCACCTGAAATAAGAATCCCTAAAAACAAAAACGCAACCCTAGCTATGGTGTTTTGGGGTTATAGCGCCTATAAACCAAATTGAATATTTCCAAAGGTTTACAAATAACATGAGGGTTATGAATATGCAATTAATTCATTCAAATGATGCCAGAATGGACATAATCGAATCCAAGAACAGAGCTAGGTAACGTGGGACTTACAACGTGTTGTGGTGTGTGAGGAAGCTTGCTTTTGATCCAGATCGCTTGTGTGAACACCCAGGAAGAGATTGGGACCGGTCTTAGTCTCTGAAAGTGCATCTAGCTATGGTTTCGATCTCAAGATTTTTGGTGCTTTTTTCAATTTCTGTTCTGCCTCTTTTTGCAGCCTCCAACCCTTATTCACGTCCCTTTGGCTTTCTTATGTATGGTATAGTGTGTTAGGGTAACGATTATGGACTGAATCTCTCTAAATCAATGCATACATATTTGATTTGATCTCCATTATTAACCTTTCCAAATTTGCTAATTTTAAATATTTTTGCACATGGTTTGGTGTGATACGAATTTGATGATGTTAATGATGATGATCCAATCCTGACATAGCCAAAAGATCTCATGTAATCAAAGTTTGGGATTTTATATGATTTTATTTGATTAAAAATGAATAAATTCAATAAAAAATCAAATAAAATAATAAAAATAAAATATGAGCTCATGGATGAAGCTATGACAAAGCTCAAATCAAGTGGAAAAGAATGGGCCCAATTGACAAAATTTGAAGTTTTGGGGATGGTTGACTTTTGGCAATTTTGCAAAAATGTCCAACTTCAACAATGCATAACTTCTTCAATTTTGAACTTTTGGAGGTGTTCTTGGACTTTTTGGAAATCTTGAGATGTCCTCTAACCAACCCTTTTGGTATCATCTCATTTTGATATTCCATGCTCAAGTTATAAGCTTTGGCAAAAAAGGTGTTTTTGTTGACTTTCAAAAATGACCTATAATGTCCAAATTTATAATTTCTTGTGAGTGTATTTTTTGATCTTGGGGTATGAATATGGATTGTATGAAATTTCATCCTCTTCAAAATTAGATTTGGATGGGTCATTTCTCATAAAGTATGAGAAAGTTATGCTTGGTCAAAGTTGGGTTGACTTTTCCTACAAAACCCTAATTTAGCAACTTTTGAGTCTTTATGAATTTTGAGCAACCCTTGATGAATCATGATCAACCCTTGATAAAATGATGAAATATCCTTCAAAATGAGAATGTTGACAAAAAATCTTGAGGTTTGACTGTTTGTAGGTCACAGTTGACTTTTGCCCTAGTACAGTCGATTTTTGGACCCTTTGAGCAATTGACTGAGCAAACTCCCTCTGCAAGGCTTGAAACTTGACATGGATGATCTTGAGAACATATTAGGACATTAGGGAGCACTTGAGGTCATTTGGACTCAAGTATCTTGATGCAACACTAAACCCTAACTTTGGGTTGACTGCCTTAGGAGATAGCTTGTCTGACCAACTCTTGAGCAACCTTGAGCAACTTGGAGATTTTTCTTGCAATGTTTTGGTGAATATGAGAGGGAAAATTTTGGGGTACAACACCTCCCTTTTGATTTTTCGGCCTACCGAGACGCTCTTTTTTGCCTAAGCTGCCCTTTCGGGTTTTCAACTTAGCGAGCTATTCTTTTATCTTTTTAGGCGAAGTGTTTCTTGACTGCATTAGCATTCATGGGAAGTGGAAACTCCTCTCCATCCATAGTTTCAAGAATTAATGCACCTCCATAGAAGGCTTTCTTGACAACATATGGGCCTTCAAAATTGGGAGTCCACTTGCCCCTAGAATCAGCACTAAAAGACATGATCTTCCTGAGCACGAGGTCGCCTTCTCTGAATTCACGAGGTTTGACCTTCTTATCAAAAGCTTTCTTGATTCTCTTCTGATATAACTGCCCATGACACAAAGCCTTCATTCTCTTCTCTTCAATCAAATTCAATTGGTCAAACCTGTTCTGGACCCATTCAGCATTTGACAACTTGGTTTCCATTATCACACGCAAATAGGGAATCTCGACCTCGATTGGGAGCACCGCTTCCATTCCATACACAAGGGAAAACGGGGTTGCTCTTGTTGAAGTGTGGACATATGTCCTATATCCATGTAAAGAAAAGGGGAGCATTTCATGCCAATCTTTATAAGTAACAACCAACTTCTGGATGATCTTCTTGATATTCTTATTAGCAGCTTCAATAGCCCCATTCATCATCGACCTGTACGAAGATGAATTGTGATGGGAAATCTTGAATTCTTCACAAAGTTCTGCCATCATCTTGTTGTTCAGATTCGACCCATTATTAGTGATAATTCTGCTCGACACGCCATACCGACATATGAGATTATTCTTAATGAAGCACACTACCACCTGCTTAGTAACATTAGCATATGAAGCAGCTTCCACCCATTTGGTGAAGTAATCAATTGCTACCAAGATAAAACGGTGTCCATTCAAAGCTTTTGGTTCTATCATTCCAATCATGTCAATACCCCACATAGAGAAAGGCCATGGGGAAGAAATAACATTTAGAAGTTTCAGAGGCACATGAATCTTGTCTGCATAAATCTGGCATTTATGACACTTCTTCGCAAATCTATAACAGTCAGATTCCATTGTCAGCCAATAGTAACCTGCCCTTAGCATCTTTTTAGCCATTGAATGTCCATTGGCATGAGTGCCAAACGAACCTTCATGAATCTCATGCTTCAACATGTTTGCTTCGTGTCTATCTACGCATCAGAGCAAGACCATGTCATAATTTCTCTTGTACAACATATTTTCACTGAGGAAGAAGCTACCAGCCAATCTTCTCAATGTCTTTCTATCTTTATTCGATGCACCAATCGGGTATTACTGAGTCTGGAGAAAAGGCTTGATATCATAATACCAAGGTTTCTCATCTGCTACCTCTTATGTTGTAAACACATGAGCAGGCCTATCCAGTCGCCGAACTATAATTCAAGGTATATCATTCCAAGTATTCACTTGATACATAGAAGCCAAAGTTACCACAACATCCGCCATTTTATTTTCGTCTCAGGGGATGTTATGGAATTCAAATTTACTAAAGAAGGGTAACAATCTTCTAGCATAATCTTTGTAAGGGATCAAGCCGGGGTGACGAATATCCCACTCTCCTTTAATCTGATTTATTACCAAAGATGAATTGTCATACACATATAGAATTTTAATTCTGAGATCAATAGCTTCCTCGAGACCCATGATGCAAGCCTCATATTCTGTCATATTATTAGTACAATCAAATGTCAACCTTGCGGTAAAAGGAATGTGTGATCCATGTGGAGTAACAATCACATCCCCAATTCCTTTACCATAAGCATTCACAACTCCATCAAATATCATGCTCCAGCGAGATTCAGGATCAGGACCTTCCTCAGGCAATGGTTCATCATAATCTTTTACTTTCAGAAACACCACATCCTCGTCAGGGAAGTCATACATCACATACTGGTAATCATCAACTGGTTGGTAAGCAAGATAATCTGCCAACACGCTGCTTTTAATAGCTTTTTGGGTGCGGTATTCAATGTCATATTCAGATAACAGCATCTGCCAGCGAGCAATTCTCCATTAAGAGCAGGATTTTAAAAAATGTACTTGATTGGATCCATTTTGGAGATAAACCAAGTAGTGTGATTCAACATATACTGCCGCAAACATTTTGCCTCCCAGGCAAGAGCATAACATGTCTTTTCCAGCATGCAATACCGCGACTCACAATCAGTAAACTTTTTACTGAGATAATAGGCGTACTCTTTCTTCCTTGTTTCATCTTGTTGTCCCAGAATACAGCCCACGGAATTAGCTAACACTGTCAGATACATAATCAATGGTATTCCTTCAACATGAGGGATCAAGATAGGAGGTTCAAGAAGATATTCTTTAATACTTTCAAATTCCCTTTGGCAGTCATCTGTCCACACACAACCTTGATCTTTCTTTAACAACTTAAAGATCGGTTCACACGTTGCAGTCATGTAGGAAATGAATCTGGAAATATAATTCAAACGCCTGGGGAACCCTCTGACTTGCTTTTCAGTTCTCGGTGCTGGAATTTGTTGAATTGCTTTGACTTTATCAGGGTTAACTTCAATCCCTCTCTTTCTAACACTGAAACCCAACAATTTCCCTGACCGAACACCAAAGGTACATTTATTTGGATTCAAGCGGAGATGATACTTCCTCAAACGCTGAAACAACTTCAACAAATCTTCCACATGCCCTTCTTCATTCTGGGATTTAGAAATCATATCATCAGCATATACCTTAATTTCCTTGTGCATCAGATCATGGAATAGGGTTGTCATAGCCCTCTGGCACGTTGCACCAGCGTTATTCAACCCGAAGGGCATCACTCTGTAACATAATGTTCCCAAGGGTGTGATAAACGTTGTTTTTTTCCATGTCCTCGGGAGCCATCCTTATTTGATTATACCCGGAAAATCCGTCCATGAACGAGAAAACTTTGAATTTTGCTGTGCTATCCACCAACATATAAATGTGTGGCAATGGAAAATCATCTTTTGGACTAGCTTTATTTAGATCTCTATAATCTACCCACATGCGAACTTTTTCGTCTTTCTTCGGTACTAGGACAATATTGGAAATCCATTGAGGGTACACTGATGTCACAAGAAAACCGACATTAATCTACTTTAGAACTTCTTCTTTGATCTTCACTGCCATATCTGGGTGAGTTCTTCGTAACTTTTGTTTGATTGGTGGGCATCTGGCTTCAGCGACAAATGGTGCTCTACAATATTTGTATCTAAATCAGGCATATCTTAGTAAGATCAAGAAAAAATATCCACATACTCTTTCAACATCTCAACCAACCTGCTCTTCACATCAGGATGCAGTAATTCTCAAATCTTGACTTCCTTCGGATCTTCTTCTGAACCCAAATTGATTACTTCCAATGGCTCTTTATATGGCTGAATGGAATTCTCCTCGCACTCAAGCACCCGTGAGACCTCTTCCGGAATCTCATCATAGTCTTCTTCTTCGGCCCCATACACAGGACATTCAAAGTTGGGAGAGGGTGCAGGGTCATTGTATTCAACGGGTTTTTTAATTAATCTGCACATATGATTTATGATTTCTTTTAGAAACTGACACATATAACAAGTGATCATGCATATTGAATTTTAGTTATTATTTATTTTGAAAGGTTTTTTTATTACCATTTTCCAAGAAAAAATCAAAAAAATAAAAACACAATTTGGGAAACAAAGACAACTTTTATTATTGGTTTTAAAAATCAAAGCAAACAGATAAGCCCATACAATATCAATACTTTCACCTTGGGCAAAGTGAAATTTTTTTTTCTTTTCAAAACATTAACAAAAAACAAATTACTTTGAAACATGTATGCAAGAGGGAACATCAATGGTGATCCAGTTCTGAACCCTAACTTCGTGCGTCACATAATTTGGCATTTCTAGCTCTGCTTCATCTTCCATAATGGCATTAATCCCAGAAACAGTTGGATGAAGATAACCCCCTCTACGAAAGATATCTTGATATTTGTCTGCAGCAGACTTCGGCTTCATGCTCTTACCTTTATCATTCTTCACAGAGAACCCCAAGTCAGCTCTATTCTTGTTTACAGGTGGATCAACAATCTGCCCCCATACTTCAATATGGCCATTACGCACAACCTGCTGAGCATCCTTAAAACGAAGCCATATAATTCTCATTTCCTCTTATATTATCAATGGATAAAGCTTAGAACTAGGTTGCAACAGCAGCTTCATCCACCTCCACAATGCTGAAAGATGACAAATGAGATATCAATAATTCATGTTCTCCATTTATAATTACTACTTTTCATTCACGTACAAACTTTAACTTCTGGTGTAAAGTCGAACTGACATCCCCTGCCTCATGTATCCATGGCCGTCCCAACAAACAGCTGTAAGCGGGTATAATATCCATGACCTAGAAATTAATATGAAACAAATGTGGGCCTAAATGAATAGGTAAGTCCACTTCACCAATAACAGATTTCCTTGATCCATCAAATGCTTTCACAATAATGCCACTTGGGCGCATGGACGTTCCTTGATATTTCAACTTCATAAGTGTGCTCCTTGGTATAACATTCAATGCGGATCCATTATCAATCAGCACATTGGATAATGAATCATTCTTGTAGTTCATAGAGATGTGGAGGGCCAGATTATGATTCCTTCCTTCATCAGGCAGTTCATCGTCGCAGAAACTCAGGTTATTACATGATGTAATCTTCCCTATCACACTGTTGAATTGGTCTACAGGAATATCACTTTCCACGAAAGCCTGGTCCAATACCCTCATCAAAGATTCTCTGTGAGAAGAGGAGTTCGTAAATAAAGCCAAGATAGATATATTTGAAGGAGTCTGCAGTAGCTGATCTACAATTATGTAGTCGCTCATCTTGATTATTTTCAAAATATCATCTACCTCCTTTTCTAGCGTAGATCCACTAGATTCACCCACTGCCTTCTTGGGTTCAACATTTTCAACAATTTTCATTCCAGTACTAACATCTCCATGAACAACTGATGCAAATACACGACCACTGCTGGTCACTCTGCCAGTCTCAGCAATATTTCTAACATTAGGCATTGGCTGGATGGGAACTTCCACACCATCCTCTAAAATTGTAGCATTATATCTGTAGGGTACAACCTTGTCTGACTTGTAGGGGACAGGACCCGGCAAACTAATCACCAATGGAGTAATAGCTGGCTTGCCATGATACTCAACTTCAAAAGGGGTGGGTGCACCAAAACAAGGCACAATAACATTTACTCCCTCTTAAACACATTCAGTCATTACAGAGTCATCTATGGAAAACATATCTTCATCCGAGGAGAAGAACTCATCCGCAGAGGCATACTAATCATCTGACTCTTCTTCAGCCAAACAAACCTAAATCTCATTAGCCTCATGGTAATCATCCCTTTGGCCCGTACCCTTGACAGTTCCATTATCTAATAAAAATTTAATACCTTTCCTTACAATTGAACATCCTCGGGAGTCCCGACAGCAAATTCGTCAAGATCCATACTGATGTTCTACCTGACCAGCCATGTGGCAGAAAGTAGCATGCATTTGTACAAGATCCTCATTCATATATTCCACATCAAAGATTCTGAACTCTCCAGGACATCCAGAAACCATGTTTACTTTCTCTTGATACTCTACCCTAGGCCTGATTATGTGGATGAGGCCCTCATCCATCATCTCCTGCAAATCAGCCTTTATCTTATCACAACCCTATATATCCGTACTGCAAATAGCACAACCAACATGGTTATGCGTATAGTATCTAAATTCCTAGATGTCTACATGCATTTTTACCAAATATCCTCTAACCAATTTAATATCAAAAATTCAGAAGTCGCCTGGACAACCAACCACCATGTTCACAGCTGCTCTTCCATGCTTGGGCAAAGGATTATCTTTCACATTAGGGCCAACATCCTTGAAAGATAAGATACCAGACTTCACCAATTTTTGTACTTCAGTTTTAAAAGGATAGCAGTTCTCAACATTGTGCCCTGATGCTCCCTGATGAAAAGCACATGTTTGGTCTGCCTTATAATACCAAGGCAATGGTGATGGTATAGCGGGAGGTGGTTTGGTCTGAACCAACTTCTTTTGAATTAACGTTGGGAGTAATTCTGTATAGCTCATAGGGATATGGTCATAACTCTCCCTTCTCTGATTATACCTTTGATTCCCCTGATGGGATGGTCTCTGATAAGCCACAGTGGTTGGAGTTACACCAACAACTGGAGTTACTAAGGCAACTTGTTGATGACGCTGCTAATTTCTTCTAGGAGGATTAACCCTCCTCTCTTTCATAACATCATTTTTATATCCTTCCTTCTTTTTGGAAAACCCATAGGATGGCTTCTTCATATTTCCCGAACTTTCACTTTTAGTTAAATGGTCTTCTCTTATAGCCTCTTCCAAACGGATACCCATGCCCACCATTTCAATAAAGTCACTTGGCGCACTCGCTACCATCCTCTCATAGTTGAAAGCATCCAAAGTCTTCAGGAAAATATTTTTCATCTCCTTTTCTTCCATGGGAGGAATCACTTGGGCGGCTACCTCACGTCATCTATGTGCATATTCTTTGAATGATTCCCTTTCCTTCTGGTCCATGGCCCTGAGTTGATCACGGTCAGGCGCCATGTCCATGTTGTATTTGTATTGTCTGATAAATTCTTCTCCCAAGTCGTTGAAAATATGGATATTGACACTGTCCAAACTCATATACCACTTCAGCGTAACACCAGTCAAACTATCCTGAAAAAGTGAATCAGCAGACATTGATCATCAATGTGGGTAGACATTCTTCTTGTATACATCACAAGATGAGCACGAGGACAAGTGTTTCCCTTGTACTTCTCGAATTCTGGGACTTTAAACTTCGCAGGTATCTTGACATTCAGGACCAAGCATAAATCATTCACATTCTTCCCGAACAATTCCTTTCGCTTGAGGGCCTTCATCTCCCTCTGCATCTTGTCAAACTGAACTTGAAAATCATCCATTCGATCATAGAGACCCAAGCCTTCACTTGGTAGATGAAAAGGACGATACATATCATCATTAGCAAATGGGACCATATTCACCAAAGGAGGTGCAGAAAGAGTAACATGCACCACAGGAGGTGCAGGAGCAACAATAGTCTGAACAGTTGGAGTAACTTGAGGACCAAGGTTGAAACCTTCAGGCACAAAGTTATCTGGTATTCCCCATGGATAACCTTGAGGCATGTGATTCTGAACAACAGTTAGAGTAGAAAACATAAGAACAATCGGAGCTTCAGTAGTAACCTTTGTCTGTTGAGGTTAAACAATCAGTGGCTGATTCTGAGCAGCCACCAGAGATTCCACCAGAGCAGTGAGATTGGACAATCCGGCCTTCAAAGAAGAAACTTCCTCGCGCAGCTCGTGATTCTCTTGTTCTAAGTTGTCCATCTTCCTTTTGAAATTAGCTCGAGTATTATAGTGGTGAGACAACTTGCTGAACGAAAAGAATCTTGGTAAGACACTTGGATATGCATAATAAATGCAAGAAATATATGCAATATGATGCATGATATGCAATGCACGTGATTTATTTTATTAATATTTCAAGGGACTTAAAGATTTATAGACACACTGCAAATATCAAAGTAATAACACATTTGAAATACTGAATATTTTTATTATAATAACTTCAAAATGGATTACAAGTTTCAATAATCCCAAGTACAAGATGAAAATTAAGTCTAAAACCTTAAGAAGTAAAGCTGATGGAGATCCCTCTACACGCTGACGCTTCCCTGTAAGTCTGGCAATCTGAGCCTTCAACTTCTGGTTTTTTTTCGCATATCTGGTGGCAACCTCCTTCCAATCACCTAAATTAGGAAGTGAGCAACTAGCATCTAACTGAGGCTTAGGAGAAAATAAATCCCCTTGCCTCTCCATGGTCTCTACATCCCGACTCTCAAGAATCTCAATCAAGTCATCTTTCTCTTTCATGTCTACTCTATAGGAAATCTCTAAAGTTTGGCACTTATTCTTCCAAGCTTCCTTTTCTTGTTGCATCCGGAGTAAACCAAGTTGTAGCTCTTCCACATCATCCAATAAGGCAGGAGTGGTCTTCACAAACAAATCAGGCATAGGTGCTTCCCAAGAATACCGCATCTTCAACTAAATAGCTATGGCTTAGACCCACTGAAGATAAGGCTCCAAAGAAACAGCCCCCCTAGGTCCTAGGTATTTCCTACTCTTCCTATGAATGTGACACCATGCCTCCGCAATCTTCTCTCTAGCTTCCTTATGGTCTTCTCCCTTCTTCAGGAAGAAACTACTCAAATGAATACTATTTGGTTTATCCTTCATCGGATAACCAAGTTATCGTCGTGCAAGAATAGGGTTGTAGTTAATTCCTCCCTTTGTACCAAGAAGAGGTACATTGGAGAAACTACCACAACTGTCGACAATCTCTACATCATGGTAAGCCCGATGATACCAATCAATATCTGAGTGAGTAAGTGCCATGATCTTAGGAGCCCAACAGGATTCCTTCCTGACATCCCATAAAGCATCAGACTGAGGCATATGAGAAATAAACCATCGGTACAATAGAGGCGTGCAATAGATAATCATCCCCCCGTGATAAGAATTCTGAAGATGAATAGAGTAATAAGCATCACCCAACAATGTAGGAACTGGGTTTCCAATCATGAAGATCCTGATAGAATTAATGTCAACAAACTTGTCCATATTAGGAAATAAAAACAACCCGTAAGCAAGTAGAGCAAAGATAGCCTCAAAAGCGACTGTAGTCTTCATCCTGGAAAAGTAACGAGCTTTCTCCAATAAGAACTGAGCTAGTAATCCTTTAGTCCCTCCTTTAGTAGTCATATGGGCTTCAACCTCAGACTTCCCCAGATGGATCAAAGCAGCAATCTCGTGGGGTTTTGGCACACCCTCCAAGCCAGTAAAAGGAACACGATCGGTAATAGTAAATCCAATAGATAAGAGTACTCCTCTAGTGTAGGCATCAATTGATAGTCAGAGAAAGTAAAGCAATGATACATCAGATCATAGAACTGGACCAAGGTCGAGAGAATAACCTCCTTCATCCTAAGCTTCATGAGAGGAATGATGGATCCATACTTCTTCCGAAAATCTGTAGAACACTCAATCTCGAGAATTAGACTGATCAACTCATCTATCTTGGGATCTTTGAAACTGTATTTTCTGGTCTTTCATTTTCTAGAATCCATGGTCAAAAGGATCCTGAGATATTCACAAATGGTCAAATTTTAAGTCCCTTGAAATAAAATTTCTTCAAAAGATGCTTATGAGTGCATGGATGCATGAGGCAACAATCAGACACAAGATCACAAACATAGGGTTCATAGGTTCAATGTCATGAGCATGAGGTAGAAGGTACTACCCATAAGGTATGGTATAAAAGTTATCACCTGCCGAACAAGGTTCTAGAGGTTCCCAGAGTCTACATCCTTCCTTCGGATATTACCAACTTACCGATTAACTCGGTAATTAGCAATATTCTCAAGAAAAACTCGTCTGAGCATAGTATCCCGTGACAGCTATTTCTGGATTACTCCGTCATAGCTTCCTCACTACACCTAAAAGGCCAAGATGGGTTAGGTATTCTACGGTCCTCAGCTTCATCAGGCTCCAAGGTCGAAAGCAGCACGTCTTCTCGATTATTCGGTAAACGACACTACAGCCAAAGGGGCCTCCACTGAGTGAGGGATCGCATGCCTTCTTGTTTGACATTAATCCCTCAAAGTTAACATTACTATACCTCCCGTCCTATCTTAAAGTTTTCCCAAGTCCGGGTATAGGACTCATAAGTAATCACCAAGCACCCTGAAAACCAGGAAAATCCAGACAAACATATATACAACATATAATATATAACAAACAATAAAACATATACAGATATAAACAAAGATAGGTTTAACCCACTTAGGGATGGACCAGCAAGAGGTCAATCTTTCCCCAGTGAAGTCCCCATTTTTTAATGTAGAGGTAGAAATGTTTAAGACCAAGCCATTGGATTGACTAGACTTATACAGATCAAAATAAAAATTGCCACCACGCTTTATTGTTTCCAAAGGAATGGGAAAAGAGCGAATAACCCAAAAAGAGGGGGAAAGATTCAAGGTAAGAGGGTTGGTTATGCAAAGGGAAGGTATTAGCACCCTAAACATCTATGGTACTCTGCAGGAACCACTTTGAAAAATCTATATATTTTGGCTATAAAATGTTGTATGTAAAATAGATGGTGGAGGTGAGAAAAGAAATATATATTTTTTTTTAATGATTTTTGCACCCTCCGCGGTTGCGAACCTTTAGTGCCTACTTACCACCTTTCGTGCAATAGGGGATCAGGGTACACATAGTTCACCTTTAAAAAAAATTAAACACAAGTGTGTTCATTAATTTTATGAGATAAGACATCATCGTCATTATCCAAGTGGAAAACATACTTACTACCCACAATCATGAGAAAAGAGAATTTGCATCATCTCAAAGTGGAGGATATGGCTAGGATTTTAAAATCAACAATGCCTCACTCAACACCCAAGTGGAAAATATCTCTCTTCACTACATATTTTAGAAGTATAGTTATTTGCATCACTACAAGGGTTGACAAGAGTCTAATCTTTTGACAAAAAATTTAAGGTAGAAGCCAAAGTGGCAAAATGGTTTGAAATGAGATTGTTTGACTTTTAGTCTTCTCATAAAAAAAGGTGTCAAAGTATTATTTAATTTGATTGAAGTTTATTTATGAAAAGGTTTTGAAAATGCATGGACCTAGGTAAAAGTTTATTATGAAAGTAGTTCAAGTTTAAAAACACGAAGAGTTTTCAAAAGGAGAGAGAAGATTTTTGAAATTAAAGAAGATGGGAGGAGAAGAAGAGACTATCCTAAAGCATGAGGTAAAAGCTAGGGAGAAGAACCATATAACCAACAAGAAGCTAATACTTGACATTATGAGTCAAGATAGAATTCTCATTCTGTGGATTAAAACCAAGAAAGCAAAGATACTAGACCTCTTGAGGGAATCAAACTTCAAGTGCATTAAGTCTTTGCAAAAATTAGGCAGAGTAGCGGTTGTATACGGGTGAATTCCAGATTACAAACAAAGTATGTAATCACAATAACCCGCACACAAAACAAACAAATAACCCAATTTCTTGAGGTAAACCTCAAGAACTTCAGACAAAATATCAATTAAGGTCACAAGGTCTCCAACATAGGCCAAGGTTTCTAATCCTAAGTCCATGAAATCCAATACTCCATAATGCCAAGGATAGTAACCAAATAGTCCAAGTATCATTAAAATATTTTATGGTTCATGTTGATTATTGAGTATCTTAAAAAAGAAAAGAAAAACTCAAGTGAGCAAAATAAAAATAACAAGAATATAAAGGGGCTCAAGTGAGCAAAGATGATGAATAGCATAAATGTAAATGCTAAAGTAAATGGGGCATAAAGTAAAGAGCATAAAATAAAGCATAAAGTAAAAGCATAAAATAAAATCAAGTGTCAATAATTAGTGGTTAGTTGGATGACCATCTTGAATCTTGCATTTGGAATTCATTAGAGGATTGGTAGAGCCAAAGCCTCTACATAATGAATTGCATTTACTTTATGTGAAGTATATCATCCATTTAAGAATCCCCAATGTAATATATAATGATCAATGATGTTTAGGTGATCCGGGTTGACCAAAATTAATGGAGATCCATCAGAAGATTCGTAGAACAAAAGCAACTACATAATGAATCTCAAGGTTATTGGATCAAAAGGTTCAAATTAACATCTTGGGCTTGTAATCATAAGTTTGGGCCATAAATGATCATTTTCTCGAATTTGGATAAAATTTAGCGCTATGTTAAGCAATCGTAAGTGGACTTATAAAGAAGTCGCACCTATTTTGAGGCCGGTCAATAGTAATCTATGCACCATTTTTTTGAGACATGATATAGAGATCATGCTCCAATAACACTTAGTGCAATAAGAAAGGGATAAGATGAAGAGGGGAGGAAAAGAATATACAAACCATATTTGAATTAAAATTTAATCAAACTATTATTAAAATCATTCATCCATTTTTATGGAGTTAGACTCAACACCATGGATTCAATGATGTTAAAAAACTTCATGATCAAAAATTCAACCTAAGATCAGCCAGAAAATAATCACAAAATAATATTACATTTAATATATATGTTGAAAAGGTTTTAAAAATGTGTTAAAATAGAAATAAGAGAGAAAAAACAACTATGTTCAAATTAATCAAGAAAGATTAAGTAAGACCATAGAAAAATAAGAAATGACCTCAAATCTTTTTATAAAATTTTTGGTAATTTTTTTAAGTCAGAAACTATTTTTAAAATTAAAAGAAATGAGTAAAATAAACCAAAAATAATAAAAAAATAACAAAGTCAGAAATAAAAAATAAATGAGGTCACCAATATTTATCACAATATCATTGGATCATTTCATATTTTTTTTAGAATTTAAAAATGCATAAAAGTATTTTTAAACATTTAAAACAATTCAAATAAAGTGAAAATTTATAAAAAATATCAAAACACAAAATAAAATTGTAAAAAAATAAAAATCAGAAAGAAAAAAATCAAAAATATTTTTCATAATTGTTTCAGATTTTTTGGACTTAAAATGTATTTTCTATGTTTTTTTGAAGTTTAAAACAATTTAAATATAAAAATCAAAAAATAAAATAAAGTCAAAAAAATGTGGACCAATGGATGAGAGTCAAAATGTGTTAGTAAGTTGATCCAGTGGATCAGACGCGCTGTGCATATCATGGTCATTAGTGAATAACACACATGATCATTAATTAAATTAGATATTCAAAAATTCAAAATGGCGCCGTTTCATTGGTTGAAGGATGACACATTGATCATTGATTAGTGCATTTTAATGCACATTTTTTCATGATTATACTTATACATTTCCATGGTTTGTTTAACTTATTTTTGTATTTTATAGTGTTTTTATATTTTAGTTTATTTCTACTCTTATTTGATTTTCGCACTTTATTTTCAGCATTAGCAGTCTGCACGAATAAATTCATAACTTGAGCTACGTGAGTCGGAATGAGGCATGCTACCAGTCGTTGGAAAGCTAAGAGAAAGTGCTGCGATTTTTATTCAGAAGTCGAGAGCTGAATCGGACTGTAGAAGGGCCATAAAATTCGTTGAAGTTGCAGCATTTTATATTTAAGTTTTGGGTCATTTGTTTTGGGTCTGGGTTATGTTTTCGATCCAGTTGGGCTATGAAACGAATCCTTGTCCTTGCTATACCTAGCCGCCGCTACAATAATTTCGTTGGGACCTTTTGATTATTCAGAAAAAATAAATTTTGCTTTTACGCTTGAATGAAGAACTAATCATCCAGAGTTGATCTACTGTAATCGTGTTCCGATGCTTTGAGGTTTTTAACTTATCAATTCAATTTCGTTTCTCTTTCAATTCTATTTTATGAAATTGCATTTGCTTAATCTGTTATTTCATGGGATGTCTTGATTAAATTCGTATGATTGTATTCCTAATCTTTAATCGTTGTTTACGTTGCTTAGTCGTTAAATCGCGTTTTATATCGTATTTGCTTAATTCACGATTGTATTAATCCGTTTGCTTAATTTGGAATGGGAATTCAATCTATTTTATATCTATTGCACTTGTCAATTGGTATTGAAATCGAATAGAGGTCGAAGCCGCTTAGGGAATTGGTAAGGTAAAAACCAATGATTAGCAGGAACCTGAAAATAGTAGATCGACTTATTTTATAATCACTTATTTCGTGTTATAAATCGATCCTAAAACCAATCACCCATTCGATTTCTATTAGTTAATAACAATACAAGAATCCTCGTGATACGATACTCGAGTCACTGTCGTTATACTGCATTTTACAAAATACTCGTTTTTGATCTGTGGGCGACAGCGGATCAGTCATCTTCAACCTCCAGCCAGTCTCAAATCGGGCTTGCTTAAACTGTAAAATTAGAGCACGAGACCGGTACCATTTGCTTCGTCTCATCAAGACGAAGACAACCACACCTTTGCGAAAAATTTATAAAAAATGTAGCTCAAGCAATTTGGAAGGAAAGTTTTGAAAAGGAATTTGAAAATTCATGGCCAAAACGTGTTTCCAGTTAAAAGAAAGTGTTGCGACTAGAACCAGGGCAATGGGAGCTTCACAAAGATATCAAAGTTTAGAAGAATTGATGAAGAAATCTACCTATTGAAGTTCAGTTGCAGAGCTCTGTAAATTGACTTGGTCAGATCAATTCAGAAGGTTTCAAGGCTCAATTCTTCTTCTGTTAGCTTCAGGGAAGATCAAGGAAGGTGAATTGATAGAAAAAATGGATTGAAAAAGAATTGAACAATGCTTTCAAAGTTGCAGAAAAAATGAGTTATGGAGCGAGTTTGGCAGGGTGATTTTGGCTGTTCAAGCTTGAGAAAACGAATGGGATAGCTCATGTATTTATAGGAGAAGCAAGTGGGAACAAAAGGAAGGGTGAATGATGCAATTTGGAGGGAATTCGTGTGGGTCTGCATCATGAAGAAATTATGACTTCTCTTTTGTCAAAACTCATCCAAAACGCGTGTTTTAATGCACTAATCCACTTGGGAAAGTTGGCTAATCATGTTTATACTAAAAACACGTGCTAATTTGAGGGTTAGAAGTTGTAACATGAAATTCAAATTCTGACTTGCGATGAAACTTCAATTCCAAGTTACCACTTTTGAAACAATGGCATTCTCAGCTCAAGGGGTCTTAAGGCATGGTTCTTGATGCTTTAGAAAGATGAGATTACAAGCTTTGCAATGGGAAAAGAATGGAATCAAATGGATGTTTAAGCTGAAAGTTGCAATGAGTCAAAGTTGGGAAAAAGAGGTTGACTTTCCATACTTAGAAATATTTCAAGTTTTTCTTCAAAAGTGACCTATAATGTTTTGCATTCAAACATGTCCTTACTCTTGGAATTTGCTCTTGACCAAAAAATATGGCATGAAATAGACCTCTTGAATGACATTTTGAAACATGAACCATTAAAAATCTCCAAAAATTGAGAGAGTTATGAATTGTTGAAGTTGGAAAAAACTCATGAAATGACCTATAATCTTTTGTATCCTTAAGGCATCCTCCATCAGCTTTCTCACTTTGCACATAAAAGAAGGAATAAATCTGACATACTTAAGATCATTGTGGAAAAAGAGTGGGATCAAGATGAAAAAAATTGACCAAGTTATGATCATTTGAAGTCTTACATGGGAAGTTGGGGGTTCATTTGGAGGACTTGTAATCTTTCTTCATCATCAAGTTTCTTCCACATGAAAACTCCTTGAAAATATTGATGTAATTTGTTAATACCCCTTTGAAGAGAAGGATGTTTTTGGAATCACTCAAAAATACCAAAAGATGAGCAAGATATACTTCTTTGAAGTTCAAAACCCTAGCTCATAGATCAAGAAAATGCTTTGAGGAACTTTGACAATTTTAAACAACCTTCATGTACCAAAACTTTTGCTTTGTAGATAGAAGTTGTTAAGGATGGTAATGAGAACTCATAGAAACCAAAACCATTTCCATATCTTGAGAATTGAGAGAAATATGCACTTATGACCAATGGAAACAAGGCCTTGTCCAACCATGACAACTTCTTCAATCAACCCCTGGTACTTTTGAATCAATCTTGATAACTTTGAAATGTGGTGAACCAAAATAAACCTTTCCATGCAATTTCTTCTAATACAACTTCAATGGTGAGGTTTTAATTTCTCAAGCTTTATTGACTAGGGCATGGAAATAAACTCATGAACCCATGGATCAACTTGCTAAGCCACATTGCCTTTACCTACATTATTAACACGTAAGACAAACCAACATTGAATTTTATTAATTAAAAGGAAAGTCAAAACAAAACATGCATGATCATAAAATAAAAACAAGTCAAGGTGCTTGGTGATTCCTCAAAGAGAAAATCTAAAGATAGGGAGGAGAAGCAAAATCCCTAATATGATCTTGTTGTGATTGAATCAATATGGTATGATGAAGGGATCTTAGGGTAAAAATTGGAGTATAATAGTGTCAATATGGTGTCATGGGACAAAATAACTACCTTTTATGCTTTTAGCACCAAAACCAACTTTCTCAGCTATGTCTAATTGATTTTAATTTGGGTGGATGAGTACACACATTTATTCTAATTGTTGCATCATAAACGCAACAATAACACAACACATAAATTTAAATACACAAACAACAACAACACACAATGATTTTTTTAAAACAAACTTATTCTTACCTTAATGACATCCCGAATACACATATCTTGCATATCCTTGACCAATTTATCATGCTTCTTCATGTTCAAACTCTCTGTCCTCTTGATGCACCGTCTCTTGTTCCTCTTAGGTCAACCTTTCCCACACATCCTAGATTAACCTCTTCTACTCCTCATGATGCACACTCTCTCGTTCTTATTGAGTCACACTCTTCTACATCTCATGGGTTAACCTCTCCTTCTTCTTTTCTAATGCTTCTTGTATCTTCTCATCCACCCTTTGACCAACTAGCTCTCCAATTTATTTCTTGTGAACTACTTCTTTATTCTTTAGCGGTAATCCCAAAAATATTCTCAAATCGACGCCTCTTCCAAGACTACAGACACATTTACCATGCTCTTTTATTCTAATCGCTTCTACCAATAACTCATGATGCTCTTGTGGAACAAAGGTACCATCTTTGGATTTTTCAACCAAAAAATCCTACAACGCAAATAAAAGTTCATATTTAAAAAATTTAATTAACTAAAATAAGTAATGTTGCAAAAAGTATCTACTTACAGTCTTTTCAGCAACTTCGTGTGTAGCCTCTGATGTAAACTCGCCTCCTAGTCTTTAACCAGTTCTCTTCCATTTCTTATGTTGAGTGGAGATGGTTGCGATCAAGGCTTCTAAAAGGATCTCAAAGCTCTAGTTCTATTTGTTTTCTTTTTTCTTTAATCATCGTTTGTTTTATTTTATCGTATCCTCCATGAGACAATCTGTCTGGATATATATATTTTTCCCTATTCTCATTTCATCTGTCTCTTAGCCAAGAGTTCAGGAGAGTTGCGAGACTTGACAAAATTCTCCCAAGTGTCATTCCTAATATATTTATACATCTTATATGGAGGCTTTAAGTCAGGCTTTGGATGTGCAATATAATTACTTATGAGATGTGTCTTAAAACCCCTTCAACGCTCACCAGCATATGAGATCCATATCTTTGCTAGCTTATCATCATCTAGAACAATAAACACTTCCTACATTTATATAATATAGTTGGTATTAATATTAAATAAAAAAATAAATGATCATATATACTTGTAAAACAAATCATGAAATTTAAAATAAATACCCTAATATCGGTCCATATTTTCCTTTTCAATTTGCCAGAAACTTTGTTCCAATGAGATAAGATAATACTTACTTTACTTATATGTTGTACTACCACATAACTCTTAAAATTCTCAGTATTTTCACCATAAACCTTACCCGATTTCTGACAAAAATCAACTGGGTACCTAATACTGCTTTGGTGGGATTCTAAAAACTTGGTCATCATCGTGACACCTCTAGAATTTATTTAACTTTGGTCTTGGTAGAGGTAGTTTTATGATATGTGTATGTTGTAGGAGAGGCGTTGGTTGAATCTCTCATCTAAGTTTAAACAAGAACGCCAATTAACATTTTACTTAACACAAATCAACAAGGGAATTTAATGTGAGAATCATGGTACATATGGTACATTTTATTTAACATTACATCAACACTTCCTAAGAGAACTTCATAATAATATCCTAGTAACACTTAACTTGACACGACACCAACAAAATCTATTTTACTTAAATCATGCACATGAACTATACTACTCATGGTACAAATGGATTTTTGTCAACACATTTCCATTTTTATCAGCATAATTAGAACAACTTCTCTCAACATAATATATAATCAATAAGCAATTCCCAACAATAAAAACTAACATTTATAAGTTATGTGCATGGATAAAGTGAGTTACATACCAAAAACATGATGAAGAAGGTACACAAATGGTTAAGGAAGCTTCTTTCGATTTGGTTGTATTTTCTTTGTTTCAAGCTTAGTTCAATGGCATTAATGGCATTCAAATGAAGGAAAATGTATGTGTGTTGTAAGAGTTGATGTTCGAGCACTTATGTGCGTTGGAAGAGATGATGTTTCAAAAATGATGTTTGAATCAAAGTATAGAAATATGTTAGGGAATTTTGATGAAGATGAAAATTGCTTATGATTAGTTATTTTAAGAGAAATATGTTAGGGCATTATATTTCATAGGAGAATTAAATTGAAATGAGTGTTGAAAGGTAAATGAAAAGTTATAGTCTAGTTCTGTGAAGTATACATGCACGAGAACTTTGACGCCAGGTATTAGGCCTAACCAGGGGAATAGATAAATAAATAAAAAACGCCATATTTTGGGAAATTCATGCAAATGATATTTCCTTTTGGTTGGGTAAACTAACCGAGGGAATAAACAAAGTTAAAATTAAAACAAAAATAAATAGAAAAATAGGGGCGAATTGAAAAATGAGAGATTTAAGTAATTAAATGAAGGGAATAAATATTTTTGTTTGTAAATAATTATTTAAACTTTTTTTTGTATCAAGTATTTGTTTTTCATCCAACAAAGATTAATATCATGATTTAAAAGAAATAAAAAAGAGAAAGGTACTGATTGAAATACTATAACGCTTGGTCCCTAAGCCAATTGAATAATAAACGAAAAACAAAAAAATGCAGTAACTAAGATTCGAAGCATGATCCGTGATAGATATATTCCCTCGGTTACTAAAATATATGAGGGAATATTTTATATTAAAAAACAATTAATCATAACACACTCAAGAAATATACCTCAGTTATTTGTTGGTCGAGGTGAAAGTGTTGTCATATAATGTATTATTTGTAGTAATTCTATGAAATCAGAATCAGGGAAGCCTACTAAGCTACATTAACTTCCTTTGGGAAACCAAAGACCGTGATGGGAAGTTCATTAAGATAACTCAAAATTATTTTAACGATCTTAAAGTAGAATTCCCTAGGTGACACTTGAAATCCTGTGCACATGCACAACTGAACATAATATCAGGTCTACTTGATGTTAAATAAAGAAGATATTCTATTATACATCTGTACTTTGTGATCTTTATCTCCAATTCATGTTCATCTTTACCAATTATAAATTTGGAAGCCATTGGTGTAGATATGGATTTGGAATTCTTCATGTCATACTTTTTAAATAACATCAATCAATACTTCATATGAATAATGAAAGTAACACTTTTCATTTGCTTGATTTGTAATTCCAATAAGTAATTGAGTTCTCCTATCAGAGACATCTCAAATTTGTCTTGCATGACACTCGAAAACTCTCTACACAAAGATTCATTAGTAGAACCAAATATGATATCACTCACATATATATGAACTAAAAGAATATGTGGTATCTTATATTTTATAAACAAATTAATGTCTATAGTACTTCAATTAATTCCTTTCTTAAGTAAAAATCCACTAAGGCGCTCATACTAAGCTCTGAGAGCTTATTTGAGACCATAGAGAGTCCTTTTAAGTTTAAAAATATAGTATTACTTTTTATGGTGCTCAAAACCAAGAGGCTACAAGACATAGACTTTTTTGTTTATAAAAGTGTTAAGGAATGCGGGTTTAAGGGATCCATCTTTGTTACTGATTTTTATGTCTTTACGTACAATATCGCCTGCATAACAAGGTGGGTAGATAGTTTTTTAAGAATTAGTTATAACCTTTCTATTATTAATACTCCTAGCTCATACAAAATTCTTCATGCAAGTATCCATCTAGTTGAGGAGAGATTTGGCCACTCATAATTTTTTAGATTATAAAGGAGCGTGCCATGTATAACTGATTTCACTAGCCAAGTTCTCATCATCGTATACAAAAGGTTTCCTTCTCTTGTAGTGAGACTCATTCTTTAGGATTTAGTGGATACTCTTTCTTTCTTGACTCACATGTCAGGGCTACCTTTGGGAAAGTCTCCAGGTCATCTCCCGGGAGACACGACTCTTGAGCGAGGGTTCCCCGGTTTAGGAATTTTGCAAATATAACACTATATAGTCCCTCAAGGGCTAAGTGTTTTTACAATATTAGAATGCTCCCATCGACATGTTAGTGATTTCTCTAGATGATGGCGAGTCCCTCAGCTAAGGACGAGTCCCTCGGCTAAAGATATTTATATATATAAAGGGTGAGTCCTCTCAACTAAAGGGAGTCCCTCACTAGGGAGAGTCCTTCAGCTGAAGTCATATATAGAACAGGCGATTTGTCTATGAAAAAGCACACCTATTTTAAGGTTATGCTCTAGGACTTTAAAACATCAATCACTTCTAAAAGGTTGAATGTTTGAGTGGAAAAAGGCATAGGTGGTATTTAATGCACCTCATGATGGTTCTTCTCGGGAAAACCAAATTGTTTTACTTCTTACACGTGTATTCCGAATGTGGAGATTCTCCCACTTTTGGTGACAATTTCCTTATTGGGTTAACGTGTAACTGTATGTCTTTTGGCTTCCCTATATTACTTTGTAAAGACTCTTTTATTTCTACTTTCCCATTTATAGGTTTGACACTTTCTCTCCCAAGCCTTTGTTTTCATTGATCACGAGGAAGAAAACAAAACTTGTCCATGTTCATGATATTACATCTCTGTATTCCATTGAGGAAATGATTGATAAATTTTGTCATGGCATCAGGTTTTCCAGCACTGGTCAAGAGAGGAATGTGACCATGGAAACCTGTTTGAAGGATGAAAGGGTAATTATGGATACCTCTGGCGGGTCGTCTTCCCCTATTTTTATATTCATCTTCCTGTTACTTATGAGTTGAGGGTTTTGATCCCTTTTACATATTTTGAAGTAAAGTTTTTGACTACTGCTAATGCTACCCCTCCCAAGTTACTTCCAATGTATGGGGTACACTTAGAAAATTCCATGTAGTATATTGTAGTTTGGGTGAATCCCCATATATGATAGTGTTTCTCTATTTCCTTGGGACATATTTCCCTTCTTTATCCTGATCTGGACTTGAGCTCCACAGATCCTTTCCATTCGATACAAGATGGAGAGCTAGTGGATGAAGGATAATTCTTGTTCCAATCTTTTTTTGGTTGTATTTATTTTTCCTCTTCGGGGGGTGATTGTATTTTTATTCCCCTTTGGGGCTTTTGTAATTATTTTGAACAGTGGTGTCCCTTTGGGGAACCTTTTATATTAACTACTTTTATTACCAACTGCTTGTTTTTAACCTCTACCCAAGGGTTATTATAGTCATATGAGTTCCCCGATGAGCTGCAACGATACCATTTTAAGGATCCAACCATTTGATCTCCTTATTGGGTGACAAGGATCCCACTTAAGGATCTAACAATTTGATCGTCTCATAGGTGAAAAGGATCCCACTTGAGAATCCAACAATTGATCGTCTTATAGGCGGTAATGATCCCACTTAAGGATCCAACGATTGATATCTCACCCAAATTTAAATAATACTACTATAATATCTTTTATTCAAAACATGAATCAAGATCACTTAAAGATTGTTATTTTTATTAAGGGGCGTGTTAGTAATTGTCTCTGGAAGATAATGACAATTATGTTTTAAAATGGATATGAACCAATATATTTAGAAAACTGTAACA
Organism: Vicia faba; assembly: GCA_948472305.1. Lineage (NCBI taxonomy): Eukaryota > Viridiplantae > Streptophyta > Magnoliopsida > Fabales > Fabaceae > Vicia > Vicia faba. The sequence goes on from OX451736.1 coordinate 1,488,734,170, forward strand.
ATTTAAGATGTAATTCTATTGAAGATAATATCATATAAAATTCAAAAGTTTGTTTAATGTCCAACCTCCTTTGCAACTTAGCTAATTCTATTTTAACTTTAGTTATATCAATTTAAATGCAAAAAATTAAGTCACTTGAAATCATGTGCTTAAGCCTAAATCACAACAAATCATAATATATAATAATAAGACAATTTTCAAACAATATTAATTATAGCATTAAAAATAAATGCTTATTATATTCATTCACGGAGCTTCTTTATATAAACAACAAAATAGATACAATAGCTAGAGAATGAATCTCAATAACTCTAATTAAGTTATTTCAAGTAAGATCTTGCTATATGACCATTTCCTCCTTTAGGGTAAAAGCCTCCAGGGATAGTTTCATTACCACTTCCATACACAATCCTCAATATTTCTTTTGAAGTCCTTGAATATGCTAGTGAATATTTGTCACCAGCAAGAATGCTTCCAGAGGAGAATGTTTCATCAAGACCCTCATCTTTCACACCTTCATTTCCTAATTGATTCCTAAGTTTCGAAATGCGATCAGTGAACTCTCCTACAGTTACTCCATAAGGGTTCACTTTCCATGCACGACGTTCGTATAACAATCCTCTTATAACTGCATCTTGACCCGACTCTACTCCTAGAAGACCTGCTACTAGCTGATACAATACATGCAACATGATTAACATAAAATTTATAGTTTTAGGTTTAAGGTTTAAGATTTATGATACCTGTCTGGAAGAAGCATTTTGGAGGAGTGGATTTGCTCCAACATATCCGGTAAGGCCAACATAAAGAATCAAATAAGATGCGATTAAATAGTTGATATCATTTGCATATGGATCAAAAGAAGGGTGCAGAGGTCGTCCAAAGGCTTTGTCAATCACCTTGGCAAATGAGGACTGACTTAAATCTAACAAAGGTCTAGGGAACCCTATCACAGTGTTCTTTATGGCTCTGAAATTAAGATTCATTCAACTTAACATAAGAAACTAAACACAATATATATATATATATATATATATATATATATATATATATATATATATATATATATATATATATATATATATATATATATATATATATATATATATATATATATATATAAGATTTAAAAAAGTAATAGAAAGAAAACCTCAAATGTCCAACTTCTTGAAGAGCAAATTGATAGATGATATCTCTAATCACAGTGTCATTGAATTTAACCAACTTGGCACTAATAGGAGTTGGTCCACCGTTAGCTAACTCAGGAGAAATTTTATCCAAACCATGACCAGTTGATCCATATAAAAAGAATTCAGCTTCCAAATACTCTAAATTAAGTGGAAATTCTAAAAGATTAACATCTCATAATATTGTTTATGGAGCTGCAGTAGAACTTACAATGAGGAAAGCAATCAAAACAACAATGAAATTATAATGTGTTGCCATATTTTAGGTTTTTTATTATGAGGAGGATGAATATATCACTCTATCATAATGCGGTTATATACAAATTAGAAATACCTTAATTCATTGTACTGGGACTCCAAAATATTAATTATTAATAACATTATTAATTTATGATTTTTTCAGTATATAGTTTAATCTATTTAACTAAAATATCTATATGTTAATTTCTTTTACCTAAAATACCCAGAATGATAATGTTAACTAATTTGTATATTTTCTTATTATTTTAGTTGTATTATCTTTTAGAAATTTTGACTGACTTTACTTCTTTTTTGGATATTTTATTATCCTCATTTTATATATGTATTCATGATTTTTTTTTTCATTACCAAGTTTAATTTTTTTAACTAAAATACCTAAACGATAACTTTATAAAACAAAAATAGAAAAATAACATTTAATGTTAAGTATTTTGGAGATTTTATCATTAATTTAATTAAAATATACACCGTTAAATTGTTATTCATATTTGACTTTTTTCTATAATTATATATAAAATATTATTTATTCTTGAATAGTTATGAGGACAATGTATAATAATTAATCTATTTTATTATTATATATTTTTTAGCAATTTTGGCCCACTATACTCCTTTGAATATATATATATATATATATATATATATATATATATATATATATATATATATATATATATATATATATATATATATATATATATATATATATATATATATATATATATATATATATATATATATATATATATATTCCATTTAAAAAAATTACTCCTTTGAATATATATATTTTTTCATTTAAAAAAGTTAAGTCATTATATGACATTTCTGTTATATATAAATTAACAATCCTTGGATTTATTGTAATTAGCTTTTAACTGTAAATGAAAATTTGTACTAATATTATTAATGAAAGTTTTGAATATATTAAATACATTTAGGCCTCTTTTCTTATGATGATCATGAATATGTCACTTCATTGTATTGTGACACTAAAAATACTAATTTTTTACTATAAATTATAATTTATATTAATAACATTAATGAAAATTTTAAAGATTTTTATATTATACTAAATATATGTTTCATGCCTTTTCTTATGATGATGGTGAATATGTCACGATATGCTTTTATATACATATTAACAACCCTTTGGTTCATTGTATATTGTAACTTAAATTTTAAGCATTTTTAGACAAAATTATTTACTACTATTATTTTAAAATATTGATATTTGTTATTTTTATTTATATTTTATCTAGAATCAAAGATATGGAAGAGGCGCATGGTCCTGTTGCCGCCTTGAAGATGAAAGAATTAAAGGATTCAAAGGCATTATCCAGATCAGAGTCTGAGGATTGAGCTTCAGAAAGTAGCAGCAGTGTTTTAAATGAGAATGGAATCGATGACGAGGTTAAGGTTGATTCTGTCTTTGTCAATGGTTCTAGTGATAAGGACGTGTCAATGAAAGGTGTGCTAGGCGGTAAAAGTTGGTAGAGTTCGAAAATGGATTGGGTGATATAGCTAGTCCTTTGTCTTCGATCAATATTCCACCTTTTGTTTTCAATGGTGTAGAGGAGGGTCAGAAAGGTGTGATTGTGACGACACAGGAAAAATCATCTTCAAGGGGACCTGGTACGTGTCCCAAAATTGTGGAGACTTCGGAGCCGTCTGAGGTTGCTTCTAGGGTAGTCACTTGTCAAGATGTTAGGGGATCCCATATTAGTGGGGGTTTGGATGTGGTTTGTGTTGGGCCCCTTAAGTGCGGACCAACCTCTTAAAGGCATATTATCCTTTGAGGAAGCTTTCCTTAACTCTCTCAAGCTTAGGCCTAAGAGAAAAAAGATAAGATAAATTAGGGATTTGGGGGATCAAGTAGACATTAGGCCGTCTTTCTTTGCATGTCTCAATACGAAGAAAACCCCAAAATCTCTTAATTTCAACAGTAACTCCTTAGTCAATCGCATTGCAGAGGAGCATTATTATGGAGGTTCGATATTGTGTTATGAATCTATAACAGATTTTGATGTAGTTTACTATAACAATCATTTGATGAAGAATTCAGAGTCAGCGGTTGATTAGATTGTGTGGGAAACCATGGCTAAACTTGATATCGTCAGTTACGAAGAAGAGGATTGTATGGTGGAAGCCATTGAGGAGATGGAGCTCAAAGATAAAGTGGGGATGGCAGCAAAGAAGATGGGTTATAAGAAGTCTTAATGATTATCCTTTCACTCAATATTAGAGGAGGTGACAACATAATCCAGTGGAAGAGAATTAGTTTTATCATTCTATCACGTAAGGTTGACCTTTGTTTCCTTCAAGAAACTGAGTTGCAAGATTTCAATTCTACTTTAGAGGAGGAATTTTGGGGCTCGAAGGAGGTGGAGTGGACTCACTATAACTTTGTTGGTGCATCGGGTAGTATGGTTATCCTGTGGAGAAAATTTGTGTTAACCCTCAATCTTAGCTTTAGAGGGGAAGGTTTTGTGGGAGTAAATGTAGAGTGGAAAGGGGTTTGTTATAACTTCATCAATGTCTATGCATCCTGTATTTCGATGGTGTGGAGGTTGAGGTGGGAGTATTTATTGAAAGTGAAAGGATCTGTTATGGGTGAGGAGTGGTGCTTGAGGGTGATTTCAACATTGTCACAACACAAGAAGGAAAGGTTAGGGGAAGGAGTTCGGGCCAGAAGCAGAGATATGGAGGATTTTTGCTGATTGATAAAAGAGACAGAGCTTATAGATATACCTTGTATTATTGGCGTTAAGTTTATATGGTTTAATGGAGGAGGCACAACTATGAGAAGGTTGGATAGATTTTTGCTGTCCAGAAATCTTGTTGTTGATTGGTGTTATACCCTAATTTTTTCCCTTAATATCCCTCCTCATCTTACATCTTTGCAATACACCAAGATCACAACCTTGGGCTGCCTCTTAACCTTTGCTCTCTCTCTCTCTCTCTCTCTCTCTCTCTCTCTCTCTCTCTCTCTCTCTCCTTTAAGTTTGTCTTTGAGGTATCACCAAGCACCCATTTGTGTATCTTGTACGTAGATGCTTTATGTTTTACTAACATCTAATCAAAATCCAAATATATGTTTTTTTATCTTTTGTGTTTTGTACATTGTTGGTGTTGAGCCAAGTGCATCCATCTTACCTCCTAATCTAAGGTTTTTAGAATTGATCCTCATTGAATTGATCATTCATTGAACCTCAAAGGCTTGAACTTCAAATCTATGCTTATGTAATCAAAGTATTATGTCTTGAGCATTTAACAACTTCATGTGGTCAAGTTCATCTCAAGGTTTTGTGGTTTGATTCATCAATAAACTTCATAGATTTATGTGTTTATTTTCATGCCTTTTTCAAAAATTTTCATCAAGCTACGAGCCTCCTCATCAAGTTTGCTTAAATATAACATCATTTCAAGGTCCTATGTGCTTCACCATGCCTTAGATTTCAAGAAAAGTTCAAAAGATTCAAAGTTGATTCAAGTTGTTTGGCCTAATTTGGCAAGTTCTTGATTCTATGATCAAAAGTGAATAACTGTCTCAATTTTCAACATTTTGAAGTGATTATTTTTTCTATGGACTCTTCTCATCATACCCAACAACTTCTCTTTATATGACAATAGCCAATTATGTTTGGAGGATCATCAAAAGTTTGATTACATTTTAGGTCATTTGTGGACTTTGTGAAATTTTTACAAGTTTCAAAATGACTTTTTGCCAACTTTCAAGGATCCTAACTTGATCAATTTTCATCATTTAAAGTTCCTTCTTTCTCTACCATTATCTTGAGTATGTTTTCTACATGTTTGATTTAAGTAGCAAGGCCTAAAAATGTACGGAAGGTCATTGAATTGAAGGGAACATTATAGGTCATTTTCAGTCCTTCATAACTTGAAATTTGACTAAGTTAAATGTGATTATTTTCATCCAACTTTGCTATTCCATAAACTTTTGATACAAGTTGCCAAATGTAAACTTTTTTAGCACACTATGAAGCTTGCAACACTGTCTATCCTTTCCAAAAAGAATCACATCATAAAGCCTCCTAGATTGCTTGCCCCATAATTGTGAATAGACCTTAATGGATTGAACATTTTTCTCGAAAGTCAGTTTTGATTAACATCAATTATCCAAATTAATCAATATTAGTGTTTATTTCTTTCACTAATCAATTCTATGATGCTCCCTGAAGGTGATTAAGTCATAAAACACAAAGTTTGAGTGTGTTTTGGCCATGTGCACGAGTAACACACATTGTAAAATGGATCAACTTGGTGTGCAAGCTTTGAGCGTCAATTCCCTCCAATGCTCATCACCATTCACTTCCCTATAAATAGAGGATGGTTCTCACTTCATTTCCCAAGCTTTTAAGAGCCAGAGAACCTCTTATAAACTTCATCTTCAACCTCTAAACTTGACTTTCGTTTTCTCATTTCCAAACGCTTTCAAAGAAATTTGTCACTCCATTTTACTTTATCAATCTTCTCTGAAGATCAAGGATAAAAAATCAATAAGAATCGTGCTTTGAAACTTGCTCACGACCCGTTCATATTTGCAACTTCTACACTAATTTCGTTCAGGTAGTTTAGAGTATCATTTTGGAAAAAATTTGACACAGAGATGAAGCACTTGCTTCATTGATTCTAACAGTATCCTTATTTGTGAACTGGAAACGCGTTAACCTTATTTATTTTTTAGTTTTCGTTTTACTTTTTCTTCTGGTTTTATGTGAAATTGTCCATGCTCCCTTCAAATAAATGAATGACATGCATATGGTTGAATAAACGCTAATGCGACGAAGCTAATGACACCAATTTCAAAACCTATTGGGACCATTTGCATGTTTTCTGGGGAGAGTCGAAGGTAGGGGATGACCGGAGCACCATGAATGGTGGCTCTGTGTTTTTGAAATAATTTTAAACCCCTAGATCAATCACGTTTCACCAAGTGAAATACTTTGATTGGTCATAATTTTTTAAGATCCGTGTGGCTCAATTCCACCATATTATCATGCTCCTTTGATCAGATTCGTCCAATGCGCTTACTATGTCACTGTTGACTTGATCAAATGACTCACATATTTTTTAGCTTCATTTTATTTTCTGTTTTCATTTTAAATTTCTTTAAACTTCTAAAATTGATTTTTAATTCATTTTAAGTCCAAAAATTGTGAAAATAATTTCTAAAATTCTCTTTGATTTTTGTTCATTTAATTCATTTTTTTTTTCATTTTTTACTAATTTTTTATTATTACCTTGATTTTAATTTGTTTAAAATTAGTTTAGGTTTCTAAAAATTATGAAAAAAGTTCTAAAAATATTATGGACCACTTCTGATTTTTCTATGGTCTTAGTTGATTTTTATTTGATGTTTTAAATATAGTTTGGCATTTTACCTTTTATTTTCATTTTAAAACCATTTTAAAAATCATTTTCTCATTTTTATTTTGTTTATTATGGCAATTTAAATTTTTTATATTCTGGCTGGCTTGGATCATGATCATTTAGGTCATAAGTTTCATCAACATCAATGGAACTTGGGTGTTGATAGGTTGAAAGTCAAAATCTATCAAAATAGATGATTGATTTTGATGAAGTTAGACTTAACTTTTTATTCAATTTGGTTGTTCACGTGGTATTTTGTTTTTCCCTTCTATCTTCATCTTTTTATTTTTGGACGATTGATGATTCATATTGTTCAGTTAAATTTGGAATGGTACTTGATGAACTTTCATCATTTCAAATCTATCTCTAAGTGATCAATTTATCATACAAGGTACTTTGGATTGATGATAAGTTTTTCCTAAGTTATCATAAAGGATTTGATTGATGTAATGATTTCATCTCCTTGACTTAGATTTTGATCAATTATGCTTTTAAACCATGGTGTGTATTATATGCAATAGACCTATATTATTTTTGCCTGGCCTCAGATAGGTGCACCTTCTATATAAGTTCACTTACAATTTCTTAACATAGCGTTGAATTGTCTCGTATAAGAAAAACTAACTACTAACACTAACTATTAATTATGCTGACATTTAATTTTTCGCACCATTACTTTTCCGTCATTTATATTTCCCACTGTTAGACTACGACATCAGACCTAGACGAGGGAGGGGGTGAATAGATCCCCAAATAAAAATTCCCTTTCAAAATGATTAATTAAAACTTATTTGAAAAACAATGTTGAGCGGAAGGATTTTGGCCTAGATCAACATAGTAGTCTAAACGAACCTAATTATTGGAACCTCGGATATGCACAAGCCATATGGAATTAATCATAATGATAAAATCAATCAACATAATAATATCTCAATTAACCGTTTAATATTGAACACAACGGTTTCCTATTTCTAATGAAATCATATTGAAAATATAATATGACAATTTATCAAACATGTGGTGCGCTCAATTTTTTAGAATTTTCTTTGAGATTTGTTATTATGCAAAAGCACTTACAATCAAAGTGATTATAAGCTAATAATCAAGGCAATTTTAACTTTATTAATTAAAGAGAAATTTTATATGAATCTATCAATCAAACAACATATTCAACACATTGCATATAGAGAGTAAATAAAAGTAAGAGATAAAACATAACAATTTTCCTTTGAGTTAGACAAGCTAAGCAATTTGTCAAATACTTGGCGTGTAATCAAAGTTTCAAACTTTTCCTTTGTGTTGTGTTTACGTAAAAAATCACTTATACTCTAAAGTAATTATAAGCAACACACCGCACAATTCAAAACAAAAATAGTTTGGGAAAATTCCTACGCATCAATAAATTACTCAATGCTATTTAACAAATCGATGTATGAATATTAAAGCAAGTAAATAAATAAAAAAAGAGATACGAGGATTTGTTTAGGAAGTTCACCAATCGTCCTCGCAATTACTACATCTCTTCCCAATTCGAAATTTGGAATTAGGATAATTTCTTTCTTTGCAAAAGTATAGGTACAAGAGAAGTGTTCAAGAGAAATACTACAAACCATAATTGTTTGATGTTGATTCAACCCCTTCTCTTCTTTTAATCTTCAACAAGACCAAGGCCGATAGATGCAACATATTCTTCACTTAAGTTACTTTCTTAAAAGGATTTCAAACACCCCAAGGTTCCTTGCAAAGATTTCAAACACTCTAAGGTATTTTTCACTCGAGTAAATCCGATTACACACTATCAACACAAGATCACCGATTCTATCATCCAATTCTTTCTACTTCCTTAAAAAGATTTCAACCACTCTAAGGTTCCTCGAAAAGTATTCAAACACTCCAAAGTATTTTTCACATGGACGATTCCTTCTCGCACGATCTTGCACGAAAAGCCCCAATTCAACAAATGATGTTGGAGGAAAAACTCGATGGTTTTTCCAGATGAAGACCCATACACAAACTCAACCCAAACCAATTAGAAATCTTCAATTCTTTGTCTAGATGGCACCCCGATGGAACATCATCATAATGTAATATTGATGTGTGTTCATAGATTGGAAGGTTGAAGAGGAAGATAAAAAGTAGGCTAATTTTATGGTATCATCAAGTTAGAAATAATGCATGAATGAGTATTTATAGTTTGGAAAAGTTTAGGGCAAGAAGGACAAATTCAGAATGAAAGAAAATGAAAATTTTACCAAAGCAGAATTTATGTGTCGACCTCAAAATCGTATGTGTCGACATATACTTCATAAAAAGGCTGCATGTGTCGATGTGAAAGACTCTATATGTCGACCTGAGCAAGTGAGTTGCTATAGGCTTTAAAACGTGAGTAAATGTGTCAACCTAAAATATGGATGTTTCAACATATAAAATAAGAATTTCTACAATTTCAGAATTCTTTCAGAATTCTTTCGCGTGTTAGTAGAATCAAATATGATGTAATGTCAAATGCATTATGTTTGCTGTTTAATGAAGCTAAACATGCTTATGTACACATAAGTGTTTATAAGAAATACATGAAAATATAATGTGATGAAGTCATTTCAAGTATATAAATTTGATAACTCACTATGATTATCAATTAAGAACTATGTTGCAAATGAACACTCGTAATATGTATACCATACATCAAGTATGTCATGTATTTAGAGAAATAAACAAGTAAAATAAAGAAATTAATAATAAAGAGAAAGTTAAACCGATACTACCTCGCTGTACAATATGACAGAAGATACACTTGCATTTCACACGGGACTCTCGAAAGAAAGTTGAACCAAATGTAAAGTATGCCACAAAGATTTTAGAACAACACGATGTTACCACTTTTCACTTTGAGAATGTACCCAGAAGTATAACTTATGATGAGTCCAAGAAGGTCATTAATTTGATGATCATTCATTTTGATTGAACTCTCATCATTTAACCTTTCCATGTTAGTTATATTTCTCCTTCTCATGTTTCACCAATTTGGGTTGATCAATACCTTCTTAGAGGTAATTGAGTATGTCTCTTGAAGATAAACCTACATCGTGATATGAAATACCTTTTCCGAGTATTCTCGAATACAACATCAAAAGTAACTTACGCATCTTTTACCAATAAAACAAAACTTGTTGTTTTCTAGATCACATAATCCATTATTTTTCCCCATATTCAATAGAATTAGAATATGTTCATATGCCTTGATCAACCATAAATGAGAACCCATATTCACTTCATAGAGTTAAGACAATGTTCCTACAAAATAACAAGACAAGCTAGGTACTCAATCTTCATTGAATCCTTGGGGGTTAGAGAAACAATTGGTTGCATTTGGACAATACAACCATTATGACAATTTAAATCTTCGCCATCACTAAAATCACTATCGTATTACGTGCTTACAATTTGAGTACCTTGAACTTGACGTCCTAAGAGCTTTAGACTTTGTTCTTTCCTCCTTATCTGTGTCTTTCTCCTTTTTATTCTTCTTCTCAAGCTTTTTCTCATGCTTGTGTAAGCAAGTAAGTTCCTGCTCATGTTCTTAAAACTTACCAAACAATGTAGTGATATCAAGTATGATAAGATCATTATCTTACTTGATCGCGGTGATCTTCGATTGCGAATTCCCAGTAAGACATCTGATAACTTTTTTAGTAGCAATTTCATTGGAAATAAGATTACCAATTACGTTCAAATAATTAATGAGATTTAATGTATATTTCTTAGCATTATTATTCCATATTGCTTCCGTCTTAGATGTGACAACGTCATTAGCATTGTTTTGAGTAATAGCGTCTCACATATCCTTTTCATATGAATTAACATAAATGTGCATATAAGCTTTCCAATAACTATAGTTTTCTTCCCAAAAATATTTTGGGGTTGTTTTATATATCCCTTTAGGTTCGTACGCCATTTTCTAATAAGAGTTTTTAAGCACTTATACCACTTGTTAGACTACAACACTGGATCTAGAGGGGGGGGGGGTGAATAGATCCCCAAATAAAAATTACCTTAAAATGATTATTTAAAACTTATTTCAAAAACAATGTTGAGTGGAAGGATTTTGGCCTAGATCAACATAGTAGTTTAAACGAACCTAGTTATTGGAATCTCGAATATGCACGAGCCATATGGAATTAACCATAATGATAAAATCAATCAATATAATAATATCTCAATTAACCATTTAATATTCAACACAACAGTTTCCTATTTCCAACGAAATAATATTAAAAACATAATATGACAATTTATCGAACATGTGGCACGCAATTAATTTTTTAGAATTTTCTTTGAGATTTGTTGATATGAAAAAACACTTACAATCAAAGTGATTATTTAAGGTTTGAAGAAAATGCAAGAAATGGGGGGGTTTAATCGAGTTTTTCTCTCTTGAATAACTTTCACTTCTAGGCATTATTTGTTGAACAATGCTTCTGAGTGTTACTTCTAAGTAATGCTTCTAATTAAGTTAAGAAAACATAAACTCTAAAGCATAAGAAAAAGTAAAGAACACACGATATATCTCGGTTCACTTGAGAAACCCCAAATCTAGTCCAGTCCACCCTTCTGAGGTGATTTCTCTTTAAACTCAAGGACTTAATCCATTATAACCAGTCTGATTACAATCACACGGGAAACCTCTGGTGACTAACATCCAATGATGCATTCAGGGATCCAGACTGGATATAACGTTCATTGACCCATTAGAATCTGATTCACCAGAATCTTCTACCAGGATTTCCTTCCAATGATATCCATTAGTGATCTCACAAAGATGACCTTCACTCAGTCCCCTTTTAGATTTGATTATCATTGACCCAATAGAATCAACTACAGGATTTCATCTATGATGGTCGTATCCAAAGTCTTCTTGAGAATTCATACTCGACCGAATCACTCAAGGAACCAACCAATTCTAACACAATTATTTTTCTAGAGATTACATGAGTGCTTCTCATCAAGCAGATTACTCGTAATTTAAGTTTATATTGTTTGACACAATTTTGAGTAGCAACTCTTGTGTACGAATAATTCACATGAAAATCTTAAACAATAACACAATCTGAGCAACAACTCTTGTGTTTTATATATTTCTACAAAGATAAATATAATCTAAATTAAGTGCAGCATCTTGTAGTCTTCTTGTCTTCATCTTCATCATTGATTAAGCTATGAGCAACAACTCCTTGCTTATTTATAATTTTATCAAGGTGTATATGATTGATGATTTGAATGACATCTTGTAGAATTCTTCATCTTTATCTTCTTTCATTAAGGAAGATATGGGCAACAACTCCTTTCTTTTTCATCATTCTGCCGAGATGTATATGATTGGTAGTTTGAATAACATCTTGTAGAATTCTTGTTGTTGTTATATTGGATAATAACTTTTTGGTTGTGTTCCAATAATGACAACTTTCATTTTTATCATTGAACACCAACAACGTTCCAACTAGATATGAGCAACTTACGACTTGCAAATAGCATCTTCCAGTATTATGTGATAAGAAGCAATGTAACCAACATGTTTAAACATACGATTCTTTACTTATATAGCCAAGCAAAATAGAGTCATTGGCTATTTAAAAAAGAGTCGTTACAAATAGTACTACTACGTCCTTATCTCTTCCACACTTTAAGTTAGTTGATAGATAGTGAAATAAAGCTTTTTCGTACTGTGTACTATTTTACCATGTTACCGTTGTATTCTTTCCTTCTGCACTTCAGAGGATTCTGCGAGCATGAGGTTAGAAGCAAGAACATAACATAAGGTCTTGAGAACTTCAAGTCTTTAGATTCTTCAAAGCTGCATCTTTAGAGTCTTCAGCACTTGGTCATGAGAACCCGTTGTAGCGAATCCTGGATGAGAAGAGCTTCAAGTCTTCAGAGTCTTACGAGCTGCGTCTTTAGAGTCTTCAGCACTTGGTCTTAAGAACCTGTTGTAGATAACCTTGAACCTTTAGAACTTCAAGTCTTGGAATCTTTAGACCTTCTGTATTTAGAATCTTTAGCACTTGATTCTTTAAGAATCCTTGTCTTTAGAACCTTGTTATTAGAAACACATAGTCTTTAGTATCTAGACTTCAGTTAGGAACATTGTCTTCAGATCTTTTAACTTTTTTTCTTTGAAACAAGTTGTCTCTTAGAAACTAAGTTTTCAGCATCTGGACTCTAGTAGAAACTTTATCTTCATATCTTATAACTTTGTTTCTTTGGAACACATTGTCTTTTAGAAACATGAGTCTTCAGCATCTAGACTTAAGTGACAACTTCTGTCTTCAGATCTTCTGACTGTTTCCTTAGAACAAGTTGTCTTTAGAAGCTTGAGTCTTCAACATCTGAACATAAATAGAAACTTATGTCTTTAGATCTTCTAACTGGTTTCTTTAGACAAATATCAAAGCTTAAACTTCAGAGCCTTCTGGAGTGTCTTGCTACTATTCAACAAAACTGCGCAGAAGCGAAACTGGTTCTCTTTTTAATGTCTTGGACACACCATCCACCAGAAGCAAAATCTGTTTGTTAAGTACTCAACAATAAAAAACATTAGTAAAACAAAATTGTTCACACAATCATACTCATTTGTTATCATCAAAACTCAGAAAATATGGCAGAACCAAATCTTGTTCTTACAATTATAAGCTAATCAACAAGGCAATTTAAACTTTAATAATCAAAGAGAAATTCTATATGAATCAATCGATCAAATAACGCATTAAACACATTGTGTAATACGGTGGGAGAGCTGACTTGGTTGTTTTGCGTTTGATCGCAATTTTTGCGAATAGCAAGAGTCGCCACCAACTTTTCTTTTATCTAATAAGGAAAGGGTGAAAAGAACAGGAAAGACCTTTGAGATGTTTTCTTGAGTTCGGAGGGTAGATTATGAAAAGGAAAGGTGTTAGCAACCTTTCCTTCCATAGTTATCTATGGGATCTTAGTTGCTTGCTAGATCACTTGAAATTTCTTTGTTTGAAAGTGTGCTTGTGGTGGGTTTTGGAAGCATTTTTGAAAAGCACTTTCGTTTAGGCAAACTTTGTAATGATTCTCGTCTCTATAAGAATGCATGCAAAGTGTTGTACTTTTTGAAAATATTTCATGTTTTGAAAGTGTTAGGTGTATTTGAAAAGATGTTTGTTTTTGAAGATGGATTGTGATCTAGCAACTAAGACCGTTCTACCTACTCAAAAGTTGTTTGTTCATTTCTTCCTTTGATATTGCTATCTTACCATTGATTGGTAAGAAGCCTTATCTTTGGATGTAAAGGGAAGGCGTGGGTCTTCGTATAGTCATGAATAGTAATGTTGTGAGATATCTTAGCATTTCTATTAAGGGGCTAAGATCATTTGTAAGGAAACATTCGAAGCGTCAGCGAGGGACTATGATCTTGTATTTTTTATTTGTTTTTGCTAAGATGTCTCACATGCATATTATGACCATTTTTTAAGGCAACAAGTGGAGTTAACCCTAGAGGTGTAAGTGTGCAAGTGTTTATTTTTCAAGCATAATTTATTTTGGATTAGGGTTTTCTAAGAATTGATTTTATCATTCCATACAAACCCTAAGTTACTAGTATTTATATGAAAGCGGTAAATTGCGGAAAGTAAATTTACTATGCTATTACATCATTTGGGGATGTGGTGTACAAATTTACAGATGGGGATTGCAAGAAATTAAATCCTAATTATCTATTACAACCATATTGAAACTTGAATAATGTATAAGGAATATAATGTACAAGACAAAATGGAAAAATGAATAGATTTGTTTTGTTTTTGTTAAGAAAAGATTTTGGCCTATTTAACTAAAAGGAAATTTAATTAAATTAAAGAAAAATTAAGATTAAGTTAAAGAAAAGAAAATAAATAGGAAAATATTTTTTGTCTTTTTCATTATAAGAAGTTAAATAAAATAAACTAAATAATTTAAATATATTTTTGATGTTTTTGTATAGAAAACAGTTTTTGTGTTTGAAATAGTTTTTGCATTTAAAATAGTTTTTATGTAGAAAACTGTTTTCTGTTTGGGCCCAGGGCCTATTTGTTAGTTAGTAAGCAGGGGGTTTAGAAAATGGAAATTCCAAGGCCTAGCCAATGGAGGCCCAGACACGCTTCCTGGCAAGGCTTTAGCGCGTGCTGTTTGTACCACTGGGGTGGTCTATTTCATCCATTGGTTATACAACTTGCAGTAAATATAAAATGAACTCAGTTCTGATTGTTTAAACATGGATTTATCTACTTCCTTCGAGCACAGGGATGTATAAATCATTTGTTAAGCTTCGAAAAGCTTCCTTTCTCAGCCAAATCAAAAGATGTAAGTATCAAACCTGCCTAAAGTTTGAAAACGAATGTAACCACATAATTTCAAAAGTTATGGGTTGAAGTTTAGCATGAAATACCAAAACTAAGACCTAACTGTTCAGAGATGAAAATTTTAATGTAAAAGCAATGATAATCAAAACTATGGACATGGTTAGCTTCCTAGACATGATATCTACATTTTTCTTCACAAAGTATATACAAATGATGTTTGAATGAAGAGTTCCAAGTTTAAGAAAACTTACCTCTTGGAGTGAAACTTGAGGGACTTCGACTGAACCTTCAGGAACAATTTGATGATGGATTAAGCCTGCTTTGACCTCCTTGAGCTAGTGGGATCAATTCCTTAGGAGGAATTTTTGAGGGCTATGGGAGTGAATCGAAAGGCTGTAATATGGAAGCTGGGCGAGAATCGAAAGGCTGGTATACGAGAGATAGGGGTGAATTGAAAGGCTCACTAACGTATGAAGGGATTTGAGATTTTTGTGTGTAAAGTCAGGATGTGCCAAGTTTTGTGCTTGGATGCAGATTCTGAGTTCAAGGAGTTTTTGAGAGTTTGGGAGTGTTTGAAGATTTTTCAACACAACAGCCTCTAGCCTTTTGATTTGCAAATGGTCTCTATATTTATAAAGAAAAGGTTAGATATGTTTTACACAAGGGATCTCTTTGTCGTAAGGTTTTGACTAGGTGACTTGCTTTTTTGAGGAAAACTGGAAAACAAGTTTCAATGCGTTGTACAAGCATGGTCTGAAGTTTTTGGGTGCAGGAGATTTGACTCATGCTTTTGATGTTCATACAAAAATCAATTTGGGAGCTCAAGAAGTTAAATTTGTGATTAAAGTAATCTTGATGAAAATAGATACGTAGTTTTTTTTTTCCATTTCGTCCAAAAATTGTATAATCTAGTGGATAAAGCTTCGAACTTTTGTGTAATGCATCACAAATTTGTGTAACCCTCTGATTATGTAAAGATTTAGAAGCAACATAGCTTGAAAAGTGAGATTTGGAGGATAAGGTAATGAGATTTGATCAATGTTCTTCAACCAAGCTTGCTCGAAGGAGGCCAAATGCCCAATTGAAGGTTATGAACTAAGCTTGCTCGAAGGAGGCCAATGCCAAATCGAAGCTTGTGAACCAAACTTGCTCGAAGGGAGCCAATGCCCAATCAAAGCTTATGAACCAAGGTTGCTCGAAGGAGGCCAAATGCCCAATCGAAGCTTGGGAACCAAGCTTACTCGAAGGAGGTCAATGCCTAATCGAAGCTTGTTGACCAAGCTTTCTCGAAGGAGGCCAAATGCTCAATCGAAGCTTATGAACCAAGCTTGCTCGAAGGAGGCCAATGCCCAGTCGAAGCTTGTGAACCAAGCTTGCTCGAAGGAAGCCAATGCCCAATCGAAGCTTGTGAACCAAGCTTTCTCGAAGGAAGCCAAACGCCCAATCAAAGCTTATGAACCAAGCTTGCTCGAAGGAAGCCAATACTTAATCGAAGCTTATGAACCAAGCTTGATCGAAGGAAGCCAATTCCCAGTAGAAGCTTATGGATCAAAGAAAACTCGCTCTTCTTTGATTTGATGCTTGATAGCCCAATATGATCCATGGAAACTACACGGGGCATTAAAATTCCAATTGTACTTGTGCATATTCAAACTCTAGTTTTGAGTCATCAGTGTTAAGGAAGTATCTTGAGTTGATCAAACCTTGTGTAGTTTTGACCCAATAGAAATCTTGTGAGAAAATTCTTCTGAAATGAGAGGGAAAATTTTGGGGTACAACAGCTGCCCCTATTCAATCTTCTTGAACCTGAAGAGTTAGATTGACGAGTCTGCCATTTGTGACTTGAAGGTGGAAGATGATTGAGCAATAAAGTGCCCAAAAATTTACACTTTACTATGTGTTAGTTGATTGTGTAGAGATTGGGCTTAAAGATGCCATTTGGAGAGAAAATGGAGAGTTAATAGAGATGGGCTTATAGATGTCATCCAAAGGTGATTGTTAATAGAAATTAGACTAAGTTTAAGCTTGACTGTAACTGGGAGAAGTATCAAAATAAATCTTTGTTGATTTAACTCTCAATGATATGTTGGAATGGACCCGTGTTAAGCCATGTCTGGAAATGTATTAGAAGGAATATGTGTAAGATTGCTTCAGGATAAATCCGTATGAAACTGTATCTGGAGAAGGAATCCGTGTAAGATTTATTCAGGATGAATCCATGCGAAACTGTGTCTGGAGGTATATGAAAAGGAATCTGTGTAAGATTTCTTTATAATGAGCCTGTGTGAAGCTGCATCTGGAAATTTATGAGAAGGAATATGTGTATGATTGCTTTATGATGAGCCTGTGTAGGGTTGCTTTAGGAGATACATGAGAAGGAGCCTGGGTAGGGCTGCTTCAGGATGAATCCATGTGAAACTGTGTTTAGAGGTATATGAAAAGAAATATGTGTAAGATTTTTTATGATGAGCCCATGTGAAGCTGCATCTGGAAATTTATGAGAAGGAATCTATGTAAGATTTCATTGTGATGAGCCTGTGTAAGGCTGCTTTAGGAGATACACGAGAAGGAGCCTGGGTAGGGCTGCTTCAAGATGAATCCGTGTGAAACTTCATCTGGAAATTATGAGAAGGAACCTGGGTAGGGTTGCTTCAGGATGAGTCTGTGTGAAACTTCATCTGGAAATACATGAGAAGGAACTTGGGTAAGGCTGCTTCATGATGAGTCTGTGTGAAACTTCATCTGGAAATATATGAGAAGGAGCCTGGGTAGGGCTGCTTCATAATGAGTCAGTGTGAATCTTCATCTGGAAATATATGAGAAGGAGCCTGGGTATGACTTCTTTATGATGAGTCTGTGTGAAAATTCATTTGAAAATATATTAGAAGGAACCTGGTTAGGGTTGCTCAGGATGTGTCCATGTAAAACTTCATTTGGAAAATCATGAGAAGGAACCTGGGTAGGGCTGCTTCAGGATGAGTCAGTGTAAAACTATATCTGGGAATTTTTGAGAAGAATCCGTGTAAGATTACTTTAGGATGAGCATGTGTAAAGTTGCATCTGGTCGCATAGGTAGCTTCTCTGTCTTATTTCAGGAACTATTCTTGGACCTGTTGGAAATTTTTGATGATAATTATCTATTGATTGATATTTCCTGAAAAGGTAAAGAGTTAGCTGTATGCAATATCATGATGTATGAGATGCACTATGTAATGGTGTCCTCAACATAAATGAGATTGTGATATATGCATTTTGTATGCATATGCTATGACGTATAAAATGTGAAATGTTGTTGAAGTGTATCTTTGTCTGGGAAAATAAATCCTTGACAAATGCTGGTGAGCCTTGGGAAATTAAATCTCGGACTACTGTTGGGGATGAAGAGTATGCACACCTTCAGAACTTGTTTTAGAATGTTTCTGCTGGGGATTCCTGTTTTGTTGTTTGAGGAGAACTCCACTGGGGAATATTGTCTTTGCTTGAGGGAAACTTTATGGAGAGTGTTGATTTCTGCTTGAGGGAAAATATTTCAGGCATTTTAGTTATCTGTTTCTCTACTAGGGAGTTATCTCTTGATTGGAGAGAATGGAACTTAACAACTTGTTGGGGATAAAGAAGTTAATTGTTATCTGATCGGATTCCAGGCCTCGCAGCAACTCACTAGGGATAGTGGCAAACTCTACTGGGGTAGAGGAGCTCTAAAACTATTATCTGGTCGGGTCCAGGCTTTGCAGCAACTTTCGGAGATAGCAATGACTCTGTTGACGCCTTCACTGGGGACTAGGGGTTGTGGTCCCTTAATTTGTAATAGTCTGAGAGGCAAACTCAAGCTGAGGAATCTGTAGTTTGTTGGGGAAATAAACCTTGTTGAAGAGAATATTTGACAAACTGCTGGAGAGGCGTTTTCTTTTAGCAGAAATCCTCGAGGATTCTTCTTGAGACCAACTCAGCTGGGGAGAGGTTTTCCGGAGACTGAAACTCTGGTTGGGGATTACCTGGATCCAACCTTATGGGGATATCCATGAATTTGGACTTGTGGGGTTTGTACCCTTATCCGTAAATATTATTCTGTGGGGATAACCTTATAGAGGTGGCTCTGGCGACTTCATTGGGGATCACCTTATGAAAGGGACTTTGTGGGGATTTATCACTGTCCATAGTAGTAGGTGTTGCATCACTACAAGAAAATGTGAGCTTGGTCATACGTGGCCCTTTGCTGGAATTCATGTTCAATGCCCCAAGTGATTCAGACGGAGACCTGCCCCTAGTTATTCAGCACTTCTTGAGAGATTTCTCAGAATCTCGACTTGACTTCCATAAATGAGTTGGACATTGACATGTCATGCCCCCTTAATTATGGGAGACTTATCCTTGGATGTGTCTTCCAATTTGAATTGATTCTGTTTCTTGAGAGAACTTTCGTTCATTGGATATTCGTCGTGCGAATTTCTCTGTTGTTAAACAAATAACCATATGCAAACAGCGGTATTCAAACAATGCAAAGTTTATGTTTGTCTTGAAGTTTTAAAATGAAATTTTAGCAAATAAAAGAATTTTGTAAGAAAATGAATTCGATTCAGGATTTACTGTAAGCCTTACAGGAGTCAGGATACCTTTTATAACAATATGCTTTTGACCTAACCCATGATTCAATTAGGACTTTTAAAGGGTTGTAGCGTGGCCTGGTTCACGGTTTAAGAAACAAAGGATAAGGCTCAAAGTGTATTTATACCCAACCCGTTCTCCATGATGTTCTCCAGTCTTATACTCATTTAATTGTGCATTTTGAATTCCAATTGAGTCTGGCATGGTATTCTAGTGATGGTTCGGACATGTTAAGTTTATTCATGAAGGCAATCATTTTTGCAACATTTTTCATGTTGTTAAGGGTTTGTAACGACCTCCTTTTTATTGATTTATTGTCCCTGATTTTTGCATGACTGTTCTTGAGACTATACTCAGCAGGATGCCCCAATTTTTCTTAAGTCTCCTTCATAGGTTTTGACTCAGTGGGCTTTTCTTTTGAGAGATAACGACTGCCTATTTTAAGGGGAACCATCACCGTTTTTTTATTCAAAAGGATGTTTTTGATGTCACTTGTTGTGTACAAAGTGATAGCTTGCAATTGAATGCACTTTTGAATTAACTGAGAAACTACCCTGCCCCAGGTTATGATTAAAGCTTTCAAATTGTGCGAAAAAGAAAACTCCAACTTCTTTGGCTCAAAGGGGTTGACTAGGGATTATCTTCCTTATAACTCCACTATTTAGGGATTGAAACAACGCCTGTTCATCGTCAGCAAGGCCTGGACAAAAGCATACTGTATGAGATTATGGCATTGTTTTCGCCATCCTCCCTCTAAAGGCTTACGACTTTTAACAAGAGTTAAATATCATAAAGGGAGTAAAAAGCACAGTTTAAATATAGTGAAAACGAATGGATTAATTGAATACAAGCATATGCAATGCATTAATGGAAGTAACCAAAGTCTGACATAAAGATAAGTGTTTAAGCAAACAAAGAAATTACAACTGAAAGATGGTGTGCCTTTGAAAGATGACAGAAAAACTCAAGTTGACCATCTTGTGCAAATTCCAATCCTCCTTCATCGATTAGGTCTTGGATCTTGTTCCTCAATGCCCAACAGTGGTTAGTGTCGTTTCCCTGACTGTTGGAGTGGTATGCGCACCTTTCATTGTATTTGTATTTGGGAGAAGAAGTGTTAGGTTTTTAAGGGGGCTCCCTTAATGTAATCAGCCTGACTTCCAACATATGATGCAATGCTTGAGCCAAGGGTATGCTGATCTTAGTAAATTGTCTTCCTTTCTTACGCCGACCATCTTGTCGTGGTTGGAGAGGTTGTTGTTGGGATCGTGATGTAGCAATAACTTGGAAAGGTCTACTCTCCACCAAGCCAACTTCTTGTATTATCGGAGGCTGATTAATGGCTCGATCCCCAATTCTAGCTGTTTGCCCCATATGGTTGCATCCTTCTTGATGAAGCTTATTGACGAGGGCTCTCAGCTCTTCTTGTCCCTGATTTATGTTTAGATAAGATCCATTTGACTCACCATTTTCCCCATCATCTGGACTTTCATTGTTTCCATTTCAGTTTGTAACCGTTCCAACTGGTCATCCCTGTTGTCCTCAGGATTATTTTTGGTCATGTTCTCAATGAGGAGTGCTTTAACTTCTTATTGCCCCTTGGATAGGTTTAAGAACATTTGTTGAAGTTGAGTATTTTGAGTCTGAAGGTCCTTGATAGTCTGTTCTAGAGCCATCTCTATTGAAATAAACAGTAAGAAAATGAGAAAATTGTGTGAGGGAAAACTTGTTATGATGACATGCATGATATGTGGATGCAATGTTTTCAGGTATCTCATGGGATGAACACAAGAAGATGTTAGAGGTTGAACATTGGTTACAGCTTTGAAGAACTTCGTATCGTTGGATGTCCTTCCACGAGAATCAAGATCACCATGTCAAGTGGGTCATAGCCCTTGACTCAAGTTATCATGTTTTAGTCTTTGACAGCGTTTGGCTAGAGGAAAATAAATCCTCTTGCCCCTGGATAGACGTCTGGTTCAACATGACCTTGCATCATAGGCCCTTGAGATCCTTGAAATGGTTATTGAAAATTCTATGGTATGATGTCATGATGTTATGTACAAGTAATCATATACAAGCAAAAGTAAACAAGTCGTTATGTACAAACAAAGCAAACAAATCCTTAGGTTTAGGCTTGCATGGAGTTTGTAGGTAAGTACCCTCTTGAAGTTTAGTTGGTCCACCCTATCCTAGAAAGTAACCGGGTTCTAGGGGATCTCAATATCACCGATCTTTCTTCATAGGAAATTATTTCAGGGCAATCCTCTTTATTGGTGACCGAAATATCCTAAAAGTCCAATCTCAATGAGCGTAGCATCGAGTATCAACCAATCTTTGGTAGGAACCAAAGCCAGCTATCTCACTACTTCCCAATGGCCGAGTTGTTCAATTAAAGGTTCTAAAGGTCAGTTAGCGCTTAATGACACTATAAGGAAGCCTAATGTTATCCTTGACTGACTCAAGGAACATTAGTACAAGCCAGAGTATCACGCTAACGTAGCTATCACTTCGTCCATATCGGTATATGCCGTACAACCTCCATGATTTATTGCTACTTACCTAAAAAGGTGCCCCAGATCAGGGTGTAGGATCTTTAACAATAACCCAAACTAGGACCCAAAAAATGTAAAGTAAGCAAGTCAAACAAGGAAATCAAGTAAATGTGATCTAGCTCTAAGGTAACCCCACTTTTTAGTTGTCCCCAGAAGAGTCGCCAGTTCTATAATAAGGTGGGAGAACTGACTTGGTTGTTTTGTGTTTGATCGCAATTGTTGCAGATAGCAAGAGTCGCCACCAAATTTTCTTTTATCCAATAAGAAAAGGGTGAAAAGAACAGGAAAGACCTTTGAGATGTTTTCTTGAGTTCAGGGGGTAGATTATGAAAAGGGAAGGTGTTAGCACCCTTTTCACCCATAATTATCTATGGGATCTTATTTTCTTGCTAGATCACTTGAAATTGCTTTGTTTTAAAGTGTGCTTGTGGTGGGTTTTGAAAGTATTTTTAAAAAGCGCCTTCGTTTAGGCAAACTTTGTAATGATTCTCGTCTCTTTAAAGATGCCTACAAAGTGTTGTACTTTTTGAAAATATTTCATGTTTTGAAAGTGTTTGGTGTATTTGAAAATATGATTGTTTTTGAAGATGGATTATGAGCAAGCAACTAAGAACATTCTACCTACTCAAAAGTATTTTGTTCATTTCTTCCTTTGATATTGCTATCTTACCATTAATTGGTAAGAAGCCTTATCTTTGGATGTAAAGTTACGGGCATGGATTGTCGTATAGTCATAAATAGTAATGTTGTGAGATATCTTAGCATTTCTGTTAAGGGACTAAGATCCTTTGTAAGGCAACATTTGAAGCGTCATCGAGGGACTATTATCTTGTATTTTTTATTTGTTTTTGGTAAGATGTCTCACATGCATATTATGACCATTTTTTAAGGCAACAAGTGGAGTTAACCCTAGAGGTGTAAGTGTGCAAGTGTTTATTTTTCATGCATAATTTATCTTGGGTTAGGTTTTTCTTAGCATTCATTCTATCTTTCCATACAAACCCTAAGTTACTAGCATTTATATGAAAGCGGTAAATTGCAGAAAGTAAATTTACTATGCTATTACATCATTTGTGGACGGGGTGTACAAATTTACAAATGGGGATTGCAAGAAATTAAATCCTAATTATCTATTACAACCATATTGAAACTTGAATAATGTATAAGGAATATAATGTACAAGACAAAATGGAAAAAGGAATGGATTTGTTTTTTTTTGTTAAGAAAAGATTTTGGCCCATTTAACTAAAAGGAAATTTAATTAAACTAAAGAAAAATTAAGATTAAGTTAAATAAAATAAAACAAATAGGAAAATGTTTTTGGTCTTTTTCATTATAAGAATTTAAATAAAATAAACTAAATAATTTAAATATATTTTTGATGTTTTTGTGTAGAAAACAATTTTTGTGTTTAAAATAGTTTTTGTGTTTAAAACTGTTTTTGTATAAATAATAGTTTTGTGTTTGGGCCCAGGGCCTATTTGTTAGTTAGTAAGAAGGGGGGTTCAGAAAATGGAAATGTCAAGGCCCAGTCAATGGAGGCCCAGGTGCGCTTCCTGCAAACAACAAGAAGTGAGAAAAATTGGAAAAAAATGACAAAAGGTCTCGCTGGATCTTGAACCCAGGACCTTCTACATGGCAAGGATTTAACGCGCGCCGTTTGTACCACCGGGGTGGTCTGTTTCATCCATTGGTTATACAACTTGCACTAAATATAAAATGAACTCAGTTCTGATTGTTTAAACACGGCTTCATCTTCTTCCATCGAGCGCAGGGATGTATAACTCATTTGTTTAGCTTCGAAAAACTTCCTTTCTCAGCCAAATCGAAAGATGTAAGTATCAAACCTGCCTAAAGTTTGAAAACGAATCTAACCATATAATTTCAAAAGTTATGGGTCGAAGGTTAGCATGAAATATCAAAACTAAGACCTAACTGTTTAGAGATGAAATTTTTAATGTACAAGCAATGATAATCAAAACTATGGACGTGGTCAGCTTCCTAGACATGATATCTACATTTTTCTTCACAAAGTATATACAAATGATGTTTGAATGAAGAGTTCCAAGTTTAAGAAAACTTACCTCTTGGTGTGAAACTTGAGGGACTTCGACAGAACCTTCAGGAACGATTTGGTGATGGATTAAGCCTGGTTCGACATCTTTGAGCTAGTGGGATCACTTCCTTGAGAGGGTTTTTTGAGGCCTTTGGGAGTGAATTCAAAGGCTGGTATATGGAAGCTGGGCGTGAATTAAAAGGCTGGTAAATTGGAGCTAATGGATGAATCAAAAGGCTCACTAACATATGAAGGGATTTGAGATTTTTGTATGTAAAGTCAGGATGTGCCAAATTTTGTGCTTGGGTGCAGATTCTGAGTTCAAGGAGTTTTTGAGAGTTTTGGAGTGTTTGAGGATTTTTTAACACAACAGCCTCTAGCCTTTTGATTTGAAAATTGTCTCTATATTTATAGAGAAAAGTTTATAGATGTTTTACACAAGGGATCTCTCTGTCGTAGGGTTTTGACTAGGTGACTTGCTTTTTTGAAGAAAAGTGGAAAACAAGTTTCAATGTGTTGTACAAGCATGATCTGAAGTTGTTGGGTACATGAGAGTTGGCTCATGCTTTTGATGTTCAGATAAAAATCAGGTTGGGAGCTCAAGAAGCTGACTTTGTGATTAAATTAATTTTTATGAAAATAGATACGTAGCTTTTTTCCATTTCGTCCAAAAATGGTATAATCCAGTGGATAAAGCTTCGAATCTTTGTGTAATGCATCACAAATTTGCATAAACCTCTGATTATGTAAAGATTTAGAAGCAACATAGCCTGACAAGTGAGATTTGGAGGATAAGGTAATGAGATTTGATCAATGTTCTTCAACCAAGCTTGCTCGAAGGAGGCTGAATGCCCAATCGAAGCTTAAGAAACAAGCTTGCTCGAAGGAGGCCAACGCCCAATCGAATCTTGTGAACCAAACTTGCTCGAAGGGAACCAATTCCCAATTGAAGCTTGTGAACCAAGCTTGCTCGAAGGAGGCCAAATTCCCAATCAAAGCTTATGAACCAAGCTTTCTCGAAGGAGGCCAATGCCTAATCGAAGCTTGTGAACCAAGCTTGCTCGAAGGAGGCCAAATGCCTAATCAAAGCTTATGAACCAAGCTTGCTCGAAGGAGGCCAATGCCCAATCGAAGCTTGTGAACCATGCTTTATCGAAGGAAGTTAATGCCCAATCGAAGCTTGTGAACCAAACTTTCTCAAAGGAAGCCAATCGCCCAATCAAAGCTTACGAACCAAGCATGCTCGAAGGAAGCCAATACTCAATCGAAGCTTGTGAACCAAGCTTGATCGAAGGAAGCTAATGCCCAGTCGAAGCTTATGGATCGAAGCAAACTTTCTCTTCTTTGATTTGATGCTTGAGAGCCCAATATGATCCATGGGAACTACATGGGGCATTAAAAGTTCAATTGTACTTGTGCAAATTCAAACTCTAGTTTTGAGTCATCAATGTTGAGGAAGTATCTTGAGCTGATCAAACCTTGTGCATTCCTGACCCAATAGAAATCTTGTGAGAAAATTCTTGAGAAATGAGAGGGAAAATTTTGGGCTACAACACATTGCATATAGAGAGTAAATGAAAGTAAGAGATAAAACATAGCAATTTTCTATTGAGTTAAAAAAGCTAAACAATTTGTCAAACACTTAGGGTGCAATCAAAATTTCAAAATTTTCCTTTGTGTTGTGTTGATATGAAAAAAACACTTATAATAAAAATTTATTATAAGCAACTCGACACACAATTCAAAACAAAAACAGTTTCGAAAAATTCTTACGCGTCGATAAATTACTCAATGCTATTTGACAAATCCATGTATGAAGGTTAAAGCAAGTAATTCAATAAAAAATAGACACAAGGTTTTGTTTAGGAAGTTCACCAATCATCCTCATTATGGCTACATCTCCCCCAATTCTAAATTTGGAATTAGGATAATTTCTTAATTTAAAAAAGTATAGTTACAAGAGAAGTGTTCAAGAGAAATACTACAAACTATAATCGTTTGATGATGATTCAACCCCTTCTCTTATTTTGATCTTCAACAATTCCAAGACCGATAGATGTAACCTATTCTCCTCTTAAGTTACTTCCTTAAAAGGATTTCAAACACCCCAAGGTTCCTTGCAAAGATTTCAAACACACCAAGGGATTTTTCACTCGAGTAAATCTGATAACACACTATCAACACAAGATCACCGATTCTATCATCCAATTCTTGTTACTTCCTTAAAAATATTTTAACCACTCTAAGGTTCATTGAAAAGATTTCAAACACTCCAAGGTATTTTTCACATGGATGATTCCTTCTCGCACGATCTTGCACAAAAACCCCCAATTCAACAAATGATGTTGGAGGAAAAAACCGATGGTTTTTCCGGATGAAGACCTCTACAAGAACTCAACCCAAACCAATTAGAAATCTTCAATTCTTCATCTAGATGGCACCCTGACGGAACATCATCACTATGTAATATTGGTATGTATGCATAGATTGGAAGGTTGAAGATGAAGAGAAAAATTAGGATAATTTTATGGTATCATCAAGTTAGAAATGATGCATGAATGAGTATTTATAGTTTGGAAAAGTTTAAGGCAAGAAGGAAAAATTCAGAATGAAAGAAAATGAAAATTTTACCAAAATTGAATTTATGTGTCGACCTCAAAATCGTATGTGCCGACACATACTTCATAAAAGGCTGCATGTGTCGACCTGAAAGACTCAGTGTGTCGACCTGAGTAAGTCAACAGCTACAGGCTTTAAAACATGAGTAAATGTATCGACTTGAAATATGGATGTTTTGACACATAAAATAAGAATTTCTGCAATTTCAGAATATTTTCAGTATGTGTCAACCTGAAGGATATATGTGTCGACATGTGACTTACATAAGCTTACAAAATTTAAAACTGAGTTGCATGTGTGGACCTGAAAATCGAATGTATCGACACATGCAATGAAAAATATGCGGAAACAGTTTTTCAATGTGTTGGGTCAATTTCAAAGTACTTTTTGATGATTTCTAAGAATTATAATGCAGAGGAGTTCCATAATACATAAGGATACCATCCACCATACTGAAATTCTAGCTTTCCGAGTTTTGACATCATGCAAAACATTTGATAATGAAGTTGCACTCACACCCGCAATTTACTTTATGAATTTACTTTCTTGCTCTTTATTTTAGCATCTTTATCATTCTTGTCATTTATATTTTTTCTCTTTACTTTTATGTCATTTTCCTTTTCTCCCTTGACCATTTTACTTTTATGCTATTTTTCCTTTGCTCACTTATGCCTTTTATGTTATTGTTATTTTCCTTTTGCTAATTTGTGATTTCTTTTTGTTTTAAAGACATTAATAATCGACTTTAACATTAAAATACTTAAGGATCTCTTTGGGCTATGGTTACTATCCCCTTGCATTTTGGAGTATTTAGACTTTGAGACCTTTGGACTTTGAGATCTTGTTGTTATTTTGTCTGTGTATTGGGAACTTTTCTATGTTAAGGTGTTATTTTAAAATGTCATCTAATACAATAATATTCATCTGAGACATCAAGTTCATGTTTATACCAAGCTTTCACCTGATGCATTATTATTAATCAGCTGATGCTTTTTATTTCATTATGTGGCTTTAATCCAAAGGAATGGGATGCATTGTTTGACTTGTGTCAAGATGATTTCTCTTGTTTGGTTAGATCTATCCTACCATAGGTTTTACTTAATGCTTTAGGATAGTACCTTCATATCTTACCCATCTTCTTCAATTTTAAAATCTTCTCCCTCTATTTTAAAACCTTCTTGTTTTAAACTTAAGCCACTTTCAATAAAAACATTGACTTTGTCAAGTTCATTTTCGAAACCTTTTTCTTAATCAAACCATAATCCATGTAATAAAAGTGGAACCTTTTTCTTCTAAGACAAAACCTTAGAATCCTTAACCTATCTTAGCCTTTTAGGATGTAGTGCGGTGACTATGAAGTAGTAGTCCTGAAATAGTTGATATGTGATATTGCACTTAGACGAGTTTCTCTTGAGAATATTACTGATTCCCAAGAGGATCGACTACTTTGGGAACCTTTTAGAACCTTGATTTATAGGTGGCTGAAACCCTTAGTCCATACCTTTTGGGTAGTACCTTTGAAATCATGCTCGTGACGTCGAACCTATGAATCCACCCATGTTTGTAGTCTTGTGTGTGATTGTTGCGTAATCATGCATTCATGCATCCATGAGCATTCTTTGACCAAGTTTTCAAGGAACTTAATAATTATCTTTGCAAATATCATATGTATATTTGATCGTGGATTTTGGAAGGAGAAACACTCAGAAGTACAATTTTAAGATTCCTAAGGTAGGAGAATTGAGAAAGTTGGGATCTTTGGTTTCTAATCCCGAGGATTTCAAGGGTAAATATGGAAGTTTGCTATCTCTTTTGGGTACCAACATGAAAAAAGGAATTCTCACAACTTTTGTCCAATTATACGATCTGTTGTACTAGTGTTTTATCTTTCCAAATTATCAGCTTGCTCCTACCTTAGATGAGTATTATTGTCTTCTTGGTCTACCTATTTCTAATCAGGCTCCATTCTCTGGTTTAGAAGAAGATCATAAACCTCAAGTTATTGCATCAGTCATTCACTTGAAAAAGTCTGAGGTTGAGGCTCATATGATTTCTAGAAGTGGTATTCTTGGGTTTACTGCCAAATTCTTGATGGGAAAAACTCATTCGTTTACTAGCATGAAGAGTATGGATGCTTCTCAGGCCATTCTTGCCTTACTCATCTATGGATTATTCTTATTCCCTAATATTGACAATTTTGTTGACATTAATGCCATTAAGGTATTCTTGATTGGAAATCCAGTCCCCACTCTGCATGGAGATGACAATTACTCCATTCACCTCATGAATTCTTATAAGGAGGGGGTGATTATTTATTGTGCACCTTTGTTATAAAAGTTATTTATTTTTGACTTGCTTCAGTATAGTGCATTTTGGGATCTCAAGGATGGATTGCGATTGTCTCATAAGATCATGTCTCTTACTTATCATTATATTATCTGGTATAATCAAGTTTATGATTGTAGCGGTAGAAATGCTTAAGACTAAGCCATTGGATTGACTAGACTTACACATATCAAAATAAAAATCGCCACCGCACTTTATTGTTTCCAAAGGAATGGGAAAAGAGCGAGTAACCCAAAAAGAGGGGGAAAGATTCGAGGTAAGGGGGTTGTTTATGAAAAGGGAAGGTATTAGCACCCTAAACATCTACGCTACTCCGCAGGAACCTCTTTGAAAAATCTGTATATTTTGGCTATAAAATGTTGTATGTAAAATATATGGTGGAGGTGAAAAAAGAAGTATTTTTTAATGATTTTTGCACCCTCCGCGGTTGCAAACCTTTAGTGCCAACGTACCACCTTTTATGCAATAGGGGATCAGGGTACACATAGTTTACCTTTTAAAAGATTTTAAAACACAAGTGTATTGGTTAATTTTATGAGGTAAGACATCATCGTCATTGTCCGTGTGGAAAACATACTTACTACCCACATTTATGAGAAAGGAGAATTTGCAGCATCTCAAAGCGGAGGATATGACTTGGATTTTAAAATCAACAATGCCTCACTCAACACCCAAGTGGAAAATATATCTCTTTACTAAATATTGTAAAAGCATAGTTATTTGCATCACTACAAGGATTGACAAGAGTCTAATCTTTTGATAAAGGTTTTAAAATAGAAATCCAAAGTGGAAAAATGGTTTGAAATGAGATTGATTGACTTTTAGTATTCTCACAAAAAAAAGTCAAAGTATTATTAAGTTGATTGAAGTTTATTTATGAAAAGGTTTTGAAAATGCATGGACCTAAGTCCAAGTTTATTATGAAAATGGTTCAAGTTTCAAAACAAGAAGACTTTTCAAAAGGAGGAAGAAGATTTTTGAAATTAAAGAAGATGGGAGGAGAAGAAGAGACTATTCTAAAGTATAAGGTAAAATCTAGGGATATGAACCATCTAACTAACAAGAAGCCAATACTTGACATTATGAGTCAAGATAGAATTCCTATTCTTTGGATTGAAACCAAACAAGCAAAGATACTAGATCTCTTGAGAGAAACAAACTTCAAATGTATTAAGTCTTCACAAAAATTGGGCAGAGTTACGGCTGTATACGGGTGAATTCCATATTACAAACAAAGTATGTAATCACAATAACCTGCACACGAAACAAACAAACAACCCATGTCTTGAGGTAAACCTCAAGAACTCCAGACAAAACATAAATTAAGATCACAAGGTCTCCAACAAAGGCCAAGGTTTCTAATCCTAAGTTCAAGAAGTCCAATACTCCATAATGCCAAGGATAGTAACCGAATAGTCCAAGTTTCATTAAAGCTTTTTATGGTTCATATTGATTATTAGGTGTCTTAAAAAAGGAAAAGAAAAGCTCAAGCGAGCAAAATAAAAATAACAAGAATATAAATTCTCAAGTGAGCAAAATAAAAAAGGCATGAAATGTAATGCTTAAAGTAAATGGTACATAAAGCATAAAAATAAAAGCATAAAGTAAAAACAATTAAATAATTAGTGGTTAGTTGGATGACCATCTTGAAACTTGCATTTGGAACTCATTAGAGGATTGGTAGAACCAAAGCCTCCACACAATAATTTGCATTTGCTTTTTGTCAAGTATATCATCTATTTGGAATCCTCAAAAGTACCATTTAATGATTAATGATGTTTAAGTGATTCGCGTTGACCAAAAGTGTTGTAGATCCATTAGAGGATTGGTAGAACCAAAGCCTCCACACAATGAATCTCAAGGTGATTGGATTAAAGAGATCAAATCAACATACTTGGGCTTGCAAACATAGGTTCAGGCCACGAATGATCATTTATTCGAATCGGGACAAAATTTAACGCTATGTTAAGAAATCGTAAGTGGACTTATATAGAAGTCGCACCTATTTTGAGGTCGGTCAATAGAAATCTATGCACCATTTGTTTTGAGACATGATATAGAGATCATGCTCCAATAACACTTAGTGCAATAAGAAAGGGATAAGGCGAAGAGGGGTGGGAAAGAATATACAAACCACATTTGAATTAAAACTTAATCAAACTATTATTAAAATCATTCATCCATTTTTGTGGAGTTAGACTCAACCATGGAGTTTGAGGAACTTTGACAATTTTGAACAACCTTCTTATACCAACACTTTTGCTTTGTAAATAGAAGTTGTTGAGGATGATAATGAGAACTCATAGCCACCAAAACCACTTCCATATCTTGAGAATTGAGAGAAATATGCACTTGTGACCAATGGGAACAAAGCCTTGTCCAAACATGACAACTTCTTCAATCAACCCCTTGTACCTTTGAATCAATCTTGATAACTTTGAAATTTGGTGAACCAAGATAAACATTTCCATGCAATTTCTTCCATAAGAAATTCAATGGTGATGTTTTAACTTCTCAAGCTTTATTGACTAGGGCATGGAAATAAACTTATCAACCCATGGATCAACTTCCTAAGCCACATTGCCTTTACCTACATTAATAACAAGTAAGACAAAACAAAATTGTATTTTATTAATTACAAGGAAATTCAAAACAAAACATGCATGATCACAAAAGAAAAACAAGTCAAGGTGGTTGGTGATTCCTCAAAGAGCAAAGCTAAAGATTGGGAGGAGAACCAAAAACCCTAATGTGACCTTGTTGTGATTGAATTAATATGGTATGATGAAGGGATCTCATGGGGAAAAATTGGGGTACAACAGCTGCCCTTATTTAAGTTTCTTATATCCGAAGATACGAAGGTTAAAAATCTTCGTGTCGACGCGATCAAAGATACTTAAATATAAAACAAACCCTATTTTTGGCCCTAAGATGCCATGCAATGATTATGAGTATGAATGCATATGAACAACTTCAAAGGGACGCAAAACACCACTGGCGATGTAGCAAAGAAAATAAGGATCAAAAGAGAAGCCCGACCAGGAAAATAAATCACTGGTGAACCAAAAAGACCTGATTCATAGAGAATGGTAAAAAGTCAAAGGATACACCAACTTTTACTGAAGGAGAAACCACCAACATTCACTGAAGGTAGAAAGAGAAAAGAAATAACAACACCGACGTTCACTAACGGTGAGCTACCAACGTTTACTGAAGGTAGTGAGAAAAAATCATCGATGTTCACTGAAGATGAACTACCAACTTTCACTGACGGTAGAAAGGTAAGAGATATCATAGCACCGCCGTTCACTAATGATGAAATACCAACGTTCGCTGAGGGTAGAATAAAGATAACAATCACCAACTTTCACTGATGGTGAACTACCAACATTCACTGAAGGTAGAAGGAAAATATCATAGCACTGCCGTTCACTGACGATGAACTACCAACATTCACCGAGGGTAGAAAAATGATAACAATCACCAACTTTAACTGATGGTGAACTACAAACTTCCACTGAAGGTAGAAGGAAAATATCATAGCACCGTCGTTCACTGGCAATGAACTACCAACGTTCATTGAGGGTAGCAAAAAGATAACAATCACCAATTTTCACTGATGGTGATCTACCAACTTTCACTGAATGTAGAAGGAAAAATATCATAGCACAGTCGTTCTTTGACGATAAACTTCCAACGTTCACTGAGGGTAGAAAAAAATAACAATCACAAACTTTCATTGATGTTCATCTACCAACTTTCACTGAAGGTAGAAGGAAAAATATCATAGCACTGCCGTTCACTGATGATGAACTACCAACATTCACTGAGGGTAGAAAATAGATAAAAATCACAAACTTTCACTGATGATGATCTACCAACTTTCACTGAAAGTAGAAGGAAAAATAGCATAGCACCGCTGTTCCCTGACGATGAACTATCGACGTTCACTGAGGGTAGCAAAAAGATAACAATCACCAACTTGCACTGATGGTGATCTACCAACTTTCACTGAAGGTAGAAGGAAAAATATCATAGCACCGTCGTTCACTGACGATGAACTAACAACGTTCACTGAGGGTAGCAAAAAGATAACAATCACCAACTTTCACTGATGGTGATCTACCAAATTTAACTGAAGGTAGAAGGAAAATATCATAGCACCACCGTTCACTAACGATGAACTACCAACGTTCATTGAGGGTAGCAAAAAGATAACAAGTTTTCCCATAGTTCTGGCGTTTCACCTAGAACGGGTCTCAACTTCTTCTTTAACCAAGGCATTCCTCCTAGAAAGTGTAATATATAAGTTGTCTCAAATAAAGAGACTACCACTTGCAAAGATTTCACAACGAATTGTCTCTACGATAACGAAAAGACTTGCCATCCACTGGAGTAATTTGACAATAAACTGAAAACTATCCACTCATGGAGAAGAGAGAAAAAAAATAACGTCGACTTTTACGGGGAAGTATAAGTTACTGAAATAAAGAGACCTGCTACTTGCTGTTATTGGAAGGATTGTAAAAAATGACTTTCGTGGAAAGCAATATGACTTCATAGGGAATGAAATATGACCTCCTGGGGAATGAATCATGACTTCCTGGGGAATGAATCATGACTTCCTGGGGAAATGTCAATACATTCCTGCTAAGGAGATAAAGTCTTCTCGTGCAAAATAAATGCACATTCTCAAAACAAACTTGAAGGTTGCAGAAATCCAAAGTAATAATATTGTTGAGGATCAAAGATTCAAACCAGAAATAAACTGGAGTAAAGTAGTCTACCAAAATACATCCTTTGGGAAATAAACTCAAGAGGGAAACCCAAATCATCCAGACAAAGAGCTGTACAGGAAGGCTAAAGCAAAAATCTTCCACGAGGGATAACTCAGTGGGGAAATTGAAAGAATATACACTTTCTACTTAAGGCCGACACTCTATTAGAGAGAGGACAACAGAACTCTGTAGAACAAAGTAATATGTCCACAAAATATTAACGAATGTGAATGAGCAATGATTTGATAAATTTAACTATGCATGGTGTATGCATCAATGTATGAGTGTTATCATGTATATGCTGACAAATCAGACATATAACACTGGGAGTAACCAGGCAAAACTAACTCAGGCACAAATAACACTCGGCTAAATCGCCTCCAAGATGAACATTCCATAAGAAAAATAAGCACGAACCGAGGAAGCAAAATCATATTTCATGGCTTAACTTCACTAGGGTGGAACATAATCCGGGAGGAAACAAATCATAGCGACAAAATAGTACAGATGCAGGGATACAACATCCTTCTCCAGGCTTCACTGGGGAATAACACTCATACTTCAATGGGAAAACAAATGTTTTCACAGTCCGCGCTTCTATTGGGGATTCCAATACTGATTTCAAATAAGGCAGATTGACACCATATCGACAAAACATCAACTGAGGATTTCGAGGTGACTTCAATGGAAAAATATCATACAGGCTTCACTAGGGGAGATAGTGCCTCATCATCGAGATATCATCGGGGACCTCGTGCTGACTTCATTGGGGAGATGCCAACATCACATCACATCGAAGAGGGGAAATCCAGATACTTTCTTCACTGGGGAAAGTAGAGATACGTTCTTCAATATTGAGGGTAAGTATTGCACCAACTTCTATGGGGAAAAAGTATGAAATCTCATGGGGACAACAAATTGAAGAGTTAAGAAGTCAAACATTATAGCAAGGAATCAAAATTATGGGGATTTTAAATCAAACCCAACACTTGGCGAGTGAAAACCTAAAAAGTTGATAACCAATTCAACACTTCTTAAATAAAACACTGCCCTTGTCTGACTATCGAGCAATCAAACGAACTGCAAGTACTGCCGAGAGGGAGGTGCTTTGCAAATGAGTCCAACTCAGCATGCACGGGGAGAAAAGACTTCTATCAAATAGTGATGCCTTCACTAGGGAACCATGGATTGAACCTTAATATCATGCAAACTTATTCCAACAAAAAAAGTCCTGGGATAGCCTTCCTGAGGAATCAAGAAGTTAACATTATAGAAAGAGGCAAATCCCTGGGGATTTTAAATCAAACCCATCACTTTGCGGGTGAAAACCTAAAGGGTTGACAACTGTCTCATCACTTCTTAGAAAATAAACCACCCTAGTTTAGTTGCCTGGGAAATAAATACCAACAATATTTCCAATACTGTAGAAAGAGCGACATTTTGCAAATAGTTCCATCTCAGCACATCAAGGAAAAAATACCTTAAGTCATATGAGGGAAGACTTCGTCGGGGAATCTGGAATAGAGACCTCAGACCATGCAAACCCAAAAATCAGAAAATGAACTAACACTTGACTGGGGACATTGGGATTACAAACCCAATACTGCACCTTACATCAATTGGTATCATCTTCAATATACGCAAACCAGCGAAAACGAATTGAGAAAACCTTCCCGGGGAAACAACACTTCCCAAAATTTACTGGATTTCGTCTATTCCTAGGATCACGACTTTTGTTTTCCTCTTGAATCACAAAATCTAAAGTAAAAGTAAGTTGTAAATTCTTTTTGAAAAACAATTTTGTTATTCAATCTTTTTGCTTTGAAAATTATTATCAATAATAAATGGAGTCTTTGTAAGCTGAATAAAAATAAGAACTACAAAGAATTGGGTAAAAGCTCAAATTTTATTGATAGAATGGTAGTCTGCAAATGTCGAGACTCCATGGATAATTAAAAGTTTGGAAAATGGTAATATATATAATGGAAAAGATACATTGAGATACAATGACCACTATCCCCTCTAACAACTTTGAAATCCTGAGCAGTAGCTTCTGTTGAAGTATGGTGAGGACCCAAGAAGATTGTTGCTTCAATGATTAAGTCTTGCCTGATGTAGTTACTCGCCAAGAAAGTCCCTAACTTTTGCCTAAGATGCCCTTGCAGGTTTTCAACTTTGTGGGAAATTTTATTCTGTTTATGTCTATAACTTTTTCCTAGACCGCCCTTTCGGGTTTTCGGTCTACCGAGACGCTCTTTTTTTCCTAAGCTGCCCTTTCGGGTTTTCAACTTAGCGAGTTGTTCTTTTATTTATTTAGGAAAAGTATTTCTTGACTACATCAGCATTCATAGGACGTGGGAACTCCTCGCCATCCATAGTTTCAAGAATTAATGCACCTCCTGAGAAGGCTTTCTTAACAACATTTGGGCCCTTAAAATTGGGAGTCCACTTGCCCATAGAATCAGCGTTAAAAGACATGATCTTCCTGAGCACGAGGTCGCCTTCTCTAAACTTACCAGGTTTGACCTTCTTATCGAAATATTTCTTCATGCTCTTCTAATATAACTTCCCATGACACAAAGCCGTCATTCTCTTCTCTTCGATCAAATTCAATTGGTTAAACCTGTTCTGGACCCATTCAGCCTCTGACAACTTAGTTTCTATTATCACACGCAAAGAGGGAATCTCAACCTTAATCGGGAGCACAACTTCCATTCTATACACAAGGGAGAACGGGGTTGCTCCTATTGAAGTGCAGACAGAAGTCTGATATCCATGTAAAGCAAAAGGAAGCATTTCATGCCACACTTTATAAGTAACAACGATCTTCTAGATGATCTTCTTGATATTCTTATTAGCAGCTTCAACAATCCCATTCATCTCCGGCCTGTACGGAGATGAATTGTGATGGACAATCTTGAATTCTTCACACAGTTTTGTCATCATCTTATTGTTCAGATTCGATCCATTATCGGTGATGACTATGCTCGGCACACCATACCAACATATGAGATTATTCTTAGTGAAGCGCACTACCACATGTTTAGTAACATTATCATATGAAGCAACTTCCACCCATTTGGTGAAGCAATCAATTGCTACCAAGATAAAACAGTGTCCATTCGAAGTTTTGGGTTTTATCATTCCAATCATGTCAAAACCCCACATAGAGAAAGGCCACGGGGAAGAAATAACATTGAGAAGTGTCGGAGGCACATGAATTTTGTCCGCATAAATCTGGCATTTATGGAACTTCTTTGCAAATCTTTAACAGTCAGATTTTGTTGTCATCCAATAGTAACCTAGCCTTAGCATCGTTTTAGCCATTGAATGTCCATTGGCATGAGTTCCAAATGAACCTTCATCAATCTCATGCATCAACATGTCTGCTTCGTGTCTATCCACGCATTTGAGCAAGACCATGTCATAATTTCTCTTGTACAACACATTTTCAATGAGTAAGAAGCTGCCAGTCAATCTTCTCAATGTCTTTCTATGATCGGTGGGAATGAGAACTGACTGTTTTGGAATGTTAGTTCGCGTTTT
Organism: Vicia faba; assembly: GCA_948472305.1. NCBI lineage: Eukaryota > Viridiplantae > Streptophyta > Magnoliopsida > Fabales > Fabaceae > Vicia > Vicia faba. Next base: position 1,488,771,871 of record OX451736.1, read on the forward strand.
GCGTTTGTTTTTGCAAAATGTCGCGGTAAGCAAGAATCGCCACCGTCTTTTATTTTATCCAACAAGGAAAGGACAAAAGCACAGAAAAATTCCTTTTCGAGATGTTTCTCGGGTTCGGGAGGTGGATTATAGAAAGGGAAGGTGTTAGCACCCTTTCTATCCGTGGTTATACACGGGCTCTTAGGTACTTGCTCATTATGTTTTCAAAAGTTTGCTTTTCTTTGTGTTTGTGGGTTTGAAAAGAGTTTTTTGTTTGAAAGGAGTGTAAGTGCGAAAAGTTTTGTTTTGTTTTTAAAAGGAGCAATTACTTAAGAACATCTACCTACTCAAAAAGGAATTAAATTGTGCAAGTGTCCTTTAGACAATGCTATCCAACTATTGAGGAGTAGGTAGCATCGTTGTTGGAGTTTTCGGGTCAATTCGATTAAGGGACGTGTGGTCACTAAAGCAATGTTAGGACGCCTTAGCGGTAACCCTAATGTCTTAGATCATTTTATCTGAGGCAACCGTTTCGAGGCAACTTATGATCTTTGGACAAGAGGGCGACCTCTAAAACTTCCTATACTTAATGACCATGTTCGAGGCAACCAAGTGAGGTGTACTCTAAGAGTGGCATGTGCGAGTGTATTGTTTTTTCAGTTATATTATCTTTGTACATGTTATGGGTGATCTATTGTTGATTTTAAATTAAGATTGATCTTGTCATGCATTGCCTATTATTCAAACATCTAACAGTTAATGGTTGCAGAAATTAAATTGCGGAAAGTAAATCTAAGCTATTACAAGGCGTCGGGTATTTACATCGCCAAAGACAAACCCTTTAAAAATTAAATTGCGGAAAGTAAACAAAAGCGATAAATAAATAAATAAAGATCCTAAGTTAAAAACTATTACATTCTCGAAGCAGTTACAATATTGAAATATGGATCAAAAAATAATACGCGCGCGAGAAAACTTAAATCAGAGTGCCTTAGGGTTTTGACCCTTTTAAATAAATAAAGCATATTTTTTGTTATTTTTTGAATTAAAAATTAGTCTAAGTTAACAATTGAATTAATTAAGTAAATGAAAAATATTTTTGGTTTTTTATTATTAATTAAAGAAATAAAATAAGAATGGTTAAAAGATATTAAAACCCTAATTCTATGTTAATTTTAATTTAATGCAAAAGATATTAAAATTGTACCTAATTAAACTAAATAAATTAATTAATGTTTATTTACAAAAATAATAAAATAGTGAAATTAATAAAAATATTATTTTTTAGGGTTTTCTGATTTTATAGAAAAAAATATTAATTGGTTAATTTTGATAATAATAATTAAATAAAATAAATATAGAGAGAAAAAGAAATAAACCAAAATGGGGGTTTGGCCTGAAGAAGGTGTTTGAATGGCAATTCCCATGCCCAGAACGCTTCAGCCTTGTTGGACTTTTTGAGATCCCACGCGTGCTTGTTGACCAATGAGCAAGGTGGTCCATCAACTTTAGCCAATAGATCTGCCTGGTGGGCCACTTGGGATTTGATGGGATGAAGATCATGGTGATCCACGCTTTGGGGCGCTGCACACGAGTACATGAAATAAAATTGCATAAAGTTTTGGGGGACCTGGGATTCGAACCCAGGTCCCAATACTCACATGCCAGCGTGCTTAACCACCCAACCAAACTGCTTCAATTGTTATAATAATACAAAATAAATGATATATGGACAAAACATTTACTATGCCTGAAAAATAAATAAAAATTGGCGCGTTGTTTAAACCGGCCAATGGGAAGAGGACGCGTAGTCGTCTTCTTCGTTGAAATAACTAGGTTTTTACCTGCGGATTTTGTCCACAGCTAAATTCCTAGGTGTGTCCTAGAATTCATCCTAGGCCGTAGAAATGCAATCCAAAGCCATGGCTGACTTCGTCTCTCCTCCCTGAGTATCCCTGTATTAATTATTCGCCTTGATTTTACCTGTACACAAAATGCCTAAAAAACAAGAACAAGAACCCTAGAATCGGGCATCACAGTATGGTCCATAAAAATCAAATTGAATGATGCAGAATTGATGGAAATTGAATGGCAAGCATGATAGTGCAATCAAATTGGCAAAAAGATGCAAGGAGAATGATTTACGATTTCATGTGCAGAGCATATTCGTGGAGACTTATAGTGAGTTTCATAGGGTCTCAAGGCCTGGTTTTGATTGCTACAGCTTCACAGGATACCAGGCAAGGGAGCTATGTCCAGCTTTTTGATTGAATCAAGCCCCAGTGTTGTTTTTGATCTCACACTTTTCAAGCTTTTTCACTAACTTGCTCTGGCCGTTCCAGCAGTGTTCTATGCGTGTTCTAGGTTTGTGTGACTTGTGTGAGTGTTATAGAATGAATTAGGTTTGGTCTTTTGGTCTGAAATCAAGTGCATTGAAGATGGAAGATTGGATTTTGATCACCAAAACCAAGTTGCCATATTTGCATCAAATCTGAGATTTTGTGCATGTTTTGACTTGGCACGAGTTTGATTGAGTTGCATATGATATTTGCAAGCTGTATTGATCACAAGAATCCCCTTACATCAATTTTTAGATTTTATTTGATTTAATATTGATTAATAATGAATTAAATCAATAAAAATGAAATAAAATAGATAAATAAATGTTTGGTCATGAAATTAAAGATGGAACACGTGTGTGGCATGACAAGACTATATCAAGTGGAAAAAAGTGGGCCCTTTTGTCAAAAATTGGAGTTTTGAGGATAGTTTACTTTTGGCAAATTTGGAAAAATGCCCAACTTCAACAATGCATAACTTCTTCAATTTTGAACTTTTGGAGGTGTTTTTGGACTTTTTAGAAACCTTGAGATGTCCTATAATCAACCCTTTTGGTCTCATCGCATTTTGATGTTCCATGCTCAAGTTATAAGCTTTGGCAAAAAAGGTGTTTTTGTTGACTTTCAAAAATGACCTATAATGTCCAAATTTGTAACTTTTTGTGAGTGCATTTCTTGATCTTGGGGTGTGAATATGGATTGTAGGAAATTGCATCCTCTTCAAAATGAGATTTGGATGGGTCATTTCTCATAAAGTATGAGAAAGTTATGCTTGGTCAAATTTGAGTTTACTTTTCCTACAAAACCCTAATTTAGCAACTTTTAAATCTTGATGAATCTTGAGCAATCCTTGATGAATCATGATCAACCCTTGATCAAATGATGAATTATCCTTCAAAATGAGAATGTTGACAAAAAATCTTGAGGTTTGACTGTCTGTAGGTCACAGTTGACTTTTGCCCTAGCACAGTCAATTTTTGGGCCTCTTGAGCAATTGACTGACCAAACTTCCTCTGCAAGGCTTGAAATCTGACATGGATGAACTTGAGAACATATTAGGACATTGGGGAGAACTTGAGGTCATTTGGATGCAAGGACCTTGATGCAACACAAAACCCTAATTTTGACTTGACTGCCTTAGGAGGTGATTTGACTGTCCAAACCTTGAGCCAACTTGAGCAACTTGAAGCTTCTTCTTGACAAGTCTTGAGAAACATGGGAGGGAAAATTTTAGGGTATAACAGTTGCCCCTGTTCAATTTTCTTAAACCTGAGGATATAGATAGGCTTTCGAGCCTTTCGTGATCCGAAGGTGGAAGATAATTGAACACTAGAGTGCCTAGAAATTTGCACTCACATGGTGTAGTATCAGCATTGTGATGTTGGGAATGGGCTTACATATGCCATTTGGAGACTGCTGGTAGGAGGATGGGCTTACAGATGCCATCTGTAGGGGTGTCGATCGCGTAAGAGATTCCTTAGCGAGAACTTGCATACCTGTTGTTGAAGAAGATTCCGCTGGGGAAGTCTAACTTTTGTTGAGATTTAGGAACTTGCTTGTACTTCAACTGAGAGAATGCCTCGGTTGAGTCTGAAGAACCTGTCCATAATTCAACTGGGGGGAAACATCTTCATCAAGATCTAGGAATTGTCTCATGGTCAATGGAGTATATCGTTGAGGTTATAGAACTCGTACACACTATGACAGAGGAAAACATCAAGATCTAGGAACTGACTCGTGCTCAATGGAGTATACCGTTGAGGTTATAGTACTCGTCCACACTATGACGCAGGGAAACATCTTCATCAAGATCTAGGAACCGTCTCGTTCTCAAAGGAGTATACCGTTGAGGTTATAGAACTTGTCCACACTATGACGGAGGAAAAACATCAAGATCTAGGAACTAACTCGTGCTCAATGGAGTATACCGTTGAGGTTATAGTACTCGTCCACACTATGACATAGGGAAACATCTTCATCAAGATCTAGGAACTGTCTCGTGCTCAATGGAGTATACCGTTGAGGTTATAAAACTTGTCCACACTATGACGGAGGAAAACATCAAGATCTAGGAACTGACTCGTGCTCAATGGAGTATACCGTTAAGGTTATAGTACTCGTTCACACTATGACGTAGGAAAACATCGAGATTGAGAACCTTATCTGAAATTCAACCGAGGATAAATCAATTGAGATTTAAGAACTGGTCAGGTCTGCGACTAAGCTGAGAACTTAACTGCATCCTTCCTGGAAGGTAAAAGGTCAGTCATATGCAATGCATGAGATGGATCCAACAATGATGTTCTCAACATAAATGAGATTGTATGGTATGATTCGTATATGCATGTATCATGATGTATGGGGATATAATGTTTTAGCTGGGGAAAATAAATCCCGGAGCTGCTGGAGAGTAGAGCTGAGTTCTTCGTTTCCGCTGGATGATGAACGAAGATGATAAACCTGTAGGAGAGAAGAACTCCGTTGAGGGATAAACTGATGAAGAGATTACTCTGAGGGGAAATACTCTGGGGGGAAGAGACGTTCTGCTGAAGATTTTAGCGATAACTCCGCTGGGGATTCTGTTGATAAGCTCTGTTGGGGATTTTAATGATGAACTCCGCTGGGGATAGAAAGAACTTCGCTGGGGATGATCTTTTCGTTGCAACTTGCTGAGGATAACCAAGTTAGACTCTTGTGAGGATAACCTTCTGAATTTGGCTGGGGTGATTTATTTGCGCTCTGCAAGGGATAAGCTTCCAGAATCTACTGGGTAAGATGATTCAACTCTAGTGGGGAAGCTTTTTTAGACTGCGCTGGGGAAATGGTTCCACCAAGGGTATCTTGTATTCTGCTGGGGAACATTCTTATATTCTGTTGAGGAATATTAAGACTGTCGGGGGTATTCTTATACTTGCTGGGGAATGTCTTTATACTCCGCTGAGGAATATTAAGATCTTCTGGGGATACCCAACCTTTTTGGGGCTGATGGTAGATTAACTCTGCTTGGGGAGAGTATTGCTGATTCGTTCATAGTGGCAAGTCTCAGTGGGGAGAGCTACCAATACTGTCTTACTCTGCGGGGAGTGAAAGTATCTTGGTCATATTCTTCAGCTGAACCTACCTTGGTACCTTGGTGGACAGAGCAACTACACTGCTCGGACAATTCTTATTGCCCCTGTTTCTGATATTACCAGTGATTCTTCCTTTGTTTCGCATGTAAATATTTATGGGCAGCAATTAATATCAAATGCATATATCAAAAATGAACATTGGAAGTTCTTTGCAAAACAAAGCAGATAAAGGAAAAACAGTTTGAAATTTGTCTGAAAATGAATTTGTATTGATTTTGAAGTTTGCCTGTAAATAGGCGTTTTTTGTACAAGAGGCTGACGTCCTAGTAAGAGGGCGCCGCCGAACAAATAAAATTTATACAATTTGTGAAAAGAAAACAAAACAGCTATATGAATAGTCCCACCGGGTTCCAACTCTGCTATTGCCTTTATATCTTCAAGCATCTCATCACTTTGCTGCTTAGTTGAAGATGAATCTGATTGATTGGTGTCGTCCGAGCCTAATAGTTGATACCGAAGTCTGGATGCGAGGCGATCTAATGAGCCATGGTGTTACGCTTTAATCCCTAACTTTTTCCTGGACCGCCCTTTCGGGTTTTCAGTCCACCGGGATACCCATTTTTGCCCAAGCCGCCTTTTCAGGTTTTCGACTTGCCGGGTGTACATATTTTTTTCATTTTCATCCCTTATTTTTGCCCGAACCCTTTTGGTTCGCCGGGAAGCCCTTATTTTTGCCTAGGCCAGTCAACCTAGCGGGTCTTTAATTATGCGTAGTATCTTTTTACTATGTCTGCATTGACGGGGTGAGGAAGGTCGTCACCATCCATGGTGGTTAGAATCATAGCTCCTCCTGAGAAGATGTTCTTAACCACAAATGGCCCTTCGTAAGTAGGGGTCCATTTACCCCTGGGATCACCTTGAGGTAGAATAATGTGCTTGATTACCAAGTCCCCAACTTGATACTCTTGTCGTCTAACTTTCTTGTTAAATGCCTTGATCATCCATTTTTGGTACGTCTGACCATGACAAATAGCAGTAAGTCTTTTTTCGTCGATTAGGTTTAGTTGATCAAGTCGGGTCTGAATCCAGTCATCTTCACTCAAACCTGCATCCTTCATGATCCGGAGAGAGGGTATCTGAACTTCAATGGGCAAGACTGCCTCCATACCATAAACCAAGGAATATGGTGTTGCCCCTGTTGACGTCCGTGCTGAGGTACGGTACCCATGAAGAGTAAATGGTAACATCTCGTACCAGTCTTTGTATGTCACTGTCATCTTCTGCACAATCTTCTTAATGTTCTTATTTGCTGCTTCGACAGCCCCATTCATCTTTGGCTGATAGGGAGAAGAGTTATGATGCTGTATCTTGAATTGCTCGCAGAGCTCGGTGATCATTTTATTGTTGAGATTGGTACCATTGTCCGTAATGATCCTCTCTGGTACACCATATCGACAGATCAGATTGTGCCGAATGAACTGTGCCACGACGTTCTTGGTTACGGTAGCAAAGGAAGATGCTTTCACCCACTTTGTAAAGTAATCGATCACTACCAGGATGAAACGATTCCCGTTGGATGCCGTAGGTCTGATCTCGCCGATCATATCAATGCCCCGCATTGCAAAAGGCCAAGGTGCTGTCAAGATGTTCAGAGGAACTGGAGGTACGTGCACCTTATCAGCATAGACCTGGCACTTGTGACATGTCCGAGAATGCTGATAACAGTGAGCTTCCATTGTGGACCAGTAGTATCCTTCCCGAAGGATTTTCTTTGACATGGTATGTCCACTAGAATGAGTTCCGAAAGTACCTTCATGCAGCTCTGTCATGACTCTTTCTGCTTCCATCTTATCCACACAACGTAGTAAGGTCGAATCATGGTTACGTTTGTAAAGAATGCCATTGATGATGAAGAACTTTGCCGCGAACCTCCTCAGAAACTTCTTGTCATTAACAGACGCACCCTCGGGGTATTCTTGAGCTTCAAGGTATCTCTTCACCTCATGATACCAGGGCTTTTCTGTTACCTCTTCAGTCTCAAGATCACAGTAATGTGCAGGTTCGTCCAATCTTTCAATAATGATCCGGGGGGCCTCGTTGTCCCATTTGACTTTAAACATAGAATACATTGTAGCTAGCGTGTCCGCCAACTGATTCTCCTCTCTTGGGAAGTGTTCAAAGGTTATCTCCTCGAAATGGGGAAGAAACGTCAATACATACTCCTTGTAAGGAATAAGATTCAGGTGTTTCATATCCCACTCTCCTTTGATCTGACTGATCACGAGAGCGGAATCTCCGAAGACACTTAGAAACTTAATCCTTAGGTCAATTGCAGCTCGAAGACCCATAATGCATGCTTCATACTCCGCCATGTTGTTGGTGCAGTTGAAACACAGTCGGGCGGTAAATGGAGTATGAGAGCCTTTAGGAGATATGATCACAGCACCAATGCCATTACCCAAAGCGTTCGAAGCTCCATAAAAGTACATATACCATCGGGATCCCTTCTCAGGTCCTTCATCCGGTCCCGGTGTCTCACAATCAGTAACTACCATGATATTCTCGTCCGGAAATTCAAAGTTCATAGACTGGTAATAATCCACTGCCTGATGTGCCAAATGGTCTGCCAATACACTTCCCTTGATTGCTTTTTGAGTTATGTACTAGATGTCATACTCAGTCAAAATCATCTGCCATCTTGCTATTCTTCCGGACAAGGCAGGCTTTTCGAAGATATACTTGATTGGATCCATCTTTGAAATCAACAGAGTAGTGTGAGTCAGCATATACTGTCTCAGCCGGCGAGCAGCCCATGCCAAAGCGCAACAAGTTTTCTCAAGCAGTGAGTATCGGGTCACAGTCGGTAAACTTTTTGCTAAGGTAATAAATAGCATGCTCTTTTCGGCCAGACTCGTCATGCTGCCCCAGCACACACCCCATTGAGTTGTCAAGTACTGTCAAGTATAAGATCAGAGGTCTCCCTTCATCTGGTGGCATTAGAATAGGTGGCTCCTGGAGATACTCTTTGATCCTTTCGAAAGCAGCCTGGCATTCATCATTCCAACGTATCACTTGATCTTTCTTCAGTAACTTGAAGATTGGCTCACAAGTAGCAGTTAGGTGCAAGATGAATCGGGAAATGTAGTTCAGACGTCCCAGAAAGCCTCTGACCCCCTTCTCTGTCTTGGGAGCTGGCATCTCTTGTATGGCTTTCACTTTGGCAGGGTCCACTTGAATACCTTTGTCTCTCACGATGAAACCCAGTAGCTTACCAGACCTCACCCCGAAGGTGCACTTGTTCGGGTTCAATCTTAACTTGTACAACTTCAACCTGTCGAACAACTTTTGTAGATGGTCAAGGTGTTCCTCCTTAGTCTGGGACCTTGCAATCATATCATCGATGTATACTTCAATCTCATGATGGATCATATCATGAAACAAAGCAACCATGGCACACTGATATGTTGCCCCAGCATTATTCAATCCAAAAGGCATGACCTTGTAACAAAAGGTGCCCCACTGAGTAACAAAGGTCGTCTTCTCCATGTCTTCGGGAGCCATCTTTATCTGATTATAACCGGAGAAACCGTCCATGAAGGAGAATACCTTGTGCTGAGCAGTATTGTCAACCAGAACGTCGATGTGAGCTAGAGGGAAGTCATCCTTAGGGCTCGCCCTGTTCAAATCCATGTAGTCAACACACATTCGAACCTTACCATCCTTCTTAGGTACAGGAACCACATTGGCAACCCACTGAGGGTAAGAAGTCACTGCTAGAAAACCGACGTCAAACTGTTTCATAACTTCAGCCTTGATTTTCTCGGACATCTCTGGGTGCATACGGCGAACCTTCTATTTTACGGGAGGGCAGTCTTCCTTGGTAGGCAGGCGATGAACCACAATGTTAGTATCCAACCAAGGCATATCTTTGTAAGACCAGGCAAAGATCTCAACATAGTCATGCAGCATTTGAATCAACCGCTGCTTCACACTAAACTCCAAGTTTGCACCGATCTTGACTTCTTTCTTGTTTATTTCAGTACCCAGATTCACTGTTTCCACTGGCTCTTCATGTGGCTGAATGGCCCTCTCTTCCTTGAGTAGTAGTCTTGCAAGTTCACCCGGCACTTCGCAATCATCTTCACCTTCGTCTTCGGCTAAGTTGATCGGATTTTCGAAGTCATAACTGGCAGTAGCAGAGTCGTTACCAGTGAGATCCAGAGTGGATTGAGACCTGTATATGTGAGTGTGTGTAAAATAGTTGTTTTGCAATATATAATAAAGAAAAACAAGGAGCGCAAAATTTGAAATGCAAGAAACTTCCAATGCTTTTATTAATGATATATGAAAATGGCACACAAAAGCCCTCACAAATGAAGCCACGGTGCCCCGGGTAAGACACCTGGCCATAAAGTTTCAAAACATTGTCTGTTACAAATTTAAAACAAAAAGTTTCATTACTGGGTGATAACTAAAACGGGCATAGAATCCTTCGCTATCCAGTTGCTTAATCCACCGTTGGTCGTAGGGTAGATCCAACTATCGATATCAAACTCTTCATCGTCGTTATCCCTGATAGCATTCACCCCCGCCTCTTGTTTAGGCTTCTCTGGTGCTCCGAACTCGATCTCTTTCGCATCAATCAAGTCTTGGACCTTGTTCTTCAAAGCCCAACAATCATCCATATTATGCCCCGGGCTATCGGAGTGATAAGTGCAACGGGCGTTAGGGTTATACCTTGGTGACGTTGTATTTGAATTCTTCGGAGCTTCTTTTAGAATCACCAGATTGGTCTTCAGCAACTGTGGCAGAATCTGAGACAAAGTCATGCTGAGACGAGTGAATTGCCTTCGAGGTCTCTCGTCCTTTTGTTGATTGTGATGCTGAGGAGCACCAACAGGTTTTGAAATAACAACCGCGTTGACAGCTTGGCGGTGTTCAGGTCTATCTTGTCTTCTTGCACTATAGATAACACTAGACTCTTTCTTAAACGGTTTCTTCTCGGTGCTCGAGGAGGCACCCTTTTGTATCTTCCCGGCCTTAATACCAGCTTCAATCCTCTCACCAGTCAAGATAAGATCTGTAAACCAAGCTGAAGAGTTTCCAATCAGATGATTAAAGAATGGACCATACAGGGTCCCCAAAAACATATCAACAAGTTCACGATCAGCCAAAGGTGGTTGCACCCTTCCAGCAAGGTCTCTCCATTTCTGCGCATACTCTTTAAATCCTTCACCCGTTCCTATTGACATACGCTGGAGTTAGGTACGTGTAGGAGCGAGATCAGAGTTGTACTGATACTGCCTATAGAATGCAGTAGCCAAATCTTCCCAGCTGCGGATACTGGCTCCGTCCAACTGATAGAACCACTCAAGCTGAGTCCCTGAGAGACTGTCTTGAAAGAAATGGATCCATAAGTTCTTATCAGCAGTGTAAGGCTGGATCTTCCTCACATATGACCAGAGATGCAGCTTTGGACAGGAAACTCCGTCATACTTGGCAAAGGCAGGTCCCTTGAACTTATGGGGAATCACCACCCCAGATGATAGACCCAGATCTCCAAAGTCCAGACCGGGCACCTTCTGAATTTCCATAGCGCTCAAACGGTCCTCCAGCTGTTTATACTTATCCTCAGCAGGAGGATACTGTTCTTCATCATAGTCCGTCTCATTGTCGGAGACCATAGGGCTAGGAGCCCTCCTCTCTTGTGGACTATCTTTCCCTCCAGATGAGGTGGTCAGATCAACTTCATTCTGCAGCCCGTTTCCAAACCTGCATCCAGTGTTGAACAGGATGGTCCTCTTCTTCTTCTTCTTATTCTTCTTCTCTTTCAGGATCAAGGTCTTCAGTTCCTGCTGACCCTTGGCTAGATTCATGAACAACTCTTGAAGCTGGGCATTCTGGGCCTGAAGGGCCTTGATAGCTTGCTCAGTTGAAGGTTCAGCAGACATGATGATTGCTGAAATAAACAGCGAAGAAGGTAAGAGACCTGTAATGGGTACCTGCTTATGGAGTGCATGGGATGAAATGCGTATGATTTATAATTTCAAATACAATTGAGATTCAAATTTGTAAACAAGAAAGGAAACACACTTTATTAGATTTAAACTTCAAATTTTAAATTGTTCAACAAACTGCCCTTAGGCGTTACAAGAATGGAAATACTGAAAAGTAAATGAAAACTGTAAAAGAAATCCTCAAAGTTCCATCAATGCTCCCATGGTCTCTTCTTCTCAGTGCGGACATGATCATTCAGGATCCGCTCGTTCTCCAACTGTCTGTTCAGCTTCTGGATCTTCTGCTCTTGTTCATTGAACCTCTCCCGATAAGATTCCCGTTCTTCCTGCAGTTGCATCCAAGACCTCTTCAGCGTCCCAATGTCAGTGGGTATATAAGGGTGGAGAATAGTTGGAAGAACCCCCTCCTCATTAGCAACTTCAAGAGTAACAGGCCTGACAGCTTCATATGGCATACCTAGCTTCTGGGCACGGATGCGGACCCATATGAGATATGGATCCATTGGCAAAGAAGTCTTTGGTCCCAACTCATGCGGGTCAGATTGGTGAACTCTGTCCCAGGCCCTTATGAATCTATGACGCAGCTCGTCGCTATCTCCCTGAAAATCAAAGATGATATGAGGCATCAACATCTCATGAGGCCCTTCTCTTCTGGCTCTTCCAAACTGACGGAGAGCTAAACATGGGTTGTAAGAAATTCCTCCATGGGTTCCGATCAATGGAACATTAGGATACTCTCCACAGCGATCAATGACAGTCACCTCATCCATACCTTTGAGAGTCCAGATAATGTCATTATTAGAAAGAGACATCACCTTATAAGCCCAGCCCATTCCTTCTTTGTTCTTCGGTACAGACTTAGGGAGGTGCGAAATAAACCACCTCGACAATAAAGGAGCACAGCACATCAAAGTTCCCCACTTTCGGGCAGTACGAGCATAGAGATGATGAAGGACGTCACCCAAGAGAGTGGGTACGGGATTCTGAGAGATGAATATCTTGATGGCATTAATATCAACAAAAGTGTCAGGATTCGGAAACAATACCAGACCATAAATCAAGAGAGCCAGAATATCCTTGTACACCTTGAAGTCAAAGATGTCCCAGAAGTAATTAGCTTTGTCAACCAAAAACTTAGCCATAAAACCCTTAGCTCCACTTCTAGTCTCCCAGTTAGCCATTACCTCCTCTTTAGTCAAGTGAAGGGCTGCAGCAATTTCTTCGGTCTTAAGAGTCTTTTCCCAACCAGTAAACGGAGTTTGTTCCAAAAAAGAGATACCAAGCAGCTCAGAGAACTCTTCCAGAGTAGGAACCAGATGGAAGTCTTGAAAGGTGAAGCAATGGTATAGCGGATCATAAAACTGGACCAGGACACTCATCATTTGTTCGTCCAATTTTGAAGTGACCAAACTGAGAAGAGAACCACGCCTTCTGATGAAGGAAGTAGTGTCTGGAATCCTGACAACCAAATCTTTAAGCAGGGTAGGTACTTGGACAAAGTTGATCCGGATAGTATTCCTACGCATGGGCATCATGATGACCTACAAAACAGAGCAAAGATGAAACCCTCTTGTCTTTGAAATAGGTTAGTCCTTATGCAACATGTATGTAATGTTATGATGTCATGATGTTATGGTAAAGGCACACCACAAGTATCCACAAAAAGCAAACATGGTAAAGGCACACAAGTCACACTGAGAGCCCTTAGATTTCAGGCTGGCATGAAGCTTAGGTACTACCCTCTTTCAGTTCAATTGGTTAAGACCTGTCCTAAAAATATTAATCGGGTTCTAGAGGATCTCAATATCACTAACTACCCTCCATCGGTCATAATTCCAGTTTAGCAACCTTTTCTTGCGGCCAGAATCATCGCGATAGTTTAGCCTCAATGAGTGTAGCATACTGCTACTATTCTATGGCCAAGTTGGTCAATTTAAGGTTCTAAGGTCAGTTGGTGCTTAATGACTCCTTAGAATACCCATATTCTCCTCGTTCCAACACAAGGGATATCGGTATAGACTAAGGTGTCACACCAACATAGCTACTGCTTCATCCGTGTCGGTCTATGCCGGACAGATCCCTCACAATTTATTGCTACTTACCTAAAGGGTATCCCCATATCCGGGTTAGGATCTATAAAACTCCGATGCAAGCCCACAAAATTAAAGCATACAATTGAAAACATAGTGATCTAATCCTAAGGTACACCTCACTTATAAGTCCCCAGCAGAGTCGCCAGTTCTGTGATTGGTGGAAATGGGAACTGACTGTTTTGGAATCTGGTTCGCGTTTTGCGTTTGTTTTTGCAAAATGTCGCGGTAAGCAAGAGTCTCCACCGTCTTTTATTTTATCTAACAAGGAAAGGACAAAAGCACAGAAAAATTCCTTTTCGAGATGTTTCTCGGGTTCGGGAGGTAGATTATAGAAAGGGAAGGTGTTAGAACCCTTTCTATCCGTGGTTATCCACGGGCTCTTAGGTACTTGCTCATTATGTTTTCAAAAGTTTGCATTTCTTTGTGTTTGTGGGTTTGAAAAGAGTTTTTTGTTTGAAAGGAGTGTAAGTGCGAAAAGTTTTGTTTTGTTTTTAAAAGGAGCAAGTACTTAAGAACATCTACCTACTCAAAAAGGAATTAAATTGTGCAAGTGTCCTTTAGACAATGCTATCCCACTATTGAGGAGTAGGTAGCATCGTCGTTGGAGTTTTCGGGTCAATTCGATTAAGGGACGTGTGGTCACTAAAGCAATGTTAGGATGCCTTAGCGGTAACCCTAATGCCTTAGATCATTTTATTCGAGGCAACCGTTTCGAGGCAACTTATGATCTTTGGACAAGGGGGCGACCTCTAAAACTTCCTATACTTAATGACCATGTTCGAGGCAACCAAGTGAGGTGTACCCTAAGAGTGGCATGTGCGAGTGTATTGTTTTTTCAGTTATATTATCTTTGTACATGTTATGGGTGATCTATTGTTGATTTTAAATTAAGATTGATCTTGTCATGCATTGCTTATTATTCAAACATCTAACAGTTAATGGTTGCGGAAATTAAATCGCAGAAAGTAAATCTAAGCTATTACAAGGCGTCGGATATTTACATCGCCAAAGACAAACCCTTTAAAAATTAAATTGCGGAAAATAAACAAAAGCGATAAATAAATAAATAAAGATCCTAAGTTAAAAACTATTACATTCTCGAAGCTGTTACAATATTGAAATATGGATCAAAAAATAATACGCGCGCGAGAAAACTTAAATCGGAGTGCCTTAGGGTTTTGACCCTTTTAAATAAATAAAGCATATTTTTTGTTATTTTTTGAATTAAAAATTAGTCTAAGTTAACAATTGAATTAATTAAGTAAATGAAAAATATTTTTGGTTTTTTATTATTAATTAAAGAAATAAAATAAGAATGGTTAAAAGATATTAAAACCCTAATTCTATGTTAATTTTAATTTAATGCAAAAGATATTAAAATTGTACCTAATTAAACTAAATAAATAAATTAATGTTTATTTACAAAAATAATAAAATAGTGAAATTAATAAAAATATTATTTTTTAGGGTTTTCTGATTTTATAGAAAAAATATTAATTGGTTAATTTTGATAATAATAATTAAATAAAATAAATATAGAGAGAAAAAGAAATAAACCAAAATGGGGGTTTGGGCCTGAAGAAGGTGTTTGAATGGCAATTCCCAGGCCCATAACGCTTCAGCCTTGTTGGACTTTTTGAGATCCCACGCGTGCTTGTTGACCAAGGAGCAAGGTGGTCCTTCAACTTTAGCCAATAGATCTGCATGGTGGGCCACTTGGCATTTGATGGGATGAAGATCATGGTGATCCACGCTTTGGGGTGCTGCACACGAGTACCTGAAATAAAATTGCATAAAGTTTTGGGGGACCTGGGATTCGAACCCAGGTCCCAATACTCACATGCCAGCGTGCTTAACCACCCAACCAAACTGCTTCAATTGTTATAATAATACAAAATAAATGATATATGGACAAAACATTTACTATGCCTGAAAAATAAAATAAAAATTGGCGCGTTGTTTAAATCGGCCAATGGGAAGAGGACGCGTAATCGTCTTCTTCGTTGAAATAACCAGGTTTTTACCTGCGGATTTTATCCGCATCTAAATTCCTAGGTGTGCCCTAGAATTCACCCTAGGCCATAGAAATGCAATCCAAAGCCATGGCTGACTTCGTCTCTCCTCCCTGAGTATCCCTGTATCAATTATTCGCCTTGATTTTGCCTGTACACAAAATGCCTAAAAAACAAGAACAAGAACCCTAGAATCGGGCATCACAATATGGTCCATAAAAATAAAATTGAATGATGCAGAATTGATGGAAATTGAATGGCAAGCATGATAGTGCAATCAAATTGGCAAAAAGATGCAAGGAGAATGATTTACGATTTCATGTGCAGAGGCATATTCGTGGAGACTTACAGTGAGTTTCAGAGAGTCTCAAGGCCTGGTTTTGATTGCTACAGCTTCACAGGATACCAGGCAAGGGAGCTATGTCCAGCTTTTTGATTGAATCAAGCCCCAATGTTGTTTTTGATCTCACACTTTTCATGCTTTTTCACTAACTTGCTTTGGCCGTACCAGCAGTGTTCTATGCGTGTTCTAGGTTTGTGTGACTTGTGTGAGTGTTATAGAATGAATTAGGTTTGGTCTTTTGGTCTGAAATCTAGTGCATTAAAGATGGAAGATTGGATTTTGATCACCAAAACCAAGTTGCCATATTTGCATCAAATCTGAGATTGTGTGCATGTTTTGACTTGGGACGAGTTTGATTGAGTTGCACATGATATTTGCAAGCTGTATTGATCACAAGAATCCCCTTACATCAATTTTTAGATTTTATTTGATTTAATATTGATTAATAATGAATTAAATCAATAAAAATGAAATAAAATAAAATAATAAATGTTTGGTCATGAAATTAGAGATGGAACACGTGTGTGGCATGACAAGACTATATCAAGTGGAAAAAAGTGGGCCCTTTTGTCAAAAATTGGAGTTTTGAGGATAGTTCACTTTTGGCAAACTTGGAAAAATGCCCAACTTCAACAATGCATAACTTCCTCAATTTTGAACTTTTGGAGGTGTTCTTGGACTTTTTAGAAACCTTGAGATGTCCTCTAATCACAACATTTGGTATCATATCATTTTTATGTTCTATGCTCAAGTTATAAGCTTTGGCAAAAAAGGTGTTTTTGTTGACTTTCAAAAATGACCTATAATGTCCAAATTTGTAACTTTTTGTGAGTGCATTTCTTGATCTTTGGGTGTGAAGATGGATTGTAGTAAATTGCATACTCTTAAAAATGAGCTTTGGATGGGTCATTTCTCATAAAGTATGAGAAAGTTATGCTTGGTCAAATTTGAGTTGACTTTTCCTACAAAACCCTAATTTAGCAACTTTTGAATCTTGATGAATCTTGAGCAATCCTTGATGAATCATGATCAACCCTTGATAAAATGATGAATTATCCTTCAAACTGAGAATGTGTACAAAAAATCTTAAGGTTTGACTGTCTGTAGGTCACAGTTGACTTTTGCCCTAGCACAGTCGATTTTTTGGCCTCTTGAGCAATTGACTGACCAAACTTCCTCTGCAAGGCTTGAAATTTGACATGGATGAACTTGAGAACATATTAGGACATTGGGGAGAACTTGAGGTCATTTGGATGCAAGGACCTTGATGCAACACAAAACCCTAATTTTGACTTGACTGCCTTAGGAGGTGATTTGACTGTCCAAACCTTGAGCCAACTTGAGCAACTTGAAGCTTCTTCTTGACAAGTCTTGAGAAACATGGGAGGGCAAATTTTGGGGTACAACACTTTCTATCTTTATTCGATGCACCAATCGGGTATTCTTAAGTCTGAAGAAAATGCTTGATATCGTAATACCAAGGTTTCTCATCTGCTACCTCTTCTGTTGTAAACACATGAGCGGGCATATCCAGTCTCCGAACTATAACTCGAGGTATATCATTCCAAGGATTCACTTGATAGATAGAAGCCAAAGTTTCTAGAGCATCCTCCATTTGATTTTCGTCTCTAGGGATGTGACAGAATTCTACTTTATTAAAGAAGGGTAACAATCTTCTAGCATAATCTTTCTAAGGGAATAAGTCGGGGTGACGAGTATCCCACTCTCCTTTAATCTGACTTATTACCAAAGCTGAATCGCCATACACATCTAGAATTTTAATTCTGAGATCAATAGCTTCCTCGAGACCCATGATGCAAGCCTCATATTCTGCCATATTATTAGTACAATCAAATGTCAACCTTGTAGTAAAAGGAATGTGTGATCCATGTGGAGTGACAATCACAACACCAATTCCTTTACCATAAGCATTCACAACTGTAGCGGTGAAAATCAGAGATCAAGCTATTAATTAACTTGACTCACAAAAAGCAAGAGTCTCCACCGCGCTTTATTATTTCCAAGGGAAAAGGGAAAAGAGCGAAATAAAACCCTAAGATATGCAATGTAAAGTAATATTTAAAAGTAATGAAAATACAATGTGTTTTAAAAGAGATCGAGAGTTCGGGGGTTGGTTATACAATGGGAAGTTATTAGCACCCAATGCATCTGCGGTACTCCACAAGAACCTTTTGAAATATCTGTTTTTGGTTAAAATTGTTTGTTTAGTTAAATGGGTATGGATGAGATTTTGAATACGACGACCTAGTGTTAAAGTTTTGACTTAAAAGGGGTGTGAGTTTAAAAATTGATTTGTAGGAGATTTGTCTTAAGATTAACAAAACTAAAAAAGTATGAAGGGATTTCACATAATCGTATTAGATATTCGATGACATGAAGTCAACAAATTAATTCTTTCCCTTGGATTTAAAACCACAGCCAGATAAATAAGCTAAGAGTATATCAAACCTCAGGTGAAAATAAATCACAAGCCGACAGCATCAAAAAAACTTGATGTAAGATAATACTCCAAGCATCAGATAAAGTGCCTCAAGTGAAAATAAATCACATACGAGAAAAGCGTGTCAGGAGAGGAATCATATAAAGCTCAAAGAGGATGGATAAAGCTCACGGTGTCAGATAAGAATCCCTGCATCACAAGAGATATACCGACAAATCTAACAGCACGGGGAAGCTTATGTGCGTTCGCACAATTTTCAGAAGTTAATCGGAATTAAAAATAAAATCACAATGCAATGAAAATAATATTTTCAAAACCTGAATTTATTTACAAGTGAAGTGAATAGACAGTCAAAATATTATGTACAAGTATATATTTACAATACCAAATATTAAATCAAAATAGTAAGGTAAAAAAGGAATAATAAAAAAGTATAAATGCGCTATGCGAGAACGAACACTTGAAACAGTTCTCGGAAACCTTCAAAGTAAACAAACTCGTTAGTAGCATAAGCGGTATAAAATGAAGGAAATTGCAACAAGATTTGAATTTATGTTAGTAATCACAAAGTACAAAAATCAAAATGAACTTGTATGATGCATATGAACAAATAAATATTTACACAAATCAAAATCAAGAATTCATGATATTGTTCAATGTAAACACAAAAAATCAGCATTATCAAAAGTTGGACAACAACAAATTATGCACAAAAAGCTCATGAAAATCAATTTTCAAGTGATTCAAAACTTATGTACAAACACTAATATTAAACCAACAAACTTTGTGAATTGAATTCAATTTGAAACATCATCAAAACAAATTTTAAAATAACTTAAACAATAAAACAACATCAACACCGACAATTCCAAATTAATCAACTCATGCCAAAATTACATTAAGTCCAAAAAGTGATGAAAATAAGTTTGGAGTGCAAGTTTCAACAAGGATAAATCCGGGCAGCAACTCGACAATATGTCGGTGCTCCAAAATCAAAGAAAAGTCTCAAATTCAACTTGAACAATTTAATCCAATTTCAATATCATTTTCAATACTTGAATCAACTTAAGTTAGAAGACAATGTCATCCTTAAAATTCAAAGCTAGATTCAACAACCAAAATTGACATCAATAATTTCGAACGAATACTTAGACAACAACCACAAAATCCAATTCAACACACACCTTATCATAACACCAAATTGATATCAATATTTCCATTCAATTTTAGCACCAATCGCAACAATGCAAGCATAACTCCATCGTTAAAAAATAGCACAGATGACTTCAAATTAACATCTTCAATATTCAGTTTAACACAAATGGAAGAAATTAAATGCAAAGGTAATAGGGAAATTGAATCTTACCAATTCACCAAAATGGAATTGGAAATGGAGTTGTTGTTGTTTGCACGAAACATGAACGCTGAGATTCGACGCGAGCAGAGGGAGCTGGGTGCTGGAAGTAGCAGAAAAAGAGGTTGCGGTTGTTATTTTAACAGAGTGTGAAGGCCGAAAGTGAAGGGATGACGGGTTGGGATACAAATGGTGAAGATTGTAGGTTGAGGATGGGTTAGTTACTGTGATGAATTGCAAAGGGTTATGAGGCGGAGAGTTGATGGGTTGATAATGTTGGTGAATTTAAAGATGGAATGGAGTATTAATAGTGATGTGAGGAAGGTGGTGGTTTGGGTTGAAGATGAAGTGGATATGTGTGGGTGACGGTAATGGTTGTTGTTCACGTGAGAAGGTGAGGGAGATGGTTTTTGTGGTTGTTTGAAGAAGAGGAAACATAAGGTGGATAATTGATGGAGGAAGGTGGTATTGTGTTTGTTCTGTTTGGAAGAGGAATAGAGAGTTAAAGAGAGGAAGCATTTACTGTTTGCTTTTTGTTTTTTTTTTCTTCCTAGAACAAAGAGTGAAATAAGCTTTAAATAGGAAAGTGAAAAGGAAAAAAAATGATACCAAATTAATCATGTCCGTTCAAAATTTAATCTGTATGTATGAATCCACAAATTAAGCTATCAACCAATAGAAATAGAGCAAGGTGTATTTAATATTTTTTATGACAAAAACGCCCTTAATGATAAAAATGAAATAAAAAAAACTGGAAGTATTAAAATTAATTCAATATGACATAATTTTTTGAATTTTTTCTGAATAAAAAATAAAGACCCAAAATGACTAAAAACGATAAAAAAAACGGACAAAAATTTATCCGAAAAAATAAAATGAACACATTAAAATAAACTACATGTCACAAAGATTAAAGAAAAAATATTCAAGAAATCAAAATCAAAATAAAATGATAATAAAAATATCAGGCTAAACAGACGTTTACGGTTAAAAACGAAACTTCAAACTGTACCGAAAAAATAAAGCGAGCATACCGTCATAATCTAAGCAAAACGCAGATTCATAAAATGATCGGTAAAAGGTGAAAACTTGAAGTATTTTCTCGCTAATTTTCTGCACAGTGTCGAATCGCTTTTAACAGTCTGTCTATAAAACCGAAATATTTTTATTATCGACATATAAACAACTTGGAGCAATGCAAGAAAATAGTAAACAAATAAAAATGAATGAAGTGAAATGCCGGGTATTTTACAACTGAAAGACGATGCAAACTTTGATTTAAACTGACTTTTTCTGGTCAACTTAAACACGACTAATGATGCAAAATGTGATGAATGAAGATATTTACTAATGATTGTGACCAAATAACAAAATATGATATGAAAGTACGACTAAAACATATTAGGGGCGAAATTTAGGGTGCAACAGTTGTGCCTTGATGAATTAGTCTTCAAGAATCCACAATCAACCGTACTTCTGGCTTGGGAGACTCAAAACCTTAATTGAGGCGCGACACCTGATGCTCTTGATTCAGACCTGTCTCTGCACATGAAACAAAAGAAAACATGAATATACACCTTTGTATGCGATTAGAAATTAGTGATACATGGGCTAAAAATGTTCAAAACACTTGACAATCTTCGCATAGTCAAAGCTCGAAGGTGAGAGGTTAAAACCGACCGTATTTTGTGACCTTGACTTATGTTTAAAAATGCAAAAATAAAAATGGGATCTTAGGTCAAAAATTTGGGTATGACAACAACTTCATCAAATATCATGCCCCAGCGAGATTCAGGATCAGGACCTTCCTCAAGCAATGGTTCATCATAATCTTTCACTTTCAAAAACATCACATCCTCATCAGGGAAATCATACTTCACTGACTGATAATCATCAACTGGTTGGTGAGCAAGATAATCTTCCAACATGCTGCTTTTAATAGCTTTTTGAATGCGGTATTCGATGTCATATTCAGATAACAGCATCTTCCAGCGGGTAATTCTCCTAGTAAGAGCAGGCTTTTCAAAAATGTGCCTGATTGGATCCATTTTGGAGATCAACCAAGTAGTGTGATTCAACATATACTGCCGCAAACATTTTGCCTCCTAGGCCAGAGCACAACATGTCTTTTCCATAATGGAATACCACGACTCACAATCAGTAAACTTTTTACTGAGATAATAAATGCCATACTCTTTCTTCCTTGTTTTATCTTGTTGTCCCAGAATACAGCCCATGGAATTATCTAACACTGTCAGATACATAATCAATGGTCTTCCTTCAACATGAGGGAGCAAGATATGAGGTTCAAGCAGATATTCTTTAATACTTTGAAATGCCCTTTGGCAGTCATCTGTCCATACACAACCTTGATCTTTCTTTAACAACCTAAAGATTGGTTCACATGTTGCAGTCATGTGGGAAATGAATATGGAAATATAATTCAAACACCCGAGGAACCCTCTGACTTGCTTTTTAGTTCTTGGCGTTGGCATTTCTTGAATTTCTTTGACATTATAAGGGTCAACTTCAATCCCTCTCTGGCTAATAATGAACCCCAACAATTTCCCTAATCGAACACCGAATGTACATTTATTTGGATTTCAGCGGAGACGATACTTCCTCAAACACTGAAACAACTTCAACAAATCTTCTATATGCCCTTGTCCAGTCTCAGATTTAGCAATCATATCATCAACATATACCTCAATTTATTTGTGCATCACATCATGGAATAGGGTTTTCATAGCCCTCTGGTACGTTGCAGCAGCGTTATTCAACACGAAGGGCATCACTCTGTAACAGAATGTTCCCCAGGGTGTGATAAACGTTGTTTTTTCCATGTCCTCAGGAGCCATCCTTATTTGATTATACCCGAAAAATCCGTCCATGAACGAGAAAACTTTGAATTTTGTTGTGCTATCCACTAACATATCAATGTGCGGCAATGGAAAATCATCTTTTGGACTAGCTTTATTTAGATATCTGTAATCTACGCACATGCGAACTTTTCCGTCTTTCTTGGGTATTGGGACAGTATTGGCAATCCACTGAGGGTACACTGATGTCACAAGAAAATCGGCATTAATCTGCTTTAGAACTTCCTCTTTGATCTTCACTACCATATCAGGGTGAGTTCTTCGTAACTTCTATTTGATTGGCGAACACTCTGGCATCAACGGCAAACAGTGCTCTAAAATATCTGTATCTAGACCAGGCATATCTTGGTAAGACCAAGAAAAAATATCCACTCTTTTAACATCTCAATCAGGATGCTCTTCGCATCAGGATGCAATAATGCTCCAATATTGACTTCCTTCGGATCTTCTTCTGAACACAAATTGATTACTTCCAATGGCTCTTTATATGGCTGAATGGCATTTTCCTCACGCTCAAGCAACCGTGAGACCTCTTCTGAAATCTCATCATAGACTTCTTCTTCGGCCCCATACACAGGACATTCAAAGATGGGAGAGCATACAAGGTCATTATATTCAACGGGTTTTTTAATTAATCTACACATATGATTTTGATTGCTTTTAGAAACTGACTCATATAACAAGTGATCATGCAAATTGAATTTCAGTTATCATTTATTTTGAAAGGTTTTTTCAGATTACCATTTTCCAAGAAAAAGCAAAAATAAAGACACAATTTGAGAAACAAAGACAACTTTTATTATTGATTTTAAAAGATGGCATGAAATAGACCTTTTGAATGACACTTTGAAACTTGAACCATTAAAAATATCCAAAAATTGAGAGAGTCATGAATTGTTGAAGTTGGCAAAAAATCTTGCAATGACCTATAATCTTTTGTATCCTTGAGGCATCCTACATCCATTTTCTCACTTTGCACATAAAAGAAGGAATAAATTTCACATCCTTGAGATCATTTTGGAAAAATATTGGGCTCAAGTTGATAACAATTGACCAAGTTATGATCATTTGAAGTCACACATGGGAAGTTGGGGGTTCATCTGGAAGACTTGTAATCTTTCTTCATCATTAAGTTTCTTCCACATGAAAAATCCTTGAAGCTTTTGAAGTGATTTGTTAATAACCCTTTGAAGAGAAGGATGTTTTTGGAATCACTCAAAAATACCAAAAGATGAGCAAGATATACTTCTTTGAAGTTTAAAACCCTAGCTCTTAGGTAAAGAAAATGCTTTGAGGAACTTTGACAATTTTAAACAACCTTCTTGTACCAACATTTTTTCTTTGTAGATAGAAGTTGTTGAGGATGATAATGAGAAATAATAGCAACCAAAACCACTTCTATATCTTGAGAATTGAGAGAAATATGCAGTTGTGACCAATGGGAACAAGGCCTTTTCTAACCATGACAACTTCTTCAATCAACCCCTTGTACTTTTGAATCAATCTTGATAACTTTGAAATGTGGTGAACAAAAATAAACCTTGGTAAGCTATTCCTTCCAAAACAAATTCAATGGTAACTAGGGCATTGCAATAAACTCATGAACCCATGGATCAACTTGCTAAGCCACATTGCCTTTACCTACACTATTAACAAGTAAGACAAACCAACATTTCATTTTATTAATTAAAAGGAAAGTCAAAACAAAACATGCATGATCACAAAAGAAAAACAAGTCAAGGTGCTTGGTGATTCCTTAAAGAGCAAAGTTAAAGATATGGAGGAGAACCAAAAGCCCTAATGTGATCTTGTTGTGATTGAATCAATATGGTATGATGAAGGGATATTAGGGGGGAAATTTGGGGTACAACAGTTGCCCTTATTTAAGTTTCTTCTATCCGGAGATACGAAGGTTAAAAATCTTCGTGTCGACTTGATCAAAGATACTTAAATATAAAAACAAACCCTATTTTTGGCCCTAAGATGCCATGCAATGCTTATGAGTATGGATGCATATGAACAACTTCGAAGGGTCGCAAAACACCACTGGGGATGTAACAAAGGAAATAAGGATCAAAAGAGAAACCCGACCAGGAAAATAAATCACTGGTGAATAAAAAATACTCGACTCAAAGAGGATGGTAAAAAGTCAAAGGATACACCAACTTTGACTGAAGGCGAAACTACCAACATTCACTGAAGGTAGAAAGAGAAAAGAATAACAACACCGACGTTTACTGACAGTGAGTGTTGCGATTGGTTTTTTTAATCAAAACCGCCACTATTAGTTTTAATCCTAGGGAAGGGAACCTAACAGAAAACCCTAATTCGTAGACAGAGATTCTAGGTTTCGGACTCAATTAGACAAAAGGAAGGTGTTAGGCACCTTTCATCTACCTTGTTCACAAGGATATTAGCCTCTAGGTTTAGGTTTGGGGTAAATAGGGATTTATGTTTTAATTAGAAAGAAAAGTGACCTAATTTTTTAATAGGGGAAGGGTTTGTTTTTTTTATAGGAGAACTCGCTACAGTTTTTGATTGTATGCCTATGTATCCTCTTATGAGGAATCATAGTCCCAATTTGTAGTTAGTATGGGTTGGTGTTTTTTAGGGGGTTGCAAACATATTTTGAATCACTTCGCACTTGGTCGGGAGTAGTGATTGCGGAGATTTTGACTGAATGCGCAGTAAGCCAAAACTAGTTTGAAACCCTTTTGTAAAAAGACAGTTGATTAGTTTAGTTTATTGCGAAAATAATTTTAAGATTTGTTGAATAATTTTTAATCGTATTATTTGCAAAGATCTTGATTAATGCATGATTAGAAAAGATTTAATGCAAATAATATATAAAACAATATATGCAATTTTAACATAAAAATAATTTATTTGATAATATAATAGTAATATTTAAATAGTAAATAAAATATATTAATAATAACATTTACATAAAAGGGATTATAAATAATAAATGATAATTATAAATAATGATAAAATTTAGATAATTATAACAATATATAATAATAATATGAAAATAAAATAATAATAATATAAATCACTATTTGATGATAATAATAATAATTATTGTAAATAAAAACATATATGTATATTTATAAAAAAAATTAGAAATAATAATTGAATTATAAAAATAAATTAAATTAAAGGGGGGTGTAAATTCTAATTAACGAGTAAACAAGGAGGTGTCTTTAGAAGGCGGGATTACGTGGGCGAGGGTTTATGGAAAATAAGGTAGGACTTGACCTACGACCGTTCGATCACGATCACGCGGAGGATAACAAGGGAGTATGATTACTATTGTGAGCCAGCGTGCATGGAATTGAAACGGATTACATTTTATTTTTATTCACTTACATTGTTTTGTTGTTACAGAAAACTCCACTTATTCATCTTCCTATCTCTCGTACACACAAACCCTTTCACTCTCTCTCACTTTAACCCTAATTCCCAAACCACCACCGGCGGCGCTCTACCAAAACCCCAACACGAATCCGACCCCCAAAACCCCCTAAATCCCAAAAGTAACAATAAATCAACCAAATAAAAAAGCTAAGTCCAGTTACCCGTTTGCGATTTCGCTTGCTCTCTGCTTTTGAATGTTTTGGATTTAGTATTGATCTCTTCTCTCCATCACTTTTGTAGGTTGCGGTGGAGCTTGAAGGTGGTGCGGCGGCGGATCAACAAAGATTGTGGTTTCAGATAATGAATCCCCAATCGTCCTTCTCTCGGATCATCAACCAACGACAAGGTTATTTTCTCTTCAGTGCTCTTCACGCAAACCCTTCTCTGTTCTTTTCTTTTTCTTCTTCTCTGTATCCTCCCCTGTATTAAGCTTTTTTCTATGTATTTTTTAATTCCCCTATTCTTGTTCTTTCTGCCAATATATATAGGGATAGGAATTTAGGGCTTATGAGAATTATCATATATTAGGGATTAAATTTGCTCTTAGAATGAATTTTAGGGATTGCTAATTGATTGAGAAAATATTGTAATTGATATAGTATTGATGGAGATTTGTACTGGTATTGCAATTGATTCTGTTGCTAGATTTGTTTTCTAATGGAGATTGATTCTGTAATATTTTAATTGAAGATTTGATTTTGTAGAAGAATTAGATTTTTGTACTGTAATAGAGCTTGGATTATGTTGCCAATTCACTGTAATAGAGATTGAGATTTGTAGAGATTTGGATTTGATTGATACTGATATTGTTTTATTGAGATTGGATTTACTTTAGTTTTTAGATTTGATTTTTTTAGTGAATTTTTAAACACTTTTTGATGACAAATGCATAAAATAAATTAAATATTATTATTAAAAATTACCTAAAATAGAAAAACAAAAATAATATTTAAATAATAAAAAACATGATTTTTGGGAAGATTTGAATGTAATTTGAAATTGAAATGAAATTAACAAAAATAGAATAAAATAAATCATCAATCCAAATAAGTAAAACCCAAAAAGAAATCAAATTTTTAAATTTATAATTATTGTAACCAATTACATTGATTCTCTCCTAAAACAAATATTACTACCTAAAATACAAAACATAACAAAATACAAATAAATCTTTTTATATTTTAGATTTTTTTGGTTATTTTTAGAATCAAAAGTGAAAAAAAAACAAAAATAACTATTTTTTAAAAATTCATTAATTAAAAATATGAAATTTAATATTTAAATATTTAACAAATGATTTTTTTAATGATTTTTATAAATGGAAATAAAATTAATAGCAATAGACAAAGAAATATAAAAAATGTTAAAAAGTGCACCATAAGAGATTCGAACTCGCGACCTTACGCTTTCAAGCTATGTTTCCTTACCAAGTGTGCTATGTTATTTGTTTTAAAAAAGAAGCCAATTGAAAGTATATGAAGACGAGCAATTATTTGCTATTTTAAAAATACAAATAATTATTATATTTTTACACAGACTTGAAAGTGAATATTTATTAAAAACCCCAAAATATTAATGCAATTAAACCAAAGGAATTTTACCCTATAAAACCCAAGTTCAAAAAATAACTTTGACGGTAGCACTAAGGCAGACAAATTTGGGGTATGACAGCTACCCCTATTTAATAACTCTTTGATTGAATGGCGCGAGAATGTGTAGGTCTTTGTTCATTCAAATCAGAGATTTATTAAATAATAGAAGACCCCAAAATTTGACCAACGGTTGGCTAGATATGGTTACGCTGATATAGCATACCCCCAAGAGTTGGCTAGATAGGGTTACGCTGATATATCATACCCCCAAGAGTTTTGAAGAGAACAAGCAATGTATCGCTTACCAGGATTTAATTAAAGATGAGGACGATGATTTTGAGCTTGAGAGAGCAATCTTGTATGTCTTGGTTTTGCTTTAGCTTATTCATCCATTTGGAGGATGAATACAACGATAATTGACAATACATGGCTACTTGAAGACTGAGGTCATGGGTTATGTTCGTGAATCGCTGCATGACGTCTGAGGCGATTGGCTAGATTTTTTGTTTTTCGAGCATCACTGCGTGAAGTCTGAGGCAATGATCAGTGTCGCGAAATAAATAAATACATTGTTGTATGATGTTTTTAGGCAATCAGCTTAGGTTCGCAAATCGCTGCGTGAAGTCCGAGGCAATAAGCTAGATTTTGGTTTTCTTTCGAGCATTGTTGCGTGAAGTCTAAGGAGATGGTATGTGTTATGGGATAAAGAAACACATTGCTGCATGAAGAATGAGGCAATGGGTTAGGTTTGCAAATCGTTGCGTGACGTCTGAGGTGATGGGCTAGAGTTTTGTTTTCTTTCGAGCATCGCTGCGTGAAGTCTGAGGCGATGATCTGTGTTATGGGATAAAGAAACACATTACTGCATGAATACTGAGGCAATGGTTTAGGTTTGCAAATCGCTGCGTGAAGTCTGAGACGATAAGCTAGGTTTGGTTTTCAGACATTGATGCATGAAGTCTGAGGGGATATGCTGGATTTTATGGACTGAAGAAACACATTGCTGCATGAAATCTGATGTGTTGTACCCTAAAATTTGCCTTCCATTTTTCACAAGAAATCACAATCCTAGGGTTTTCTCAGATTTTCAAGATTGGCTTAGGAATCGATCAAACAGACTTTTCTATGGCAGAAAATCAAGAATTAGGGTTTCTCTCGCATTTCTCAGAAGAAACTGAATTCTCATAAATTCAATTAACTATCACATGTTTTCACACTTTTTCGAGTTTGCTGAAAGGTTACTGGTTGTTCTCAAGGCTTGTTTATCTGGGATAAGAGATAGGAGCTGAGATGGTCATTTGGAATATTCAGATTTTATCTGATCCAGGTTAGCCAGGTAATGTGCGTCTGTCAAGAGATTTGCTTGTTAATGGAATGAAAGGTTTGCTTGTTTATTGGAATACACAATGCGTATTTTGATTGGAATGATGTTGCAAGGTTACGAGATTGTAAAGTTATTGGATTACTTAAAGTTTAAGTTATCTGTATTAGAATTGTTGGAATGCAATTTCAATTATTTTGATCTGAGAATCTTAAAGGATTAAGTGAAGATGAAAAGAAAGAATTGCAAGATATTGGACAGTAAAAGATTTTATTGGATGTCAGATTGCCTCACAAAGATTTTTCATATGTTGATACAAAAATAATTTATTATTTGAATACTGTAGGTTTTACAACTTATAGTACTTGGAAAAGTAAATTATTACAATAAATGGAAAATCTATCTAAGTTAAAAATCTAAGTCTAAGCCATTGCTCCCATGCTCAAAGTCTTCTGCTTTCTCTGCTTTGTCATCACCCAAGTTGTGCTCACATGAAAGAAAAACAAAGAAAAAAGGATTAGTACAGTTGATTAATTAGATTTTTCAAACAGAAAAAGAAAGAAATTATTCATCATTAAAGTATGCCGTTTGGAATCAGAAGTGTTATTGTTCATCACGTTTTTATTTTCCTCTTTGCAAATCACAAGAAGGTTGCTCTTCTTGGTTCACAAAGAGAAAAATAAAAAATGCAAAAAGAAGAATGCAAACAAAGCAATTTATTCAAATGCAACAAGGCGCCAAACTGTATTACAAAACAAGGCCAAATTGGATGCAAAACTGTACAAGGCAAGTTTCAAATGCAAACTAAGCATAGCAACTAATCCAAAACTGTACAAAGCAACCAAACAGTCGGCAAACCAAACATGACAACATTACAAAGCAAGGAAAAATGTACAAACAGCACAAGCAAGGTGCCAAACTGAGCTACAAAACTGTCAAGCTGCATTACTAAACATTGCATACAAAGCAAACTGCAAGCAAACTGAATGCAAAAAGTATGCAAACTAAACAATGCAGAAAGTACATGGCAAATCAAACAGTAGGCCAAAAGTAAAATGCAGGAGGTAAACCAAATCACATGCAAAAAGGCTTGTCATAGCCTATCATCATTTTCCAGTAATTAGGCAAACTTTTCAGAAAAAATAAGAAAAAGCAAAATTGCTTTGTCATTGAGAGAGAAAGAGAGAAAAGATATCACCTTTTTGGTGAGAGTGTACAGTTTGGAAAAAGGCTGTCACAAGTTACAAAACACAAGCAAAAAGATATAAGACCAAAAAAATAGCACAAAGTAAAAGGGAGAACATTTTGGTCCAAACTTCACAAAATATCAAAACCTGTTACAAGTTTCACACACAGCCAAGCCTGCTAACCACAAACTGAAAAAACTGTTATCAAACTCAAACATTCAAACCAAAATCTGTGTAACAGTTTGAAGCTGCAAAATATCCAAGCCAGTCAAAACTGCAACAACCACAAAACATACAGTTCCAAACCATAACAATCAATAGCCAAACTGCAGAGCCAAACTGCACAGCAAAACTGTATAGCAGTTAAAAAACCACAAATTCCAAACTGCACAACCAAAAGCAAGCCTGCCAAACTACTCAAACTGCAAGTTCAAGCAGACAACCAAAACTCCCAACCCTGCTATCAAACAAGCCAAACCTGAAACTGCCAACTCAAAAAAAAAACATGTAACAGTTTCAGAGCAATCCCAAACCTGCAAGAGCTTGCAAAATTGCACTGCATAACAAAAATGCACAACCAAACTGCACAATCAACTAAAAAAGGCCAACAAGTTGTAACAACAAAGCCTGCATCCTTCACCAACACCATTATCCAACAAACCAAAACAGAGTTTCATAGATAATCATCATCAATCATTGCACCAACAAAGTTTCAAACTCATTTCAACAATAATCATCATCAAGGTTTAATCATCATCATTATCTATCATTTCAAAACACAGTTTCAGAACAAGTATCATCATCAACAAAATCTCAACATCAACAAAAGAGTTTCAGAACAAGCATCATCATTAACAAAAACAACCAACAAGTCATAACAAAGTGTCAGAAGGTATCATCATAGTTCAAGATAGAGGAAAAGAAATAAAGTTTCATAATAGTCATCATCAACAAAATCAAGAAACAAAAGTTTCAGAACAATCATCATCAACAAAAAGGGATACTAGAAAAGCTCGCTGTCATCTCTTCCCCTCGCACCTTCGGCCACCAAGGAACGCCGCCATCTCTCCATCTCCTCTTTCCTCTCCATTTTTCCAGAAAATCTCACAGGTATATCCCTTTACTGCATCTTAGACACATGGTACAATAGGTTAAACAAATTAGACATGAACAAAGCAAGCTTAAACAACGAAACTGTAAAACTCAAAACAAAGACGAATCATACTGTTTAAGAAAGGCCAGTGGTCGTTAGGAGGAGGTTAGAGAGTGAGGGATGGCGTTCCGGAAACCATGGGGAAGGGAAGATCAGAGTTTGTTTGAGTGACAGAAATATGAAGAAGAGAAAACGAGAGAGCGGCGCCGCTGTAAAGCAAAACACACAAACCCTAATTTCTGAACCCTAACAAAATGTTACAAGTTTGAGCGCTGGGCCTTTCTGGCCCCAAATAACCATAAGCCCATAATAATGATAATTCACCCCTCACCCCCTTGAGCTTTTTGTTGTCTCAGCAAGTGATATAAACATTGGGCTTCCATCCCTAAGCCCACACAATTTACTAGTGCACCCCACCTCCATCCTGACTTTTTCTCTTCTCTTATTTTTGTTTTGGGCCAAACATAACTCTTAAGCCCATTTGCATTTTGTTTTAATTTATTTCCTTTTTTAATAAGTTCATCAAATTCAATATTGTTTTTTATCAAATTAAATTAATTATTAAAATTGATTTTCTTTTAATTCATCTTTGCTAATTTGTTACATTTAAGAAAATACCAAAAAAAAAGAATTAGTTTAGTTTAATTTTCTTTTTCTTAACTTATCTTTTTATTTCTTTTGTTAATAATAACACTAATTTTGATTTTTTATTATTTAGTTTTATTTTCTTATTTTATTAATTAATCTTGTTTCACCTAATAAAAATACAAAAATAATAGAAATTTTGTTTAATTAAATTTTCTTCCTTTAAACTTTTTATTTACATGATTAATAAAATATAAAAAGAATAATAATAATTTTTAATCTTTTTTAGAATAGATTTTATTTATCTCTTTTTAATAAATACATGCATTTCATAATTTATTGATTTTCTCTATTTCATAATTTGTTATAACTTTGTATAAAATTGCGACTATTTGATTTGGTTATAATACTTGATATTTGGACATTATTATTCTGGTGAGACTCATCCCTATTTGTAATAATTGTACCCCCATCCCCAGATACTTTTGTAATAGCTTAGACTTTTAATTCCCGCAATTTATTGCTTTCTATATACTGTATAGTAATTAGGTGTGTATGGCAAGATTCAAAATCAATCGCTAGATGACCTAATCCAAGAATAAATAACTTGAAATCAATACACAATGCACACGTGCACCTCTAGGGTAACCTCGCTTGTTTCCTCGGAAATGAAATCATGTCCCTCGAATATGAGACACTCTAACAAATGACCCTTCGGTAAACAAAGATCGTATTCCATCGATGACCCTCGATGTTGCCTTCGATAAAACGATCTCGTCCCTTACAAAATTGCTAGAGCGTCTCACAAGTTGCTTTCAATGATTGTATGTGATGACCCGCGCCTGTCCCGTTTAACATCCTAATATAAGGTTGTTTACCAAATGCAATGGTAAAACAACACTGTCAAAAGGGTTAAAAATGTGTAGGAAATACCTTTGAGTAAAATAGGGTAGACAACTCTTCGTTACTCGATCAAAACTTGTAAAACATCCTTGCCATTTTCAAACACACCTCACAACACAATTTCAAAACATTTCCCAAATCAAACTTTCAAGACATTGAAAAATCTTTTCAAAAGACAAAAACACCTTTGTATACATTCAAACAAGAATCATTACAAAGGTTGCCACAACGATGGCCTCTTTTCAAAACCACACACAAAAGCACCATTTCAAACAATTGAAAAGCAAAAGCAAGTGATCTAAACAAGTAACTAAGAGCCCATGGATAACCATGGATGAAAAGGGTGCTTGAACCTTCCCTTTTCATAATCTACTCCCCGAACCCAAGAAAACATATCAAAGGTCTTTCATGTGCTTTTTTACCTTTCCTTTTGGATAAAATAAAAGTCGGTGGCGACTCTTGCTAAAATGAAACATTTGCAAACACCAACACAAAACCTCAAGTCAGTTCTCCCACCGCATCACATGATGCAATGGGTTAGGTTCGCAAATCACTGTGTGAAATCTGATGTGATAAGCTAAATTTGGTTTCGAACATCGCTGCATGAAGTCTGAGGCAATGGTTTGGAGTTTGGAATACATTGCTGCATGAAGTCTGAGGCAATGGATTAGGTTCGTAAATTGCTGCATGAAGTCTATGTCGATAATCTAAATTTGGTTTCGAACATCGCTGCATGAAGCCTGAGACGAGATTCTAGAGTTTGGAACACATTGTTGCATGAAGTCTGAGGCAATGGGTTAGATTCGCAAATCGCTGCATGAAGTCTGAGGCGATAAGCTAAATTTGGTTTCGAACATCGTTGCATGAAGTCTGAGACGATGGTCTAGAGTTTGGAAAACATTGCTGCATGAAGTTTGAGAGAATGGGTTAGGTTTGCAAATCGCTGCATGAAGTCTGAGGCGATAAGCTGGGTTTTGAGAATACGTTACGGCTTAGAGGCAACGTAGTGATTTCTGCAAATGCATTGCGGCTTAGAGGCAATGTGTTAAATTTTGAGAATACATTGGGGCTTAGAGGCAACGTGTTGAGTTTTGCGAATACATTGTGGCTCATAGGAATTGTATTGGGTTTGTAAGGAACTCATCACTGCAGGAAGACTTAGGTGATGGGCTGAATGTGTCACGGCATGAAGACTGGGGTGACGGGTTGAATCGTAGGAGAAGTATTATGTTGTTCGACCCTTACATAGTTGAATCGAGGGTGAGATTATTTGTCTGTTTGCTATGTGATACATGTGTATGCATGCGTATTGAACTTTGTATATATGTGAAATGTATGATGTTTGACATTGATATGGAACCCTGAGTGTATTCGTATTGAATGTTGAAATGTATAGGGTATATATGCTTTAGATACGCAAAATGCATGTGTGAAATGTGTGTAAGATACGTATATACCTTGAAATGTTATTGTGATCGGTGGAAATAGAACTGACTGTTTTTTAAGCTGGTTTCGCGAAATGTCGCGGAAGCAAGAGTCGCCACCATCTTTTATTTTCTCTAACCTGGAAAGGACAAAAGCACACCAAAATTTCTTATGAGATTGTTTCTCGGTTCGGGAGGTAGATTTATAGAAAGGGAATGTGTTAGCACCCTTTCTATCCATGGTTATCCATGGGCTCTTAGGTACTTGCTCTTATGTTTTCAAAATTGTTTGCTTTTCAAAATGTGAATGGGTGTGAAAAAGTTTCTTTGAAAGATTTCTGAATAACTCTTATATCTATCCTCAAGAGTGTTTGAAAAATTTGTTTTGAAAGCTTTTGAAAGTGTAAGGTGTGAAAAGTATTTTGTTTGTTTTTGAAAAGAGCAAGTACCCATGAGTCATCTACCTACCCTAAGGAATTAAGCTGTGTAAGTGTCCTTTAGGTAGTGCCATCCCACCATTGAGAGGTAGATAGCACCACCATTGGAGGTGTTCGGGTCAATTCGATTTTAGGGACAGTGTGGTCACCGAAGCAACAGTTAGGACACCTTAGAAGTAACCCTAATGTCCTAGATCCTTATTAATCCGAGGCAACCGTTTCGAGGCAACTGTTTCGAGGCAACTGGATCTTTGGACTAAGGGTGACCTCTAAGACGTCCTATACTTGATAACCACGTTTCGAAGGCAACGAGTGAGGCGTACCCTAGAAGTGGTGTATGCATTGTGTGTTGTATTCAGTTAATGTTTGTCTTGGTAATTAGTGAACTACGAGTTGTTTTTATTTACCATACATTCTTGCATGCATTTAACAGTTAAGGGGTGCAGAAAGTAAATTGCGGAAACATAAATCCTACGCTATTACAAGGCGCGGGTCTATACATCACCAAAAATACAAAGACCCGTTTTTTAGTAAATAAGTACGGAAAGTAAAGCAGTAAACCTAATTAACTATTTCATGTCTTGGAAGCAATTACATAATAATAAACTGTGCGCGAATAAAAATTAAATCGGAACGTTCTAAGGGTGTTGACCCTTTTAAGAAAAGAAATTGATTTTTTGGTCTTTTTGTAATTAAATGAAATTAGAAACTAATTGATGACTAATTAATTAATTTAATTAAAAGAAAATATTTTTGTTTTTATGTTTTTTTATGAATGAAAAGAAAAGAATTAAAATTAAAAGTTAATCTAATTCTAAGTTATTTTAGTTATTTAAAAAAAGGGTTAAAATGGCCTAATTAACACTAATTCAATTATTGCTTATTTACAAAAATAAAATAATAATAATAAAAATAATGTTAGTTCTATTTTTTTGATTTTTTATGAAAATATGTTAATTGATTAATTGATTGTTAATAAGAAAAATAATTAAAAGGTTAATAATTAAAATAAGAGAAAATGACAAAACAAAATAAAAAAAGTAAAACCAAGGGGTGTGGGCTGAAATGGAGGGTGCATTGTTGGAATTATGGCCCATTAAGCTTCAGTTCGTTTGGACTTTCTTGGATTGTCTATGCTCACATTGACTCCAGACCATGGTGTTCCTTGTGCTTGGCCCTTGGATCTGTGTTGGTGAACACTTGGAGCGCTGGGATATGAGGTTTATGGTGTTCCTCTTTTGAGAATCTGCACATGAGAGCAATTGAAAAAATAATATGGAAATTATAGGGGACCTGGGAATCGAACCCAGGTCCCAGTGGTGAACCAACACATCACCAACCACTGCATCACTTTGGTGCGTTTGTTAATAACGTAGAAAAGAAATATTATATAAAAAAACGCGTCTATATGCTAAAAAACAAAAAGGCGCGCGCAGGATTTGAATGTACCAATCCAGTTCATCCATGCATCACCTTCTTCATCTGTCTGAAACAAAAAAGCAACCACATAGCGGGGGTTTTAAACCCCCACGAAACAAATTGTCAATAATAGCGATTAGCACCATGGGTCAAATAAAAAGAGCACGACATGTCCTTCTTGTTCGTCTTGAGCTTCTGAGTTTGACTGTATGCGTTTGGAGGATTAATTTTGCACTATGTGAGAAACCCCAAATTTCAAGTTCTGAAAACCTAGAAAGTCAACAATGGCACTTTGCATTTTACAGCATCATAATCAAATTAAAATACACAGAAAGCTTGGTAATAACGTCAGCAATGTATAACCATGATCAAAATGAATTAAAGAGGCGTAAAAATGGAGTTTCGATTTTCAAAATTTGGACAAACCGTGTGACTTGTGTGCTTCGATTCTGATGGTGTTAGGGCTTGTTTGTGCTTGCAAATCGTCCCTGGCAATGTAAGGAGTGTATTTGGATTGAAATGGAAGCTTGAATTGCACTGCAACTAGGTTTTCAGTTTGTGATTTTTCTCTTCAAAATTTGGAAATGGCTTATGCTGTATGGGGCTCTCTAGGTCGTGTAATGTGTAAGGAATGCTTGCATATCTGTTTTGTAATGTGTATCAATCTAAATAATGGTCATTGAAGCCTTGCAATAATGTTCTTGATTTCCTCCATAACC
This sequence comes from Vicia faba, assembly GCA_948472305.1. NCBI lineage: Eukaryota > Viridiplantae > Streptophyta > Magnoliopsida > Fabales > Fabaceae > Vicia > Vicia faba. The sequence continues at coordinate 1,488,808,576 of OX451736.1, forward strand.
AACATTGAACCACTTGCCATAATTGTGAAAATTTGAATTTTTATGCCCATAATAGGTCTTGCACGAATTTGGAATGTACTTCATGGTATATCAAAGCAAATCAACACAAAATATATCCCTCCATTAATTTTCTTGATTTTTATTTGAATTTTAAAGATTTAAAATGAATTAAATCAAATAAAATCAAATAAAAATGGAAAAATTAATTTTTAATCTTGAAATAAATTGTGGGACACGTGGGAGGCATGGCCAAGCTGAATCAAGTGTAAAAAGTGGGCCCCTTTTGTCAAAAATGAAATTTCAAGGATAGTTGACTTTGGCCATTTCACAAAAATTTCCCAACTTCTCCAATTCATATCTTGCTCAATTTTGAAGATATGAACATGTTCTTGGACATTTTGGAAAGGTCTTGAAGTCCTCTAACCAATGGTTTTGGTCCCATGTCATTTTGATTTACCAATCTCAAGTTATGGTCTTTGACTTAAAGTGCCTTTTTGTTGACTTTTGAAAATGACCTATAATGTTGAAATTGATAACTTTTTGTGAGAGAATTTCTTGGACTTGGAATGTGAAGATGAGTTGTAGGAAATGTCCTCCCCTTCAAGATGAGAATTGGATGGGATTTTTCTGATGAACCAAGAAAAAGTTATGCCTTGGTCAAGTTACAGTTGACTTTTCAGCTGTCCAAAAATAGAAACGTTTGACACCTTGATGATTTTTGAGCCATTCTTGTGAAATCATGATCAAGACTTGATCAAATGATGATTGTGGCTTCAAAATAAGATGTTGACCAAAAAATTTGACTTTTGACTGCCAAATGACCATTTTGCCCCTGCAGTTGACTGTGGAGCAATTAGGGTTTTTGACTGTGCAACTTGACCTTGTGAGCCTTGAAACTTGGCATGTAGGTGCTTGACAATGTGTATGAGCATAGGGGACTTGATTGAGCCCTTGAAAACCTCAACTTCCTTGCAGGAACCAAAACCCTAGTTTGACTGCCTTAGGAGGATGGTTGACTGTGTAGCCCTTGAGTAGACTTTGAACCATTTGAGGTGATGTTTGGCAAAACTTTGAAGATTATGGGAGGGAAAATTTTGGGGTACAACAGTTGCCCCTGTTCAATCTTCTTAGACCTGAGGATGTAGATTGGCTTGTGTGCCTTTCGTGATCCGAGGGTGGAAGATGATTGAACACTAGAGTGCCCAGAAATTTGCGCTCACATAGTAGAGTATCAGCAGTGTGATAGTGGGAATGGGCTTATAGATGCCATTTGGAGAGATGGTGGATAGGAGGATGGGCTTATAGATACCATCTGGAGATGTGACAGAACCTTGTCGGGAATGGGCTTATAGATGCCATTTGGAACTGTTGGTAAGTGGGAGGATGGGCTTACAGATGCCATCTGGAAGTGTGACAGAACCTTGTCGGGAATGGGCTTATAGATGCCATTTGGAACTGTAATGGGAGAATGGGCTTATAGATGCCATCTAGGTGTTGATCGCGTAAGAGATTCCTTAGCGAGAACTTGCGTACCTGAGAAAGAAAGATAATTACCTGGCCTGTTACAGGGGTTGATCTTCAAACTCTTCATGCAGACATGCCCTGGCTGGATACAAGTATCGAATCTACAAACTCTTCAGACGTGCCCTTGGCTGGATACAGGAGTCGAATCTAGAAATAGTCGTCAACAGATATGCCCTGGATGGCTACAGGAATCGAATCTTCAAACTCTTCAAACGTGCCCTGGCAGGATACAGAAATCGAGTCTGGAAAATAGTCGTCAACAGATACACCCTGGCAGGATACAGGAATCGGATCTTCAAACTCTTCAGACGTGCCCTGGCAAGATACAAGAATCGAGTCCGGAAAATAGTCGTCAACAGATATGCCCTGGCTGGCTACAGGAATCGAATCTTCAAACTCTTCAGACGTGCCTTGGCAGGATACAGAAATCGAGTCTGGAAAATAGTCGTCAACAGATACACCCTGGCAGGATACAGGAATCGGATCTTCAAACTCTTCAGACGTGCCCTGGCAGGATACAGGAATCGAGTCTGGAATTAGTCGTCAACAGATACACCCTGGCAAGATACAGGAATCGGATCTTCAAACTCTTCAAACGTGCCCTGGCAGGATACAGGAATCGAGTCCGGAAAATAGTCGTCAACAGATACACCCTGGCTGGATACAGGAATCGGATCTTCAAACTCTTTAGACGTGCCCTGGCAGGATACAGGAATCGAGTCCGCAAAAATAGTCGTCAACAGATACGCCCTGGATGGATACAGGAATCAGATCTTCAAACTCTTCAGACGTGCCCTGGCAGGATACAGGAATCGAGTCCGTAAAAATAGTCGTCAACAGATACGCCCTGGCTAGATACAGGAATCGGATCTTCAAACTCTTCAGACGTGCCCTGGCAAGATACAAGAATCGAGTCCGGAAAATAATCGCTCACAGATATGCCCTGGCTAGATACAGGTATCGAATCTGGAATTGCGACAGTTGATAGTAATCATCTTTGGATTGACCTTTTTCCTGAAAAGGTAAAACATCAGTTGTATGAAATGTCATGATGTATGATGTCATGATATCCTCAAAAATAGATAAGATTGTGTGATATGATGCGTATGTGCATGCATTGTGTATGAAGATGTGATGTTCTCAAAATAAATGAGATTGTATGTTCATGATGCGTATGTGCATGCTATAATGTATGAAGATGTGATGTTTGTGAACGTATTTTCGTCTAGGAAAATAAATCCTTGACGGATGCCGGGAAGTCAACTCCTGGGCTGATGTTGAAGAGTAGAGCTTTTTGTTTCCGCTGGGGGTGATGGTTGCAAGAATACCGGTAGGAGAAGATGACTCCGTTGGGAATAAACTTGGCGAATAGATTACTCTGCGGGGAGTGAACTCTTGTGGGGAAAGGGAGGTACTTTGCTGAGGTTGATGATAACTCCGCTGGGGATACCATTGTTGAGCTCTGTTGGAAGTTTTGATGAACTCCGCTGGGGATAGGAAGACTTCGCCGGGGACGATCTTTCCGTGGTAATTGGCTGAGGATAACCCAGTTATATCCTGGTGGGGAAATAACCTTGAATAAAGTCCGAGAGACGCGTTCATACTCTGCAGGTGATAAGCTTCTAGAATCTACTGGGGATAAGCTTCCTGAATCTACTGGGGAGATTGATTGAATTCTCCTGGGGAAACTTTTCAGATTGCACTGGGGAAGTGGCTCCACTGGATATCCGGTATTCCGCCGGGGAACAATCTTATATTAAGACTGCCGGGGATGCTTGCTTAGGAATATTTATATACTCTACTGGGGAATATTGGGATCTGCTGGGGATACCAACTTCCACAAGGCTAACAGTAGCTTAACTCTGCTTGGGGAGAGTGTCGCCGACTTGCTGGAGATACGATGCCTTGTTAGGGTTGATTGGAGACCAGCTGCTTGGGAAGAATTGTTGAATCTTGTCTTACTCTCGGGGAGTGGAGGCATCTTGGTTAAATTCTTCAGCCGAACTTACCTTAGTACCTTGGTGGACAAAGCAACTAGATCGCTTAGACAACTCATTATTGCCCCTGTTTCTAATGTCACCTGTAATTAATCCTTTGTTTCGTATGCAAGTATTTATGAATTAGCAATTAGTGTCAAATGCATATATCACAATTGAACATTGGACGTTCTTTACAAAACAAAACAGAAAAAGGGAAAACAATTGGTGATTTGTCTGAAAAGTGAATTTGTATTGATTTTTGAATTTGCCTGTAAATAGGCGTTTATGTACAAGAGGCTGACGTCCTAGTAAGAGAACGCCGCCGAACAACAGAGTTTATACAATTTTGTGAAAGGAAAACAAAACAGCTATGTGAAAAAAGTCCCACTGGGTTTCAACTCTGCTATCGCCTTTATATCTTCGAGCGTCTCATCACTTTGCTGCTCAGTTGATGATGAAGCTGACTGATCGATGCCGTCTGAACTTGGTGTTGATACCGGATTCTGGATGCAAGGTGATCCAATGAGACATAGTATTACGCTTATCCCTAACTTTTGCCTGGACCGCCCTTTCGGGTTTTCAGTCCACCGGGATACCCATTTTTGCCCAAGCCGCCTTTTCAGGTTTTCGACTTGCCGGGTGTACAGATTTTTTCATTTCATCCCTTATTTTTGCCGGAACCCTTTTGGTTCGTCGGGAAGCCCTTATTTTTGCCTAGGTGTGTCAACCTAGCGGGTCTTTAGTTCATGCGTAGTATCTTTTTACTATGTCTGCATTGGCGGGGTGAGGAAGGTCGTCACCATCCATGGTGGTTAGGATCATGGCTCCTCCTGAGAAGACATGTTTAACCACAAATGGCCCTTCATATGTAGGGGTCCATTTGCCACTGGGATCACTTTGAGGAAGAATGATGCGCTTGATTACCAGGTCCCCAACTTGATACTCTTGTGGTCTGACTTTCCTGTTAAATGCCCTGATCATCCGTTTTTGGTACGTTTGACCATGACATATAGAAGTGAGTCTCTTTTCGTCAATTAGATTTAATTGATCAAGCCGAGTCTGGATCCAGTCATCTTCGCTCAAGCCTGCATCCTTCATTATCCGGAGAGAGGGTATCTGGACTTCAATCGGCAAGACTGCCTCCATGCCATAGACCAAGGAAAAGGGGGTTGCCCCGGTTGACGTCCTTGCTGAGGTGCGATACCCATGAAGAGCAAACGGTAACATCTCGTGCCAATCTTTATAGGTCACTGTCATCTTCTGCACAATCTTTTTGATATTCTTATTAGCCGCTTCGACAGCCCCATTCATCTTCGGCCGGTAGGGAGAAGAGTTGTGGTGTTGTATCTTGAATTGCTCGCAGAGCTCAGTGATCATTTTGTTGTTGAGATTGGTACCATTATCCATAATGATCCTTTCCGGGACGCCGTATCGGCAGATCAGATTGTGCCGAATGAACTGTGCCACGACGTTCTTGGTTACTGTAGCGTAGGAAGCTGCTTCAACCCACTTAGTGAAGTAATCAATTGCTACCAGGATGAAGCGATGCCCGTTGGATGTCGTAGGTCTGATCTCGCCGATCATATCAATGCCCCACATTGCAAAAGGCCAAGGTGCTGTCAAGACATTCAGAGGTACTGGAGGAACGTGCACCTTATCAGCGTATATCTGGCACTTGTGACACGTCTGAGAATGTTGGTAACAGTCGGCTTCCATTGTGGACCAGAAATATCCTGCCCAAAGGATTTTCTTTGCCATGGTATGTCCACTGGAATGTGTTCTGAAGGTACCTTCGTGCAGCTCTGCCATGATCCTTTCTGCTTCAGTCTTATCCACACAACGCAATAAGGTTGAATCATGGTTTCGCTTGTACAGAATGTCGTTGCTGAGGAAGAACTTTGCAGCGAACCTTCTCAGAAACTTTTTGTCATTGATGGATGCACCTTCAGGGTATTCTTGAGCTTCCAAGTACCTCTTTACTTCATGATACCAAGGTTTCTCAGTTACCTCTTCAGCCTCAAGATCACAGCAATGTGCAGGTTCATCCAACTTCCAGATAATGATCCGGGGAGCTTCGTTATCCCATTTGACCTTGAACATGGAAGACATTGTAGCCAACGCGTCCGCCAACTGATTCTCCTCTCTTGGGAAGTGTTCAAAAGTTATCTCTATGAAATGGGGGATCAATGTCAACACACACTCTTTGTAAGGAATAAGGTTTGGGTGTTTCGTATCCCACTCGCCTTTGATCTGATTGATCACGAGAGCGGAATCTCCAAATACACTCAGAAACTTGATCCTTAAGTCAATTGCAGCTTGAAGACCCATGATGCATGCCTCATACTCTGCCATGTTGTTGGTGCAGTTAAAACATAGCCGGGCAGTAAGTGGAGTATGAGTGCCTTGAGGGGATATGATTACAGCGCCAATACCGTTACCCAAAGCGTTTGAAGCTCCGTCAAAGTGCATAGACCATCGGGATCCTTCCTCAGGTCCTTCATCCGGTCCAGGTACTTCACAATCAGTCACTACCATGATGTTCTCGTCCGGAAATTCAAAGTTCATTGACTGGTAGTCGTCTACTGCCTGGTGTGCCAAATGGTCTGCCAATACACTTCCCTTGATAGCTTTCTGAGTCGTGTACTGGATGTCGTATTCTGTCAAGATCATTTGCCATCTTGCTATTCTTCCGGACAAGGCAGGCTTTTCGAATATGTACTTGATTGGATCCATTTTTGAAATCAATAAGGTAGTGTGAGTCAACATATACTGTCTCAGCCGGCGAGCAGCCCATACCAAAGCGCAGCAAGTTTTCTCGAGCAGTGAGTATCGGGTCTCACAGTCGGTAAACTTTTTGCTAAGGTAATAAATGGCGTGCTCTTTTCGGCCAGACTCGTCATGCTTCCCCAGCACACACCCCATTGAGTTGTCAAGTACTGTCAGGTATAGTATCAGAGGTCTCCCTTCAACCGGTGGCATAAGAATGGGTGGTTCTTTGAGATACTCTTTGGTTATATCGAAAGCGGCCTGACATTCATCGTTCCAACGTACTACTTGATCTTTCTTCAGCAGCTTGAAGATTGGTTCACAAGTAGCAGTTAGGTGCAAGATGAACCGAGCAATGTAATTCAGACGTCCTAGAAAGCCTCTGACTTCTTTCTCTGTCTTGGGAACTGGCATCTCTTGTATGGCTTTAACCTTGGCAGGGTCTACTTGAATACCTTTGTCGCTCACGACGAAGCCTAGCAGCTTTCCAGATCTTACCCCAAAGGTGCACTTGTTCGGGTTCAACCTCAGCTTGTACAGCTTCAACCGGTCAAACAGCTTCTGTAGATGGTCAAGGTGTTCTTCCTCAGTTTGAGACCTTGCAATCATATCGTCGACGTATACTTCAATTTCATGATGGATCATGTCATGAAATAAAGCAACCATGGCACGTTGGTAGGTTGCCCCAGCATTTTTCAGTCCAAAAGGCATGACCTTGTAGCAGAAGGTGCCCCACTGAGTAACAAAGGTAGTCTTTTCCATGTCTTCAGGAGCCATTTTGATCTGATTATAACCTGAAAAGCCATCCATGAAGGAGAATACTTTATGCTGAGCAGTATTGTCAACCAGAACATCGATGTGAGGCAAGGGGAAGTCATCCTTGGGGCTCGCCCTATTCAGATCCCTGTAGTCAACACACATTCGGACCTTACCATCTTTTTTGGGTACCGGAACCACATTGGCAACCCACTGAGGGTAATAAGTCATTGCAAGAAAACCGGCGTCAAATTGCTTCATAACCTCAGCTTTGATCTTCTTGGACATCTCTGGACGCATACGGCGGACCTTCTGTTTAACCGGAGGACAATCTTCCTTGGTAGGTAGGTGATGAACCACAATGTCGGTATCCAACCCAGGCATGTCTTCGTAAGACCAGGAAAATATTTCTATGTAGTCACGCAGCATCTGGATCAACCGTTGTTTCACGCTGAGCTCTAGGTTAGCACCAATCTTGACTTCCTTTCTGTCTGTCTCAGTACCCATATTTACCGTTTCCACTGGCTCTTCATGTGGTTGAATGGCCCTCTCTTCCTGGAGTAACAGTCTTGCAAGTTCTCCAGGCACTTCGCAATTATCTTCACCTTCGTCTTCGGCTAAGTTGATCGGATTTTCGAAGTCATAACTGGCAGTAGTAGATTCGTTACCAGTGAGATCCATAGTGGATTGGAACCTGTATGAGTGAGTGTGTGTAAATACAGCTGTTTTGCAATATATATAAAGAAAGAAAGGGAGCGCAAGATTTGAAATGTGAAAAACGTCCAATGCTTTTATTCATGATATATGAAAGTGACAAACAAAAGCCCTCACAAATAAAACCACGGTGCCCCGGGTAAGACACCGGGCCATAAAGTTTCAAATTATTGTTTATTACAAATTCGAAACAAATGAGTTCATTACTGTGTGACAAAAGTAACAGGTAAGGAGTCCTTGGTAGTTCAGTTGCTAGGTCCACCGTTGGTTGCCGGGTAAATCCAGCTGTCAAACTCGGATTCTTCCACTTCGTCTTCATCCCCAATAGCATTTACTCCATGGTTAGGCATGGGAGCAGTCACCACATTAGGCTTCTCGGGCGCCTCGAACTGAACCTCTTTAGCATCAATAAGGTCTTGAACCTTATTCCTCAGAGCCCAACAATCATCTGTGTTATGCCCCGGGCTATCAGAGTGATAAGCGCAGCGGGCGTTGGGGTTGTATTTCGGAGATGCTGTGTTTACCATCTTCGGAGCTTCCTTGACTGTTACCAGGCTGGTTGACAGCAGTTGCGGCAGGATCTGAGAGAGAGTCATGCTGAGCCGAGTGTATTGCCTTTTGGGCCTCTCAGCTCTGGGCTGGTTGTATTGCTGAGGAGCAGCAGCAGGCTTAGAAATAACCACCGCGTTGACAGCTTGGCGGCGTTCTGGCTTATTCTGTCTCCTGGGACCATACACAGCACTGGCCTCCTTCTTGAAGGGCTTCTTTTCAGTATTTGAGGAGGCACCCTTCTGTATCTTTCCCGATTTTATACCAGCTTCGATCCTCTCACCAGTTAGGATCAGGTCAGTAAACCCAGCAGAGGAATTACCAATGAGATGGTTGAAGAATGGACCGGATAGGGTCCCCAAGAACATGTCCACTAGTTCACGGTCAGTCAGCGGTGGCTGCACCCTGCCAGCCAGGTCTCTCCATTTCTGTGCGTATTCCTTAAGACCTTCACCCGATCCTAGCGACATACCCTGGAGTTGGGTACGCGTGGGAGCGAGGTCGGAATTATATTGATACTGCTTGTAAAAAGCAGTGGCCAAATCCTCCTAGTTACGAATGTTGGTTCCATCCAGCTGATAGAACCATTCGAGATGAGTCCCTGAAAGACTCTCCTGGAAGAAGTGGATCCATAAGTTCTTGTCTGCTGTGTAAGGTTGGATCTTCCTTACATAAGAACAGAGGTGCATCTTAGGACAGGAAGCCCCGTCATACTTCACAAAGGCAGGCGCCTTGAACTTGTGCGAGATTACCACCCCAGAAGATAACCCCAAGTCTCCGAAATCCAACCCAGGCACACGTTGAATCTCCATAGCATTCAGCCAGTCTTCCAGCTGTTTGTACCGGTCCTCGGCAGGAGGGTACTGTTCGTCATTGAAGTCTGTCTCAGTGTCAGAAACCACGGGACTAGGGACCTCTCTCCCTTGGTGACTACCCTCCCCCACAGATGGAGTAGTCCTCTCAGCTTCATTCTGCAATGTATTCCCGAGTCTGCGCCCAGTGTTGAACAGCACAGTCCTCTTCTTCTTCTTATTCTTCTTCAGGAGCAAAGCCTTCAGCTCTTGTTGTCCCTGGGCCAAGTTCATGACCATCTCCTGGAATTGGGCGTTTTGGGCCTGGAGGGCCTTAATAGCTTGCTCAGTAGTGAGTTCAGGATTCATGATGCTTGAGTGCTGAAATAAACAGCGAAGAAGATTAAGCAACCTGTAGGAAAAGGGTACCTATTATACACATGATGCATGATATGCTATTTATGCAATGCATTCAAGGGTTCGAAAGTTCAAATTCGTTGTAGCCAAAAAAGAACACACTTTTTATTAGGAAATCAAGTGTTCAGTACATCAAGGCCTCATGGGCAAAACAATAATTAATCCCAAAAGACACTGCGCATCCTCTTTGGAGCAATGTAAGTGTTGAGAGTCTTTTCCTCGTGCAGTAGACGCGTGAGCTCCAAGACCTTCTTCTCACTGGCATGCAGACTGGTTTCAAGAGAATTCCATTCTTCCTTGAGTTGGATCCAGCTTTTCTGCATTTCTTCCCAGGATGTAGGCATGTCAGGATGTTGAATGGTGTAGGGCACCTTTCCTTCCAGAACTGGCTCTTTGATCACGGGGAGAACATGAGGATATGGCATCACCAGCTTCTGGGAGCGGGCTCGTACCCACTTGAGATAAGGTTCCAGGGGGATGGAGTTCTTTTGCCCCAGTGTCTTGCTATCTACCCTGTTGGGCATCCTCCAAGCTCTGATAAATCTCTGGCGAAGTCCTTGTGCATCATTGTCGAAGTCAAAAACTATGTCAGGAATCAGCATATCATGAGGGCCATCCCTCCGAGCATATCCAAACTGTCTCAAAGCCAAGCATGGGTTGTAAGTAATACCTCCTCTGATTCCAAGTAAAGGAACATTAGGAAACTCCCCGCAACGATCAATGATAATGACGTCTTCTCTGGACCGAGAACACCAATGTATATCAGCATGCGTAAGAGTCATTAATCGTTGTGACCATCTCAAACCCTGCTCGTTCTTTAAAACTGATTGTGGAAGGTGCGAAATAAACCACCTTCCCTGGAGAGGAGTGCAGCACATAAGAACACCTCTTTTTCTCATGGTTCGAGTGTAACATGAGTGAAGGATGTCCCCGAGCAACGTAGGTATAGGATTCCTGGACATGAAGATCTTGACAGCATTGATATCTATAAGCTGATCTGGCTTAGGGAACAACACCAACCCATAGACAAGGAGGGCTACAACTTCTTCAAAGGCTTGTAGGTCAAGGGAATTCCAACATTCTTGTGCTTTCTCAAACAGAAACTTTGCCAAGAACCCTTTGATACCACTTCTAACTTCCAAATGTCCCTTAATGTCAGATGGTTGTAGGCATAATGCTTTAGCAACCTCTTCAAGTTTTGGCTCCTTTTCTGTACCGTTGTAGGGTAGTTGACTAAGGATGGGAATCTTCAGAAGCTGGGAGAACTCTTCCAATGTAGGCACCACTTGATAATCCAGGAAAGTAAAACAGTGGTGCAGAGGGTCAAAGAACTGGAACAACACTTTCACCATATCCTCTTCAATGTTGGTATTGACCAAGCTGATGAGTCTACCATGTTTTTCACTGAATGAAGAGTTCTCGGGAATCCTGGATGTAAGTTCCTTAAGCTGAGGAGGGACCCTTACAAGGTTGACCTGAATTGTCTTTCTGCGGATAGTTTCCATGTCCTACAAAACAGGAACAAAGATGAATATTCGAACCCCTGAAGTGGTTAGTGGGTGCATATGATGCTGTATGATGTTATGATGCTATGATAAGGCACACCACAAGTATTCACAAAAAGCAAACATGATAAGGCACACAAGTCACACCACAGCCCTTAGAGTTTAGGCCAGCATGAAGTTTGGGGTACTACCCTCTTGAAGTTGGTGGGTTCAAACTTGTCCTATCAAAGTAACCGGGTTCTAAGGAGCTCAATATCATTAGATTGTTTTCTGTGTTCATTGTTTCGATTTAGCCACTGAACTGGCGATCAAAATATTCCAAGAAAACAACCCTCAATGAGTGTAGTATCGAGTATCAACCAACTTCGGACTGCACCAAAGTCAGTTATCTCACTACCCCTAAAGAGGCCAGGATGGTTCAATTAAGGTTCCTAAGGTCAGTTGATGCTTCACGACACCACGCGGCGGCCCCGTACTCTCCTTGACTTGACTCAAGGGTTACCGGTACTCACCAAAGTGCCACATTAATGTAGCAGACTGCTTCAACCGTGTCGGTATACCCCGCACAGTTCCCTCACAGTCTTGTTGCTACTTTCTAAGAGGTATCCCCCAGATCCGGGTTAGGATCTATAGAACTCCCAAGACAGGCCCAATAATATTAAAGCACACAAATCAGGCAATTGAAAACATAAGTATGATCTATCCTAAGGTACACCACACTTTAAAGTATCCCCAGCAGAGTCGTCAGTTCTGTGATCGGTGGAAATAGAACTGGCTGTTTTTTAAGCTGGTTTCGCGAAATGTCGCGGAAGCAAGAGTCGCCACCGTCTTTTATTTTCTCCAACCTGGAAAGGACAAAAGCACATCAAAATTCCTTATGAGATTGTTTCTCGGTTCGGGAGGTAGATATATAGAAAGGGAAGGTGTTAGCACCCTTTCTATCCATGGTTATCCATGGGCTCTTAGGTACTTGCTCTTATGTTTTCATAATTGTTTGCTTTTCAAAATGTGAATGGGTGTGAAAAAGTTTCTTTGAAAGATTTCTGAATAACTCTTGTATCTGTCCTCAAGAGTGTTTGAAAAATTTGTTTTGAAAACTTTTGAAAGTGTAAGGTGTGAAAAGTATTTTGTTTGTTTTTGAAAAGAGCAAGTACCCATGAGTCATCTACCTACCCTAAGGAATTAAGCTGTGTAAGTGTCCTTTAGGTAGTGCCATCCCACCATTGAGAGGTAGATAGCACCACCATTGGAGGTGTTCGGGTCAATTCGATTTTAGGGACAGTGTGGTAACTGAAGCAACAGTTAGGACACCTTAGAAGTAACCCTAATGTCCTAGATCCTTTTTAATCTGAGGCAACTGTTTCGAGGCAATTGTTTCGAGGCAACTGGATCTTTGGACTAAGGGTGACCTCTAAGACGTCCTATACTTGATGACCACGTTTCGAAGGCAACGAGTGAGGCATACCCTAGAAGTGTTGTGTGCATTGTGTGTTGTATTCAGTTAATGTTTGTCTTGGTAATTAGTGAACTACGAGTTGTTTTTATTTACCATACATTCTTGCATGTATTTAACAGTTAAGGGGTGCAAAAAGTAAATTGCGAAAACATAAATCCTACGCTATTACAAGGCGCGGGTCTATACATCGCCAAAAATACAAAGACCCGTTTTTTAGTAAATAAGTACGGAAAGTAAAGCAGTAAACCTAATTAACTATTACATGTCTTGGAAGCAATTACATAATAATAAACTGTGCGCGAATACAAATTAAATCGGAACGTTCTAAGGGTGTTGACCCTTTTAAGAAAAGAAATTGATTTTTTGGTCTTTTTGTAATTAAATGAAATTAGAAACTAATTGATGACTAATTAATTAATTTAATTAAAAGAAAATATTTTTGTTTTTATGTTTTTTATGAAATAAAAGAAAAGAATTAAAATTAAAAGTTAATCTAATTCTAAGTTATTTTAGTTATTTAAAAAAAGGGTTAAAATGGCCTAATTAACACTAATTCAATTATTGCTTATTTACAAAAATAAAATAATAAGAATAAAAATAATGTTAGTTCTATTTTTTTGATTTTTTATGAAAATATGTTAATTGATTAATTGATTGTTAATAAGAAAAATAATTAAAAGGTTAATAATTAAAATAAGAGAAAATGACAAAACAAAATAAAAAAAGAAGTAAAACCAAGGGGTGTGGGCTGAAATGGAGGGTGCATTGTTGGAATTATGGCCCATTAAGCTTCAGTTCGTTTGGACTTTCTTGGATTGCCTATGCTCACATTGACTCCAGGCCATGGTGTTCCTTGTGCTTGGCCCTTGGATCTGTGTTGGTGAACACTTGGAGCGCTGGGATATGAGGTTTATGGTGTTCCTCTTTTGAGAATCTGCACATGAGAGCAATTGAAAAAATAATATGGAAATTATAGGGGACCTGGGAATCAAACCCAGGTCCCAGTGGTGAACCAACACATCACCAACCACTGCATCACTTTGGTGCGTTTGTTAATAACGTAGAAAAGAAATATTATATAAAAAAACGCGTCTATATGCTAAAAAACAAAAAGGCGCGCGCAGGATTTGATTGGCACTATGGGTCAAATAAAAAGAGCGCGACATATCCTTCTTGTTCGTCTTGAGCTTCTGAGTTTAACTGTATGCGTTTGGAGGATTAATTTTGCACTATGTGAGAAACCCCAAATTTCAAGTTCTGAAAACCTAGAAAGTCAACAATGGCACTTTGCGTTTTACAGCATCATAATCAAATTAAAATACACAGAAAGCTTGGTAATAACGTCAGCAATGTATAACCATGATCAAAATGAATTAAAGAGGCGTAAAAATGGAGTTTCGATGTTCAAAATTTGGACAAACCGTGTGACTTGTGTGCTTCGATTCTGATGGTGTTAGGGCTTGTTTGTGCTTGTAAATCGTCCCTGGCAATGTAAGGAGTGTATTTGGATTGAAATGGAAGCTTGAATTGCACTGCAACTAGGTTTTCAGTTTGTGATTTTTCTCTTCAAAATTTGGAAATGGCTTATGCTGTATGGGGCTCTCTAGGCCGTGTAATGTGTAAGGAATGCTTGCATATCTGTTTTGTAATGTGTATCAATCCAAATAATGGTCATTGAAGCCTTGCAATAATGTTCTTGATTTCCTCCATAACCAACATTGAACCACTTTCCATATTTGTGAAAATTTGAATTTTTATGCCCATAATAGGTCTTGCACGAATTTGGAATGTACTTCATGGTATATCAAAGTAAATCAACACAAAATATATCCCTCCATTAATTTTCTTGATTTTTATTTGAATTTTAAAGATTTAAAATGAATTAAATCAAATAAAATCAAATAAAAATGGAAAAATTAATTTTTAATCTTGAAATAAATTGTGGGACACGTGGTAGGCATGGAAAAGCTGAATCAAGTGGAAAAAGTGGGGCCCTTTTGTCAAAAATGAAATTTCAAGGATAGTTGACTTTGGCCATTTCACAAAAATTTCCCAACTTTTCCAATGCATATCTGGCTCAATTTTGAAGCTATGAACATGTTCTTGGACATTTTGGAAAGGTCTTGAAGTCCTATAACCAATGTCTTTGGTCCCATGTCATTTTGATTTACCAATCTCAAGTTATGGTCTTTGACTTAAAGTGCCTTTTTGTTGACTTTTGAAAATGACCTATAATGTTGAAATTGATAACTTTTTGTGAGACCATTTCTTGGACTTAGAATGTGAATATGAGTTGTAGGAAATGTCCTCCCCTTCAAGATGAGCATTGGATGGGATTTTTCTGATGAACCAAGAAAAAGTTATGCCTTGGTCAAGTTACAGTTGACTTTTCAACTGTCCAAAAATAGAAACTTTTGACACCTTGATGATTTTTGAGCCATTCTTGTGAAATCATGATCAAGACTTGATCAAATGAGGACTGTGGCTTCAAAATAAGATGTTGACCAAAAATTTTGACTTTTGACTGCCAAATGACCATTTTGCCTCTGTAGTTGACTGTGGAGCAATTAGGGTTTTTGATTGTGCAACTTGACCTTGTGAGCCTTGAAACTTGGCATGTAGGTTCTTGACAATGTGTATGAGCATAGGGGACTTATTGAGCCCTTGAAAACCTCAACTTCCTTGCAGGAACCAAAACCCTAGTTTGACTGCCTTAGGAGGATGGTTGACTGTGTAGCCCTTGAGTAGACTTTGAACCATTTGAGGTGATGTTTGGAAAAACTTTGAAGATTATGGGAGGGAAAATTTTGGGGTACAACAATTATGAAGACCATTTCTGGCATTCTCTCCTTTAAACCATTGGCTTAGAGCTACCAATTCCAGGCGTTGTATGTTGTGTCGTCGTAGCATTGTTGAACTTTGAACACAGTGGACAATGTTAGCAAAATTCGAACATTGATTTTGTATTGTGAGCGCGGGTGTAGACGTAGACGTGGATGTAGGTAGTGGTATATGCATAGATTTGTATGTTGTAAGTGCAGACATAGACATGTGCATTGGCTTATGTGTGCCCTTTGTATGTGCAAGCGTAAGAGTAGACGTATGTAGATTCGTATGTTATGAGCGCAGGCATAAGCGTAGATTTATGTATCGAATTGTTAGGAGTACACATGCACATGGACGCATGCGAACATAGACGTTGTGTTACAAGTTAGGCATAGGTGCTGACATGGACGTAGACTTTGTGTGCAGACTCGTAGATGTAGGCCTAGCCTTGGTATTATTGAGTGCAAGCATAGGTGCAGATGTACGTGTGGGCATAGACTTTTTGCGTCGTGAGCATAGATATAGGCGCAAATATGTGTATAGATTTTTGTATTGCAAGACGTAAGAGTAGCCATGTGCGTGGATGTAGACGTGGATTTTCTTTCGATATTTATCTAACCAAATAGCTTTTTCGATGTTTTGTCAAATGCGTTTATTTTTGTTAATTCCCCGAAATGATTTCAAGATAATATTCATGAGTAATGATCGTAGAATTTTGTAAACAAGTCTGAGAAAAGGAAAACGCAATTTGAAAGATGCAAAGAAAGCAACTATTTTATTGATAGGCCTCTGAATAGGCGAGAATACAAGATGCAATTCCTAGAAAGAGGTAATTACAGAAAACTTTAAAACTGTAAATGGAAATGAAAAATGATAATTATTGTTGTTGTTCCCCAATATCCTTTTAATGATCTTATCTCCTTTGCTTCTGAGTTGAATGATTCAGATCTATTTCTCCCCTCGTGATTCGTAGTCACAGTTCTTAGATCATAGTCTTTTTGTTCTTTATTTATTTATATGAAATCCCTAACTTTTGCCTAGATTGCCCTTTCGGGTTTTCAATCCACCGGGATAATTTTTGTTTATATGCCCCTAATTTTTGCATGGATCACCCTTTAGGGTTTTCGATCCACCGGGACACTCCTTTTTTCCTAAGTCGCCCTTTTAGGGTTCGAGCTTAGCGAGCCTCTTATACATAGTATTTTTTACTACGTCTGACTTTGCCAGATGCAGTAGTTCTTCCCAATCCATTATTGTGAGGATAAGATTGCCACCGGAGGATGCTGTTTTGACTACGTACGGACCTTCGTAATTGGGGGTCCGTTTACCACGTGAGTCGAGGCGAGGTAGCAGAATATTCTGGAACACTAGACTATGTCGTCGTCCATCTCGTGTCGTATACTGTTATTCAGAAAGAATTTTGGGGCTAATTTTCGTAGAGTTTGCTTGCTGATACTAGAGGCATTTTCTGGATGTCCTTGTTTTTCCAGGTACTCCTTGATGTCATAAAACTAAGGCTTGTCATCTGGTCTTTATTTGACAGTAATACAAAGTGAGGGCTCTTGATTGTGTCTGTTTGTGATGTGAAATTCGTGGTTTGACCAAGTTACATAGCTGATACAGTTGCCAGTGCGTCTTCCATTTGATTTTTTTTCTCGTGGGGTGTCACTAAAAGTGATCTTTGCGAATTCCGCAGTCAGTTTTCAAAACATGATCCCGATATGGAACCAGTTTTGGATGTTTAGTATCCCGTTCACCATTGACTTGATATATGGCATGTGAGCATTCTTTGGGGATGTCAATACTGCCCCTATATCGTGCCTCGGTGCATTTGAAGCTTCCTCGAACGTGGATACCCAACGTGCCCCTGGCTCAGGTTCTTCGTCAGATCTTGGTATTTCGTAGTTGCTTAGTTTTAGAGCACTGTCTGTATTTGGCCTTGGCTCGTTTCTGTAGATATGCGCAATAACTTGATCAACTTCTTTGTGGCTCCACTCTAACATTACCCCTTCGCTTGGTTTCTTCCAGGTATTCCCATGTGCTCAGATTAATAGCCTCTTGAAATGGTTGCATATTGTTAGCTTTTCTTTTTATTTCTCTCGCCATTTTCTCAGAGAGTTCTAGATCTTTATCATATTCCTCTTTAGCTTGGTTGATAGGATCATCACAATTATATCAGATTGCAGCAGTAGTATTATCGGTGGTTTTGGGCATGAATTTGCACACTTATCATGTTTTGGCGCAGATTTAATATATAAATATTTGAAAATGCATATGCAAAGAAAGTATTGCCATTTTTAAATTTGAGATATAAATGCAAGAGAAAGAAAGGGATCTTAATTGAAAATAAAATATAACTTTTATTAATCGTAAATATTGTCCGAAATAAAATGGGGAACCCTTACAAGCAACGCCTATGCCTCAGGCTTGACATAGGTTCTTTCGAAAACAAGAAAAATTAATTAGGAAAGAAATAGATCTCAGAAATCTCCACATAAGTCCATCTTTTGATTTTTCCTCCTGAGGCGCATTCTCAGATGAATTCAGTTGCCCATTTGATGTTGGCCTTGTTGGATATCTTCATCACATGTCTGCCATGCACTACTCCATTGTTGACAAGAGTCTCTTGGATCAGAGGAAACTGTGCGTCGCCCTTTAGAGTAGCTTTATATTTTCCTTCAGGGCATTGTCCGAAATGGACTATCCCATGGTGCCTTAGCCTTTGTAGAGCTCATTCGAAATCTTCATTGTGTTCTAGCGGGAGTTCATATCCCAACGGATATTCTTTCAGCGAGTTCATCGGGGTTCTTGCTTGTCTGCTTTCCCCAGAGTCAGTTACTACTTCAATTGCGTTTACTGACAGCCCATCATGCAACGGCGAAGGGTCTGATGTGATGTTGGGCTTCTCGAAAGTGATGTCTTGAGAATCCAACAAATCCTGCATCTTGTGCTTGAAAGGCCAACACTGTTTTATGGTATTTCCAGGGGAATTAGCACGATACTTGCATCTGGGGTTGGCATCATATCTCCATGGGAGTGACCCAACTGGAGGAGCTAAAGGCTTGAGTTCTACTAAGGATGCCTTAACTAGCTGTTGCAATAACTGGCCAGGTGGCATAGGGAGTGTATCAAATTTCCTGGGCGGCCTTATGCCTTGCTGCTGCCCTGATGGGATCACTAATGGTTTTTGTACCCTGGGTTGTGATGCTACAACATTAACCTCTCCCTCCTTTCCTTTGTGGAAGTTTGAAGCAGGCTGTTTTGAATTGTAGGGAGCATTTGATGGTCCCCCGATATCTTCCCACTTTTTATCCCAGTCTCGATTCTTTCTCTGATGGTTACTAGGTCTGAAATCCCTGAAGAGATGCTTCCAACCATCATCTCATAATACATCCCGTGCAAATTTCCCATGAACGTGTCTACTAACTCCTTCTCTAACAGTGGTGGTTGCACACGGGATGCAACTCCCTCCATCTCTGAGCATACTCGTTGAAGGACTCTTCTTTCTTTTGGGATAAATTCTGGAGTTTCATGTGGGTAGGCGCCATTTCCAGGTTATATTTGTAATGCTTTAAAAAAGCATTATCAAGATCTTCCCAGGTTCAAATATGCGTTCGCTCCAAATGCATATACCAGTCTGAAGATGCCCCACTCAGGCTATCTTGAAAATAGTGAATCATCAGCTTCTGATCGTGGGCATGGGCATGCATCTTCCTACAATACATGTGAAGATGATTTCTCGGGCAAGTGATTCCCTCGTATTTTTCAAAGTCAGGTACATTGAACTTTGGTGGAATCACCACATCAGGAACTAGGCCCATTTTGAGAGCGTCTACTTCGAAAGCGTCAAAACCCTCCACATCTTTTAATCTTTCTTCCAGGGCTTTATACTGATTCATCACTAATGGATTATCAATAGCATGAGTACGAGTCATCTTTGAGAGCGCTTGGTTGGCATCCTCTAGGTCGTGTCTCCGTATTGCATGTCCCAGTAGTTGTCTGCATTATTAGTTGGAATCTGTAGGGTATGAGATGCCCCGGCTTTTGGCGGCGGTGGGACAAACCCTTCAGTTTCAGCTTCTTGTTGGGCCATGATGGACTTTGGGAGTCCTGCTTCTGGCTCTTTCCTTGGTTGGAGACCGCTTGATGCACTAATAGTCTGGGCTACTTCTTTGAAAGCTACCCTGGGAATCTGTTCTTTTCTGTCGATAATGTTCTTCAAAGCTAGGAGAACTTGACTCAAATCTCCCTTCATTGAAGCGACATCACCCTTCACTTGGTCAAGATCCTCTTTGAATGCATCCCGAGTCTCCTCGATTTGTTCTATTGCTTTTTGTTAATAGGCCCTTGTTTGATATGGAGGCCAAGGAGGTGGCGATCTTCTTCTACCAATGGTTCAGCTGGAGAGATGTTTGTGAAAAAATGAGTTTTGATAGGATATGCAGGTGTTCGTGAATGCATGCATGTGAATGAATGTGTAAGAATATGAAAGGGGTTAAATGCCTTATTCACTTGGGTATGTATTCGTCTTTTGCTTATTATTTTACTTAGCAACTATTTTTAAAATATATACGCAAACGAGATAGGGAAAAAAATATCGTTATTGAAGGTAACATAATTCAGATATTGAAAAATATTACAATCTTAAACCAAAACTTTATTTGCATGAAATCAAGCAAAAAGGAAATAAGTCTTCTAGGTGCGCCCGCGGATATATGATCTTGAAACCATCCCCTATTGCTGGACGAAGCTTGAGAAAATCTTCAGCCCATTATTTCCCTTTTGTGGCCTTGATTTTAGGCATGTTTGGCGTGTTTACGCAGGCAAGTTATTTCCTTCAGTATCCATTTTTAAAGACAATCACCGAGATCTTGATTTTTTTTTGTACCCCGTGAATAAGACAAAGAAACTGGTGATGAATATATGATGAATGTATGACGAATACATGAAATATATGAATGTGTGGGTGTAAAGTTGAGTGATGGGACTTTTTGTAATAAGAACCCTTATAAGGTAGGTTTCTTAGTCTTGACCTATAGTTGATCTACCCTCCCGAAAGGTGGCTTCCTTAAGGGTGTCATGAATAACACCAGAGGGAAAAGTCATAAGGGCCTCCCTTAGGTGGAGCTTCTTTACGGACCGAAACTTTTGTCTCAAAGTCGTGAAAGGTCTCGTCATGAGATTTTAGGTTAAGGTCGTTACAAAAAGTCATGGGTGTCCTTCCAAAGTCCTACTCTTCAAGAGGATATCTCTTGATAAGTATTCCTTTTTCGGAATTTCACCGACTCTAGGCGAAGTCGTCACATAAACTCGCAGGAATGATGTACCCCCTAAGCTAATAGACGAACCTTCTTTCTAAGGGTTATCGAAAATATTTTTTTGAAATAAAAACCCACCATATAGTAAATATATAATAATAAATAAAAATAGACAAGAAAATAAAAAAACGCAATAAATAAATTAATGCAAATAAATAAATAAAAATAAAAACTCAAAAGAGACCTAAAACCTATGGTTAAGGAGAGTCGCCAGCTGTTGCGACTGGTTTTTTAATCAGAGCCGCCACTATTAGTTTTTATCCTAGGGAAGGGAACCTAACAGAAAACTCTAATTCGCAAACAGAGATTCTAGGTTTCCGACTCAATTAGACGAAAGGAATGGGTTAGGCACCTTTCATCTACCTTGTTCACAAGGATATTAGCCTATAGGTTTAGGTTTGAGGTAAACAGGGTTTTAAGTTTTAATTAGAAAGAAAAGTGTCCTAATTTTTTAATAGGGGGAGGGTTTGTTTTTTTATAGGAGAGCTCGCTACGATTTTTGATCATATACCAACGAATCCTCTTATGAGGAATCAGAGTTCCAATTCGTAGTTCGTATGGGTTGGTAGTTTTTAGGGGTTTGCAAACATATTTTGAATCACTTCGCACTCGGTTGGGAGTAGTGATTGCGGAGATTTTGACTGAATGCGCAGTAAGCCAAAACTAGTTTGAAACCCTTTTGCAAAAAGACAGTTGATTAGTTTAGTTTATTGCGAAAATAATTTTAAGATTTGTTGGATAATTTTTAATCGTATTATTTGTGAAGATCTTGATTAATGCATGATTAGATAAGATTTAATGTAAATAATATATAAAACAATTTATGCAATTTTAATATAAAAATAGTTTATTTGATAATATAATAATAATATTAAAATAGTAAATAAAATATATTAATAATAACATTTACATAAAAAGGGATTATAAATAATAAATGATAATTATAAATAATGATAAAAATTAGATAATTATAACAATATATAATAATAATAATATCAAAATATAATAATAATATAAAAATATAATAATAATAATAATATAAAATAACTATTTGATAATAATAATAATAATTATTGTAAATAAAAATATATATGTATATTTTAAAAAAATTATAAATAATAATTGAATTATTAAAATAAATTAAATTCAAGGGGGGGGGGGGGGGGGGGGGGGGGGGTGTAAATTCTAATTAACGAGTAAACAGGGAGGTGTCTTTAGGAGGCAGGATTACATGGGCGAGGGTGTATGGAAAATAAGGTAGGACTTGGCCTACGGCCGTCCGATCACGATCACACGGAGGATAAGAAGGGAGTATGATAATTATTGTGAGCCAACGCGCATGGCATTGAAACGAATTACATTTTATTTTTATTCATTTACATTATTTTGTTGTTACAGAAAACTCCACTTATTCACCTTCCTCTCTCTCGTACACACAAACCCTTTCACTCCCTCTCACTTTAACCCTAATTCCCAAACCATCGCCGGCGGCGCTCTACCAAAATCCCAACATGAATCCGACCCCCAAATCCCAAAAATAACAATAAATCAACCAAATAAAAACGCTAAGTCTAGTTACCCTTTCGCGATTTCGCTTGCTCGCTGCCTTTGAATGTTCTGGATTTAGTATTGATCCCTGCTCTCCTTCGCTTTTGCAGGTTGCGGTGGAGCTTGAAGGTGGTGTGATCGAGGATCAACGGAGATTGTGGTTTCAGATAATGAAACCCCAATCGTCCTTCTCTCGGATCTTCAACCAATAACAAGGTTATTTTCTCTTCGGTTCTCTTCACGCAAGCCCTTCTCCGTTCTTTTCTTTTACGTCTTCTCTGTATCCTCCCCTGTATTAAGCTTTTTTCTCTGTATGTTTTTATTCCCCTATTTTTGTTCTTTCTGCCAATATATATATATATATATATATATATATATATATATATATATATATATATATATATATATATATATATATATATATATATATATATATATATATATATATATATATATATATATATATATATATATATATATATATATATATATATATATATATATATATATATATATATATATATATATATATATATATATAAGGATAGGAATTTATGGCTTGTGAGAATTAGCATATATTAGGGATTAGATTTGCTATTAGAATTAATTTTAGGGATTGCTAATTGATTGAGAAAATATTGTAATTGATATAGTATTGATTGAGATTTGTACTGTTATTGTAATTGACTTTGTTGCTAAATTTATTTTGTAATGGAGATTGATTATGTAATATTTTAATTGAAGATTTTGTTTTGCAGAAGAATTAGATTTTTGTACTGTAATAGAGCTTGGATTCTGTTGCCAATTCACTGTAATAGAGATTGAGATTTGTAGAGATTTGGATTTGATTGATACTGATACTGTTTTACTGAGATTGGATTTACTTTAGTGTTTAGATTTGATTTTTTTAGTGAATTTTTAGACACTCTTTGGTGAAAAATGCATAAAATAAATTAAATATTATTATTAAAAATTACCTAAAATAGAAAAACGAAATAATATTTAAATAATAAAAAACATGATTTTTGAGAAGATTTGAATGTAATTTGAAATTGAAATGAAATTTAAAAAATAGAATAAAATAAATCATCAATCCAAATAATTAAAACCCAAAAAAAAAATCAAATTTTTAGATTTATAATTATTGTAACCAATTACATTGATTCTCTCCTAAAACAAATATTACTACCTAAAATACAAAAGATAACAAAATACTTTTAAATCTTTTTGTATTTTAGATTTTTTTTGTTATTTTTAGAATAAAGTGAAAAAAAAATAATTATTTTTTAAAAATTCATTAATTAAAAATACGAAATTTAATATTTAAATATTTAAAAAATAATTTTTTTATTGATTTTCATAAATGGAAATAAAATTAATAACAATAAACAAAGAAATATAAAAAAATGTTAAAAAATGTACCATGAGAGATTCAAACTCGCGACCTTATGCTTTCAAGCTATGTTTCCTTACCAATTATGCTATGTTATTTGTTTGAAATAAGAAGACAATTGAAAGTATATGAAGACGAGCAATTATTTTCTATTTTAAAAATACAAATAATTATTATATTTTTACACATCCTTGAAAGCGAATATTTATTACAAACCACAAAATATTAATGCAATTAAACCAAAGGAATTTTACCCTGTAAAACCCAAGTTCGAAAATAACTTTGACGGTAGTACTAAGGCGGGAAAATTTAGAGTATGACAGTGAGCTACCAACGTTTACTGAAGGTAGAGAGACAAACATTGACGTTTACTGATGATAAACTACCAACTTTCGCTGAAGGTAGAGAGAAAAGAAATATCATAACACTGACGTTCACTGACGGTGAACTACCAACGTTCACTAAAGGCAGCAAAAAGATAACAATCACCAACTTTCACTGATGGTGAACTACCAAATTTTACTGAAGGTGGAGAGAAAAGAAGTATCATAGCTCCGACATTCAGTGACGGTGAACTACCAACGTTCACTAAAGGTAGCAAAAAGATAACAATTACCAACTTTCACTGATGGTGAACTACCAACTTTCACTGAAGGTAGAGAGAAAAGAAATACCATAGCACTGACGTTCTTTGACGGTGAACTACCAACGTTCACTAAAGGCTGCAAAAAGATAACAATCACCAACTTTCACTGATGGTGAATTACCAACTTTCACTGAAGGTAGCGAGAAAATAAATATCATAGCATCGACGTTCACTAATGGTGAACTACCAACGTTCACTAAAGGCAACAAAAAGATAACAATCACCAACTTTCATTGATGGTGACCTACCAACTTTCACTGAAGATAGAGAGAAGAGAAATATCATAGCACCGACGTTCACTGAGGGTGAACTACCAACGTTCACTGAAGGTAGCAAAAAGATAATAATCATCAACATTCACTGATGGTGACCTACAAACTTTCACTGAAGGTAGAAAGAAAATATATCATAGCACCGACGTTCATTGAGGGTGAACTACCAATGTTCACTAAAGGTAGCAAAAAGATAACAATCACCAACTTTCACTGATGGTGACCTACCAACTTTCACTGAAGGTAGAAAGAAAATATATCATAGCATCGACGTTCATTGACGGTTAACTACCAACATTCACTAAAGGTATCAAAAAGATGACAATCACCAACTTTCACTGATGGTGACCTACCAAATTTCACTGAAGGTAGAGAGAAAACAAATATCATAGCACTGACATTCACTGACGGCGAACTACCAACATTCACTGAAGGTAGAAAAAAGATAACAATTACCAACTTTCATTGATGGTGACCTACCAACTTTCACTGAAGGTAGAAGATAAAATATCATAGCACCGACATTCACTGACGGTGAACTACCAATGTTCACTGAAGGTAGCAAAAAGATAACAAGTTTTCCCAAAATAATGGCGTTTCACTTAGAATGGGTCTCAACTTCTTCTTTAACCAAGGCATTCTGCCTGGAAAGGGTAGTATATAAGTTGTCTCAAATAAAGAGACTACCACTTGGAAAGATTTCACAACAAACTGTTCTTGCGATATTAAAAGACTTTCCATCCACTGGAGTAATTTGACAATAAATTGCAAACTATCCACTCATAGAGAAGATAGCCAAAAAGTAACGTCGACCTTTACAGGGAAGCATCAGTTGCTTAAATAAAGAGACCTGGTACTTGCTGTTATGAAGGATTGTAAAAATGACATCCTGGGGTGAGCAATATGAATTCCTGGGGAATGAATCATGGCTTCCTGGGGACATGCCAACATATTTCTACTGAAGAGATAAAGGTTTTCTCGTGCCAAAATAAATGCATATTCTCAACACAAATGCTCGAAGCTTGCAGAAATTCAAAGTAATAATATCGCTGGGAAATAAAGATTCAAACTAGAAATATATTGGAGTGAGACAGTCAACCAAAATACATCCTTTGAGAAATAAACTCAAGAGAGAAACCCAAATCATCCAGACAAAGAGCTGTACAGGAAGGCTAAAGAAAAAATCTTCCACGAGGCATAACTCAGTGGGGAAATTGAAAGAGTATATCTTACTGAGGCCGACACTCTATCGTAAAACTATCAACTGAGGATTTTGTACTGACTTCATCAGGAAATATCATACAGACTTCACTAGAGGAGATAATGCCTCATCATCGAGACATCAACTGGGGACCTCGTGCTGACTTCATTGGGGAGTCCAACACCACTTCAAAGAGAGGAAACCAAGATACATTCTTCACTGGGGAAACCAGAGATACGTTCTTCAATATTGAGAGTAATTATTACACTAAATTCTCTAGGAAAAAGTATGAAACCTCATGGAAATAACAACTTGGGGAGTTAAGAAGTCAAACATAATACTAAGAAATCAAAATCATGGGGATTTTAAATCAAACCCAGCACTTGGCGGGTGACAACCCAAAAAAAATGACAAATGCCTCAACACTTCTTAAATAAAACATTGCCCTTGCCTGATTATCGGGAAATCAAACAAAATGCAAGTACTTCCAAAAGGGAGATGCTTCTTAAATGAGTCCGACTCAGCATGCAAAAGGAGAAAAGACTTCTATCAAATAGAGAAGCCTTCACTAGGGAATCTTGGATTGAGTATTCATATCATGCAAACTTATTCCAACAAAAGATGCCATGGGATAGCCTTCCTGAGGAATCAAGGAATCAACATCAAAGAAAAAAGGTCAAACTCCTGGGGATTTTAAATCAAACCCATCACTTGGAAGGTGAAAACCCAAAGGGTTGACAATTGTCTCAACACTTAGAAAATATACT
The DNA here is from genome assembly GCA_948472305.1 of Vicia faba. Classification (NCBI taxonomy): domain Eukaryota; kingdom Viridiplantae; phylum Streptophyta; class Magnoliopsida; order Fabales; family Fabaceae; genus Vicia; species Vicia faba. The sequence goes on from OX451736.1 coordinate 1,488,835,004, forward strand.
GCCCTGGTCTAGTTGCCTGGGAAATAAATACCAACAATAATGCCAATACTGCAGAAAGAGCGACATTTTGCAAATAGTTCCATCTCAGCACACCAAACCTTTCATTATATGAGGGAAGAACTCGCTGGGGAATCCGGAATAGAGGCCTCAGACCATGCAAACCCAAAATAAAAAATGAACCAAGACCTGACTGGGGACAATGGGATCACAAACCCAATACTGCACCTCACGCCAATTGGTATCATCTTCAATATACAAAACTGATGCGCATACCAGCAAAAACGACCTGAGGAAACCTTCCTATCAGAAACAAATCTTCCCAAAATTACTAGAGTTTGTCCATTCCTGGGATCACCACTCTTGTTTTCCTCTCGAATCACAAAATTTAAAGTAAAAGTAAGTTGTAAATTCTTTTTAAAAAAATAATTTTGTTATTTAATATTTTTGCTTTGAAAATTATTATCAATAATAAATGGTGTCTTTGTAAGCTGTATAAAGTAATAAATACAAAGAATTGGGTAAAAGCTCAAATTTTTATTGATATAATGGTATTCTGCGAATGGAGAGACTCCATGGATGATTACAAAGTTCAGAAAACGGTAATATATAATGGAAAAGATACATTGAGATACAATGACCACTATTCCCTATAACAACTTTGAAATTCTGAGTAGCAGCTTCCGTTGAAGTATGGTGAGGATCCAAGAAGATGGTTGCTTCAATGATCAAGTCTTGTCTGATGTAGTTACTTGCCAAGAAAGTCCCTAACTTTTGCCTAAGCTGCCCTTGTGGGTTTTCAACTTAGCGGGAAATTTTATTCTGTTTATGTCTCTAATTTTTGCCTAGACCTCCCTTTCGGGTTTTCGGTCAACCGAGACGCTCCTTTTCGCCTAAGACGCCCTTTTAGGTTTTCAAATTAGCAAGATGTTCTTTTATTTCTTTAGGCGAAGTATTTCTTTACTGCATCATCATTCATGGGACATGGGAACTCCTCGCCATCCATAGTTTCAAGAATTAATGCACCACCAAAGAAGGCTTTCTTGACAACATATGAGCCTTCAAAATTGGGAGTCCACTTGCCCCTAGAATTAGCGTTAAAAGACATGATCTTCCTGAGCACGAGGTCGCCTTCTCTAAATTCATGAAGTTTGACCTTCTTATCAAAAGCTTTCTTCATTCTCTTCTGATATAACTGTCCATGACACAAAGCCGCCATTCTCTTCTCTTCGATCAAACTCAATTGGTCAAACCTGTTCTAGACCCATTCAACCTCTGAAAACTTGGTTTCCATTATCAAACGCAAAGAGGGAATCTCAACCTCGATTGGGACCACAACTTCCATTCCATACACAAGGGAGAACATGGTTTCTCCTATTAAAGTGCATACAAATGTCTGATATCCATGTAAAGCAAAAGGGAGCATTTCATGCCAATCTTTATAAGTAACAACCATCTTCTTGATGATCTTCTAGATATTCTTATTAGCAGCTTCAACAACCCCATTCATTTCGGCCTGTAAGGAGATGAATTGTGATGGACAATCTTGAATTCCTCACAAAGCTTTGTCATCATCTTGTTGTTCAGATTTGAGCCATTGTCAGTGATAATTCTACTCGGTACACCATATCGACATATGAGATTATTCTTAATGAAATGCACTACCACTTGCTTAGTAACACTAGAATATGAAGCAACTTCCATCCATTTGGTGAAGTAATCAATTGCTACCAAGATAAAATGGTGTCCATTCGAAGCCTTAAGTTTTATCATCCCAATCATGTCAATACCCCACATAGAGAAAGGCCACGGGGAAGAAATAACATTGAGAAGTTTCTGAGGCACATGAATCTTGTCCGCTTAAATCTGGAATTTATGGCACTTCCTTGCAAATCTGTAACAGTCAGATTCCATTGTCAGCCAATAGTAACCTGCCCTTAGCTTGTTTTTAGCCATCGAATGTCCATTGGCATGAGTGCCAAATGAACCTTCATGAATCTCATGCATCAACATGCCTGCTTCGTGTCTATCCGCACATCTGAGCAAGACCATGTCATAATTTCTCTTGTACAACACATTTTCACTGAGGAAGAAGCTGCCAGCCAATCTTCTCAATGTCTTCCTATCTTTCTTTGATGCACCAATCGGGTATTCCTGAGTTTGGAGAAAATGCTTGATATCATAATACCAAGGTTTCTCATCTTCTACCTCTTCTGTTGTAAACACATGAGCGGGCCTATCTAGTCGACAAACTATAATTCGAGGTATATCATTCCAAGTATACACTTGATACATAGAAGCCAGAGTTTCAAAAGCATCCACCATTTGATTTTCGTCTCTGGGGATGTGATGGAATTCAACTTTATTAAAGAAGGGTAACAATCTTATAGCATAATCTTTGTAAGGGATCAAGTCGTGGTGACGAGTATCCCACTATTCTTTAATCCGATTTATTACCAAAGCTTAATCGCCATACATATCTAGAATTTTAATTATGAGATCAATAACTTCCTCGAGACCCGTGATGCAAGCCTCATATTCAGCCATATTATTAGTATAATTAAATGTCAACCTTGCAGTAAAAGGAATGTGTGATCCATGTGGAGTGACAATCACAACACCAATTCCTTTACCATAAGCATTCACAGCTCCATTAAATATCATGCTCCAACGAGATTTAGGATCACAACCTTCCTCAGGCAATGGTTCATCACAATCTTTCACTTTCAGAAACATCACATCCTCATCGGGGAAATCATACATCACAGACTGATAATCATCAACTAGTTGGTGAGCAAGATAATCTGCCAACACGCTGATTTTAATAGCTTTTTGAGTGCGGTATTCAATGTCATATTCAAATAACAGCATCTTCCAGCGGGAAATCTCCCAATAAGAGCAGGATTTTCAAAAATGTACTTGATTGGATCCATTTTGGAAATCAAACAAGTAGTGTGATTCAACATATACTGCCGTAAATGTTTTGCTGCCCAGACCAGAGCACAACATGTCTTTTCTAGTATGGAATACCGCGACTCACAATTAGTAAAGTTTTTACTGAGATGATAAATGGCATACTCTTTCTTCCATGTTTCATCTTGTTGTCCCAGAATACAACCCATGGAATTATATAAGACTGTCAGATACATAATCAATGGTCTTCCTTCAACAGGAGGGAGCAAGATAGGAGGTTCAAGCAGATATTCTTTAATACTTTCAAATTCCCTTTGGAAGTAATCTGTCACTCATAACCTTGATCTTTCTTTAACAACTTAAAGATCGGTTCACACGTTGCAGTCATGTGGGAAATGAATCTAGAAATATAATTCAAACGCCCTAGGAACCCTCTGACTTGCTTTTAAGTTCTCGGTGCTGGCATTTCTTGAATTTCTTTGACTTTATCAGGGTCAACTTCAATCCCTCTCTGGCTAACAATGAAACCCAACAATTTCCCTGACCGAACACCGAAGGTACATTTATTTGGATTCAGGAAGAGATGATACTTCCTCAAATGCTGAAACAACTTCAGCAAATTTTCTACATGCCCTTCTTCAATATGGGATTTAGCAATCATATCATCAACATATACCTCAATTTCCTTGTGCATCAGATCATGGAATAGGGTTGTCATAGCCCTCTGGTACGTTGCACCAGCGTTCTTCAACCTGAAGGGCATCACTCTGTGACAGAATGTTCCCCAGGGTGTGATAAAATTGTTTTTTCCATGTCCTCAGGATCCATCCTTATTTGATTATACCCTGAAAATCCGTCCATGAACAAGAAAACTTTGAATTTTGTTGTTCTATCCACTAACATATCAATGTGCGGCAATGGAAATTCATCTTTTGGACTAGATTTATTTAGATCTTTGTAATCTACGCACATGCGACCTTTTCTGTCATTCTTCGGTACTGGGACAATATTGGCAATCCATTGAGGGTACACTGATGTCACAAGAGAACCAGCATTAATCTACTTTAGAACTTCTTCTTTGATCTTCACTGCCATATCTGGGTGGGTTCTTTGCAACTTCTATTTGATTGGCGGGCACTCTGGCTTTAGCGGCAACTGGTGCTCTACAATATTTGTATCTAGACCAGGCATATCTTGGTAAGACCAAGAAAAAATATCCACATATTCTTTCAACATCTCAATCAACCTGCTCTTCACATCAGGATGCAGTAATGCTCCAATCTTGACTTCCTTCAGATCTTCTTCTGAACCCAAATTGATTACTTCCAATGGTTGTTTATATGGATGAACAACATTTTCCTCGCGCTCAAGCAATCGTGAGACCTCTTCCGGAATCTCATCATAGTCCTCTTCTTCGGCCCCATACACAGGACATTCAAAGTTGGGAGAGGGTTCAGGGTCATTGTATTCAACGGGTTTTTTTAATTAATCTGCATATATGATTTATGATTGCTTTTAGAAATTGACATGTATAACAAGAGGGAACATAAATGGTGATCCAGTTCTAAACCCTAACTTCGTGCGTCATATAATTTGGCATTTCTAGCTTTGCTTCATCTTCCATAATGGCATTAATCCCGAAAATAGTTTGATGAAGATAACCCCCGCTACAAAAGATGTCTTGATACTTGTTTGCAGCATACTTCGTCTTCATGCTCTTACCTTTATCATTCTTCACAGAGAACCCCAAGCCAGCTTTATTCTTGTTTATAGGTGGATCAATAATCTGTCCCCATACTTCACTATGGCCATTACGCACAACCTGCTGAGCATCCTTAAACGAAGCCATAGAATTCTCATTTCCTCTTATATTATCAATGGATAAAGCTTGGAACTGGGTTCCAACAGCAACTTCATTCGCCTCCACAATGCTGAAAGAGGACAAATGAGATATCAATAATGCTTGTTCTCCATTTATAATTACCATTTTTCCTTCACACACAAACTTCAACTTCTGGTGTAAAGTCGAAGTGACAACCCCTGCCTCATGTATCTATGGCCGTCCCAAAAAACAGTTGTAAGAGGGTATAATATCCATGACCTAGAAAGTAATATGAATCAAATGCGGGCCTATATGAATAGGCAAGTCCACTTCACCAATAACAGATTTCCTTGATCCATCAAACACTTTTACAATAATGCCACTTGGGCGGAAGGGCGTTCCTTGATATTTTAACTTCATAAGTGTGCTCCTCCCTATAACGTTCAATGCGAATCCATTATCAATTATCACATTGGATAATGAATCAATCTTGCAGTTCATAGAAACGTGAAAGGCCAGATTGTGAATCCTTCCTTCATCGGGAAGTTCATTGTCGGAGAAACTCAGGTTATTACATGATGTAATGTTCCCTATTACACTGCTAAATTGATCTACAGGCATATCACTTTCCATGAAAGCTTGGTCCAATACTCTCATCAAAGATTCTATGTGAGCAGAAGAGTTCATCAATAAAGCCAAGATAAATATTTTTGAAGGAGTCTACAGTAGCTGATCTACAATTTTCTAGTCGCTCGTCTTGATTATCTTCAAAATATCATTCACCTCTTTTTCTAGCGTAGCTCCACTAAATTCACCTGCAGGGGTTCATCACTTTCCACAACTTTCTTTCCATTACTAGCATCTCCACGAACAATTGGTGCAAATACACGACCACTGCGGGTCACTCTTCTAGTCTCAGCAATATTTCCAACATTAGGAATTGGCTGGATGGGAACTTCCACACCATCCTCTAAAATTGTAGCATTATATTTGTAGGGTACAGCCTTGTCTAACTTGTTGGGGACAGGACCTGGAAAACTAATCACCAATGGAGTAATAGCTGGCTTGCTATGATATTTAACCTCAAAAGGGGTAGGTGCACCAAAACAAGGAACAATAACATTTACTCCATCTTCAACACATTCAGTCATTATAGAGTCATCTCTGGAAAACATATATTCATCTGAGGAGAAGAACTCATCTGCAGAGGCATACTCATCATCTGACTCTTCTTCAGCCAAACAAACCTCAATCACATGAACTTCATGGTAATCATCCCTTTGACCTGTAACCTTGATAGTTCCATTATCCAATAACAACTGAACAACTTTCCTTACAATTGAACATCCTCGGGAGTCCCGGAAGCAAATTAGGCAAGATCCATATTGATGTTCTACCAGACCAACCATGTGGCAGAAAGTAGCATCCAATTGTACAAGATCCTCATTCATATGTTCCACATCAAAGATTCTAAACTCTCCAGGACATCCAGAAACCATGTTTACTTCCTCTGCATACTCTGCATGCATTTTCACCAAATCTCCTCTAACCAAATTAATATCAAAAATACATAAGTCACCTAGACAACCGGCCACCATGTTCACAACATTTTCTCCTTCATGCTTTGGCAAAGGATTATCTTTCACATTAGGGCCAACATCCTTAAAAGACAAGATACCAAACTTCACCAATTTCTGTACTTCTGTCTTCAAAGGATAACAGTTCTCAACATTGTGCCCTGGTGCTCCCTAATGAAAAGCACATTTTTGGCCTGCCTTGTAATACCAAGGCAATGATGATGGTACAATGGGAGGTGGTCGAGTTTGAACAAACTTCTTCTAAATTAACATTGGGAGTAATTCTGTATAGCTCATATGAATAGACCCATAACTCTGCCTTCTCCGATTATACCCTTGATTCCCCTGATGGGATGGTACTGAGGCGAATTGTTGACGATGCTGATAATTTCTTCTAGAAGGATTAACCCTCCTCTCTTTCATAACAGCATTTGAATCTCCTTCTTTTTTTTTTGGAAAACCCATAGGATGGCTTCTTCGTACTTCTAGAACTTTCACTTTTTTAAACGGTCCTCTCTTACGGCCTCTTCCAAACGGATGCCCATGCCCACCATTTCAGTAAAGTCACTTGGCGCATTCCTATGAGCTACAATCAAAGGTCGAAAGCAGTACGTCTTTCCAATTACTCGGTAAACAACACTACAGTCAAAGGGGCCTCCACTGTGTGGGGGGATCTCATGCCTCCTTTTTTGGGATTACTCCTTCAAAGTTAACATGACTATACCGCCCGTCCTATCTTAAAGTTTTCCCAAGTCCGGGTATAGGAATTATAAGTAATCACCAAGCACCCAGAAAACCAGGAAAATCCAGGAAAACATATATACAACATATAATATATAACAAACAATAGCACATATACAGATATAAACAAAGATATGTTTAACCCACTTAGGGATGGACCAGCAAGAGGTCAATCTATCCCCAGTGAAGTCGCTATTTTTTCTATAGCGGTAGAAATGTTTAAGACTAGGCCATTAGATTGACTAGACTTATACAGATCAAATAAAAAATTGCCACCGCACTTTATTGTTTCCGAAAGAATAGGAAAAGAGAGAATAACCCAAAAAGAGGGGGAAATATTCAAGGTAAGGGGGTTGGTTAAGTAAAGGGAAGGTATTAGCACCCTAAACATCTACGGTACTCCGCAGGAACCTTTTTGTAAAAATCTGTATATTTTGGCTATAAAATGTTGTATGTAAAATAGATGGTGGAGGTGAGAAAATAAATATATTTTTTATGATTTTTGCACCCGTTGCGGTTGCGAACCTTTAGTGCCTACGTACCACCTTTTGTGCAATACGGGATCAGTGTACACGTAGTTCACCTTTAAAAATTTTCACAAAAATGTCAAGGTATTATTAAGTTGATTGGAGTTTATTTATAAAAAAAGTTTTGAAAATGCATGGACCTAAGTCCAAGTTTATTATGAAAGTGGTTCAAGTTTAAAAACAAGAAGATTTTTCAAAAGGAGGAAGAAGATTTTTGAAATTAAAGAAGATGGGAGGAGAAGAAGAGACTATCCTAAAGCATAAGGTAAAAGCTAGGGATAAGAACCATCTAACCAACAAGAAGCCAATACTTGACATTATGATCCAAGATAAAATTCTCATTCCTTGTATTGAAACCAAAGAAGAAAAGGTACTAGACCTTTTGAGAGAACCAATCTTCAAGTGTATTAAGTCTTCACAAAAATTGGGCAGAGTAACGGTTGTATACGGGTGAGTTCCAGATTACAAACAACGTATGTAATCACAATAACCTGCACACAAAACAAACAAACAACCCAATGTCTTGAGGTAAACCTCAAGAACTATAGACAAAACATCAATTAAGGTCACAAGGTCTCCAACATAATCCAAGGTTTCTAATCCTAAGTCCAAGAAGTCCACTACTCCACAATGTCAAAGATAGTAACCAAATAGTCCAAGTATCATTAAAGATTTTTATGATTCTTGTTGATTATTATGTATCTTAAAAAAGAAAAGAAAAGCTCAAGTGAGCAAGATAAAAAAATGACAAAAATATAAAGGGGCTCAAGTGAGCAAATATGAAAAATAGGATGAAATGTAATTCTTAAAGTAAAGGGTTCATAAAGCATAAAAAATAAAAGCATAAAGTAAAGTCAATTATTAATAATTAGTGGTTAGTTGGATGACCATCTTGAAACTTGCATTTGGAACTCATTAGAGGATTGGTAGAACAAAAGCTTCCATACAACAAGTTGCATTTTCTTTTTGTCAAGTATATCATCTATTTTGGAATCCTCAGAAGTATCATTTAATGATCAATGATGTTTAAGTGATCCGTGTTGACCAAAAGTGATGTAGATCCATTAGAAGATTGGTAGAACCAAAGCCTCCACACAATAAATCGCAAGGTTATTGGACCAAAGAGATCAAATTAACATACTTGGGCTTGCAAACATAGGTTTGGGCCATGAATGATCATTTATTCAAATCAGGATAAAATTTAGCGCTATGTTAAGCAATTGTAAGTGGACTTATATAGAAGTCGCACCTATTTAAGGCTGGTCAATAGCAATCTATGCACCATTTATTTTGGGACATGATATAGAGATCATGCTCCAATAACACTTAGTGAAATAAGAAAGGGATGAGATAAAGTGGGGTGGGGAAGAATATACAAACCACATTTGAATTAAATTTTAATCAAACTATTATTAAAATCATTCATCCATTTTTATGGAGTTAGACTCAACACCATGGATCCAATGAAGTTAACAAAGTTCATGATCAAAAATTCAACCCAAGATCAGCCAGGAAATAATCACAAAATAATATTGCATTTAATATATATATTAAAAAAGGTTTTAAAATGTTTTAAAATAAAAATAAAAGAGAAAAATATCAACTATGCTCAAATTAATCAAGAAAAATTAAGTAAAACCATGGAAAAATCAGACATGAACTAACATATTTTTATAATATTTTTAGTAATTTTTTTAAAGTCAGAAACTATTTTTAAAATTAAAAGAAATGAGTAAAATAAATCAAAAAAGATAAAAAATAACAAAGTCAGAAATAAAAAATAAACGAGGTCACCAATATTTGTCACAATATGATTGGATCATTCCAAAATAAAATTAGAATTTAAAAATGCATAAAAGTATTTTTAAATATTTAAAACAAATCAAATAAAGTGAAAATTTATAAAAAATATCAAAACACAAAATAAAATTGTGAAAAAATAAAAATCAGAAAGAGAAAAATCAAAAATATTTTTCATAATTTTTTCAGATTTTTTGGACTAAAAATGAATTTTATATGAATTTTTGAAGTTTAAAACAATTAAATATAAAAATAAGAAAACAAAATAAAAACCAAAAAGATGTGGACCAATGGATGAGAGTCAAAACACGCTAGTAATCAAATCCAAGGGATCTGGGATATCTCACTCAATTCTCAATGAAATTGCAAACCATAAAGAGCACGAGAATCAGAAGAATACGAGGAGTGGATTAGTCTTTTATTTGAATCAATTTGGCCAAAAAATCTACCTGAACGAAGTAGTGAGAAGTTTCTCTGAAACTGGACTTCTACAAATCAATATAGGTCACAATTCTTGAAGGTAATTGTATGGTTAGCTTCAGAGAAGATCAAGGAAGGTGAATTGATAGAAAAAATGGATTGAAAAAGGCTTGAACACTGATTTCGAAGTTATAGAAAAATGAGTTATGGAGCAAGTTTGGTAGGGTGATTTTGGCTGTTCAAGCTTGAGGAATGACCCTCTATTTATAGGGAAGCTGATGGAACGTCCAAGCATGTGAAATGATGAAGTTTGGAGGGAAATCGTGTGAAGTTCCGAACAAGAAAAGTGTGAATTCTATTTTAATCAAAAGTCATTCAAACCTTGCGTTTTGCTATGCTAATCACTTCTGGAAGTTCACTAAACATATTTAGAAGCAAAACACACAGCAATTTTGTGTTTAGAAGTCAAATTAAGGATTTCAAATTCTGACTTTTGGAGAAATCTTAACTCCAAGTTACCACTTTTGAAACAATGGAATTCTCAGCTTAAGGGGTCTTAGGGTATGGTTCTTGATGCTTTAGAAAGATGAGATTACAAGCTTTGCAATGGAAAAAGAATAGAATCAAATGGATGTTTGAGCTGAAAGTTGCAATGAGTCAAAGTTGGGAAAAAGAGGTTGACTTTCCATACTTAGAAATATTTCACGTTTTTCTTCAAAAGTGACCTATAATGTTTTGCATCCAAACATGGCCTTCCTCTTGGAATTTGCTCTTGACCAAAAAATATGGCATGAAATAGACCTCTTGAATGACATTTTGAAACTTGAACCATTCAAAATCTCCAAAAATTGAGAGAGTTATAAATTGTTGAAGTTGGAAAAAAAATCATGAAATAACCTATAAGCTTTTGTATCCTTAAGGAATCCTCCATCCATTTTCTCACTTTGCAAATAAAAGAATGAATAAAGTTCACATCCTCAAGATCATTGTGGAAAAATTGTAGGCTCAAGGTGATAAAAATTGATCAAGTTATGATCATTTGAAGTCACACATGGGAAGTTGGGGGTTCATCTGGAGGACTTGTAATCTTTCTTCATCATCAAGTTTCTTCCACATGAAAATTCCTTGAAAATTTTGAAGTGATTTGTTAATAACCCTTGAAGAGAAGGATGTTTTTGGAATCACTCAAAAATACCAAAAGATGAGCAAGAAATACTTCTTTGAAGTTCAAAACCCTAGCTCTTAGATCAAGAAAATGCTTTGAGGAACTTTGACAATTTTAAACAACCTTCTTGTGCCAACATTTTTTCTTTGTAGATAGAAGTTGTTGAGGATGATAATGAGAACTCATAGAAACCAAAACCACTTCCATATCTTGAGAATTAAGAAAAATATGCACTTGTGACCAATGGGAACAAGGCCTTGTCCAACCATGACAACTTCTTCAATCAACCCCTTGTAATTTTGAATCAATCTTGATAACTTTGAAATGTGGTGAACCAAAATAAACCTTGACATGCCATTCCTTCCAAAACAACTTCAATGGTGAGGTTTGAATTTCTCAAGCTTTATTGACTAGGGCATGGAAATAAACTCATGAACCCATGGATCAACTTGCTAAGCCACATTGCCTTTACCTACATTATTAACAAGTAAGACAAACCAACATTGCATTTTATTAATTAAAAGGAAAGTAAAAAAAACATGCATGATCACAAAAGAAAAACAAGTCAAGGTTCTTGGTGATTCCTCAAAGAGAAAAGCTAAAGATAGGAAGGAGAACCAAAAGCCCTAATGTGATCTTGTTGTGATTGAATCAATATGGTATGATGAAGGAATCTTAGGGGGAAAAATTGGGGTACAATAGGGTTAAACCTATCTTTTTATATATATCTATATGTGCTATTGTTATTTATGTGTTATATTATTTGTTGTATATATGTTTTCCTGTATTTTCCTGGTTTTCAAGGTGCTTGGTGATTACTTATAAATCCTATACCTGGACTTGGGTAAACTTTAAGATAGGACAGGCGGTATAGTCATGTTAACTTTGAGGGAGTAATCCCAAAAAAGGAGGCATGAGATCCCTCACTCAGTGGAGGCCCCTTTGACTGTAGTATCGTTTACCGAGTAATCGGGAAGACGTAATGCTTTTGATTTGGGACATGCTGAAGCTGAGGACCGTAGAATACCTAACCCATCTTGGCCTTTTAGGTGTAGTGCGGAAGCTATGACAGAGTAATTCGGAAATATTTTTCACACGATACTATGCTCGGACGAGTTTTTCTTGAGAATACTACTAATTACTGAGTTAATCGGGAAGTTGGTAATATCCAAAGGAAGGATGTAGCTCTGGGAACCTCTAGAACCTTGTTCGGCAGGTGATAAATTTTAGACAATACCTTATGGGTAGTACCTTCGACCTCATGCTCGTGAAGTTGAACCTATGAACCCTATGTTTGTGATCTTATGTGTGATTGTTGCATCATGCATCCATGCACTCATAAGCATCTTTTGAAGAAAATTCATTTCAAGGGACTTGAAAGTTGACCATTTGTGAATATCTCAGGTACCTTTTGAACATGGATTCTGGAAAAAGAAAGACCGGAAAATACAGTTTCAAAGATCCCAAGATAGATGAGTTGATCAGTTTAATTCACGAGATTGGGTGTTATGCAGATTTTCGGAGGAAATATGGATCCATCATTCCTCTCATGAAGCTTAGGATGATGGAGGGTATTCTCTCGACCTTGTTCAAGTTCTATGATCCGATGTATCATTACTTTACTTTCCCTGACTATCAGTTGATGACTACACTAGAGGAGTATTCTTATATGTTGGATTTACCTATTACCGATCATGTTCCTTTTACTGGTTTGGAGGGTGAGCCAACACCACACGAGATTGCTGCTTTGATCCATCTGGGGAAGTCTGAGGTTGAAGCCCATATGACTACTAAAGGAGGGATTAGAGGATTACCAACTCAGTTCTTATTGGAGAAAGCTCGTTACTTTTCCAGGATGAAGAGTACAGTCGCTTTTGAGGCCATCTTTGCTCTACTTGCTTACGGGTTGTTCTTATTTCCTAATATGGACAAGTTTGTTGACATTAATGCTATCAGGATTTTCATGATTGGAAACTCAGTTCCTACATTGTTGGGTGATGCTTATTACTCAATCCATCTTTGGAATTCTTATCATGGAGGGATGATTGTCTGTTGCACGCCTCTGTTGTACCGGTGGTTAATTTCTCATATGCCTCAGTCTGATGCTTTTTGGGATGTCAGGAAGGAACCCCGTTGGGATCCTAAGATCATGGAACTTATTCACTCGGATATTCATTAGTATTATCGGGCTTACCAAGATGTAGAGATTGTCGACAGTTGTGGTAGTTTCCCCAATGTACCTCTTCTTGGTACAAAGGGAGGAATTAACTACAACCTTGTTCTTGTACGACGACAACTTGGTTATTCGATGAGGGATAAACCAAATAGTATTCATTTGAGTAGTTTCTTCCGAAAGGAGGGAGAAGACCATAAGGAAGCTAGGGAGATGATTTCGAAAGCCTGGCATCACATTCATATGAAGAGTAGGAAAGATTTGAAACCTAGGGGGGCTGTTTCTTTGGAGCCTTATCTTCAGTGGGTCCAAATGAGAGCTATACAGTTGAAGATGTTGTATTCCCGGGAAACACCTATGTCTGACTTATTTGTGAAGACCACTCCTCCCTTATTAGACGATGTGGAAGAGCTACAACTTGCTTTGGTCAGGATGCAGCAAGAAAATGATGCTTGGAAGAATAAGTGCCAAACTTTGGAGATTTCCTATAGAGCGGACTTGAAGGAGAAAGCCGACTTGATTGAGATTCTTGAGAGTCGGGCTGTAGAGATGATGGAGAGGCAAGGGGATTTATTTTCCTCTAAGCCTCAGTTAGATGCTAGTTGCTCACTTCCTGATTCAGGTGATTAAAGGAGGTTGCCACCAGATATGCGGAAGTAAACCAGAGGTTGAAGGCTTAGACTGCCAGACTTACAGAGAAGCGTCAGCGTATAGAGTGATATCCATCAGCTTTACTTCTTAGGGTTTTAGACTTTATTTTCATCTTGTACTTGGGATTATTGAAACTTGTAATCCATTTTGAAGTTATTATAATAAAAAAATTTAGTATTTCAAATGTGTTATTACTTTGATATTTGCAATTTGTCTATAAATGTTTAAGTCCCATGAAATATTAATAATAAAATAAATCATGTGCATTGCACATCATGCATCAAATTTCACATATTTCTTACATTTTTTATGCATATCCAGGTGTCTTACTGAGCTTCTTTACTTTGTTCGGGAAGTTCTCTCACCTTTATAATACTCGAGCTAATTTCAGAAGGAAGATGGACAACTTAGAACAAGAGAATCGAGAGCTATGCGAGGAAGTTTCTGCTCTGAAGGACGGCACGGCCAATCTCACTGCTCTGATTGAATCTTTGGTGGCTGCTCAGAATCAGCCACCGAGTGTTCAACCTCAACAGACAAGGGTTACTACTGAAGCTCTGATTATTCATGTGTCTGCTACTCCAGCTGTTATTCAGAATCGCATGCCTCAAGGTTATCCATGGGGAATGCTAGAGAACTTTGCGCTTGAAGGTTTCAATCTTCGTCCTCAAGATACTTGAGTTGTTAAGACTACTATTACTCCTTCACCTCCTGTGGTGCATGTTGCTCCTGTTGCACCTCCTTCGGTGAATATGGCCCCATTTGCTAATGATGATATGTATCGTTCTTTTCCTCCACCAAGTGGAGACTTGGGTCTCTATGATAGAATGGATGATTTTCAATAGCAGTTTGACAAGATACAGAGGAAGATGAAGGCCCTCAGGGGAAAGGAATTGTCCGGGAAGAATGTGAATGATTTATGCTTGGTCCTGAATGTCAAGATACTTGCGAAGTTTAATGTCCCGAAATTTGAGAAGTACAAGGGCAACACTTGTCCCCGTGCTTATCTTGTGATGTATGTAAGAAGAATGTCTACCCACACTGATGATCAACGTCTGTTGATTCACTTTTTTCAGGATAGTTTGACTGGCGTTGCGTTGAAGTGGTATATGAGTTTGGACAGCTTCAATATCCATACTTTCATTGCCTTGGGAGAAGCATTTACCAGACAATACAAATACAACATGGACATGGCGCTTGACCGTGATCAACTCAGGGCCATAGTCCAGAAGGACAAGGAATCATTCAAAGAATGTGCATAGAGATGGCGTGAGATAGCCGCCCAAGTGATTCCTCCCATGGAAGAGAAGGAGATGACTAAGATTTTCTTGAAGACTCTGGGTGCTTCCTACTATGAGAGGATGGTAGCGAGTGCGCCAAGTGACTTTACTAAAATGGTAGGCATGGGTATCCGTTTAGAAGAGGCTGTAAGAGATGGCCGTTTAACAAAAAGTGAAAGTTCCGGAAGTGCGAAGAAGCCATCCTATGGGTTTTCCAAAAAAAGGAAGGAGATAAAAATTTTGTTATGCAAGAGAGGAGGGTTAATCCTCCTAGAAGAAATTATCAACGTCATCAACAAGTCGCCTCAGTAACTACAGTTGTTGGTGTAGCTCCAACAACCATTGCTTATCAGAGAAGGGAGATTTATGACCATATCCCTATGAGCTATACGAAATTACTCACGGTGTTAATTCAAAAGAAGTTGGTTCAGACCAGACCACCTCTCATTATACCGTCACCATTGCCTTGGTATTACAAAGCAGACCAAACACGTGCTTTTCATCAGGTAGCACCAGGGCACAATGTTGAGAACTGCTATCCTTTGAAAAATGTACAAAAATTGGTGAAGTTTGGTATCTTACCTTTGAAGGATGTTGGCCCTAATGTGAAATATAATCCTTTGCCCAAGCATGGAGGAGCAAATGTTGTGAACATGGTGGCTGGTTGTCAAGGCGGCTTCCGAATTTTTGATATTAAATTAGTTAGAGAAGATTTGGTAAAAATGCATGCAGACCTCTGTGAATTTAGCTACTATACGCATGACCATTCTGGTTGTGCTATTTGCAGTACGGATATACAGGGTTGTGACAAGATAAAGGTTAATTTACAGGAGATGATGGACGAGGGCCTCATCCACATAATCAGGCCTAGGGCTGAGTATGAAGAGGAGGTAAACATGGTTTCTGGATGTCCTAGAGAGTTCATAATCTTTGATGTGGAACATATGAATGAGGATCTTGTACAATTGCATGCTACTTTCTGCCACATGGCTGGTTAGGTAGAACATCAGTATGGATCTTGCCGAATTTGCTGTCGGGACTCCCGAGGATGTTCAATTGTAAGGAGAGGTATTCAGTTGTTGTTGAATAATGTAACTATCAAAGTTACAAGTCAAAGGGATGATTACCATGAGGTTGATGAGATTGAGGTTTTTTTGGCTGAAGAAGAGTCAGATGATGAGTATGCCTCTATGGATGAGTTCTTCTCCTCAGATGAAGATATGTTTTCCAGAGATGACTCTATAATGATTGAATGTGTTGAAGAGGGAGTAAATGTTATTGGGACTTGTTTTGGTGAACCTACCCATTTTGAAGTTGAATATTATAGCAACCCAGCTATTACTCCATTGGTGATTAGTTTTCCGGGTTATGTCCCCTACAACTCAGACAAGGTTGTACCTACAAATATAATGCTACAATTTTAGAGGATGGTGTGGAAGTTCCCATCTGGCCAATGCCTGATGTTGGAAATATTGCTGAGACTAGCAGAGTGACCCGTAGTGGTCGTGTATTTGCACCAATTGTTTGTAGAGATGTTAGTACTAGAAAGAAAGTTGTGGAAAGTGTGGAACCCAAGAAGGCTACTAGTGAATCTAGTGGATCTACGCTAGAAAAAGAGGTGGATGATATTTTAAAGATAATCAAAATGAGCGACTGCAAGATTGTAGATCAGCTACTGCAGACTCCTTCAAAAACATCTATCTTGGCTTTATTGATGAACTCTTTTTCTTATAGAGAATCTTTGATGAGGGTATTGGACCAAGCTTTCATGGAAAGTGATATGCCAGTAGATTAATGCAACAGTGTGGTAGGGAAAATTACATCATGTAATAACTTGAGTTTTTGCAATGATGAACTGCCCGATGAAGGAAGGAATCATAATCTGGCCCTCCACATCTCTATGAACTGCAAGAATGATTCATTATTCAATGTGCTAATTGATAATTGATCCTCATTGAACGTTATACCAAGGAGCACACTTAGGAAGTCGAAATATCAAGGAACGCCCATGCGCCCAAGTGGCATTATTATGAAAGTGTTTGATGGATCAAGGAAATCTGTTATTGGTGATGTGGACTTGCCTATTCATATAGGCCCACATTTGTTTCAGATTACTTTCCAGGTCATGGATATTGTACCCGCTTACAGCTGCTTGTTGGGACGGACGTGGATACATGAGGCAGGGGCTATCACTTCAACTTTAGACCAGAAGTTGAAGTTTATACGTGAAGGAAAAGTGGTAATTATAAATGGAGAATAGGCATTATTGATATCTCATTTGTCCTCTTTCAGTATTGTGGAGGCAAATGAAGCTGCTGTTGGAACCTAGTTCCAAGCTTTATCCATTGATAATATAAGAGGAAATGATAATTCTATGGCTTCGTTTAAGGATTCTCAGCAGGTTGTGCATACTGACCATAGTGAAGTATGGGGACAGATTGTTGATCCGCCTATAAACAAGAATATAGCTGGCTTGGGAATTTCTGTGAAGAATGATAAAGGTAAGAGAATGAAGTCGAAGTCTGCTGCAGGATAGTATCAAGATATCTTTCGTAGAGGGGGATATCTTTATCCAACTATTTTCGGGATTAATGCCATTATGGAAGATGAAGTAGAGCCAGAAATGCCAAATTATTTGACACACGGAGTTAGGGTTCATAACTGGATTACCATTGATGTTCCCTCTCGCGTACATGTTTCAAAGTAATTTGTTTTTGTTAATCTTTTTTAAAAGCTTTCATTCTGCCCAAGGTGAAAGTATTAATATTGTATGGGCTCATCGTTTGCTTTTATTTTTAAATCAATAATAAAAGTTGTCTTTGTTTCCCAAATTGTGTCTTTATTTTTTTCTTTTTCTCAGAAAATGGTAATAAAAAAAACCTTTCAAAATAAATAATAACTGAAATTCAATATGCATGATCACTTGTTATATGTGTCAGTTTCTAAAAGCAATCATAAATCATATGTGTTTATTAATTAAAAACCCGGTTGAATACAATGACCTTACACCATCTCCCAACTTTGAATGTCTTGTGTATGGGGCCGATGAAGAGGACTATGATGAGATTCTGGAAGAGGTCTCATGGTTTCTTGAGCATGAGGAGAATGCCATTCAGCCATATCAACAGCCATTGGAAGTAATCAATTTGGGTTCAGAAGAAGATCCGAAGGAAGTCAAGATTGGAGTATTACTGCATCCTGATGTGAAGAGCATGTTGATTGAGATGTTGAAATATTATGTGGATATTTTTTCTTGGTCTTACCAAGATATGCCTGGTCTAGATACAGATATTGTAGAGCACCGGTTGTCGCTGAAGCCATAATGCCCGCCAATCAAACAGAAGTTGAAAAGAACTCACCTAGATATGGCAGTAAAGATCAAAGAAGAAGTTCTAAAGCAGATAAATGTCGGTTTTCTTGTGACATCAGTGTACCCTCAGTGGATTGCCAATATTTTCCCAGTACCGAAGAAAGACCGAAAAGTTCACATGTGCGTAAATTACAGAGATCTAAATAAAGCTAGTCCAAAAGATGATTCACCATTGCCACACATTGATATGTTAGTGGATAGCACAGAAAAATTCAAAGTTTTCTCGTTCATGGACGGATTTTCCGGGTATAATCAAATAAGGATGGATCCTGAGGACATGGAAAAAACAACGTTTATCACACCTAGGCGAACATTCTATCACAGAGTGATGCCCTTCGCGTTGAAGAACGCTGGTGCAACGTACCAGAGGGCTATGACATACCTATTTCATGATCTGATGCACAAGAAAATTGAGGTATATGTTGATGATATGATTTCTAAATCCCAGACTGAAGAAGGGCATGTAGAAAATTTGCTGAAGTTATTTCAGCATTTGAGGAAGTATTGTCTCCGCTTGAATCCAAATAAATGTACCTTCATTATTTGGTTAGGGAAATTGTCTGGTTTTATTGTTAGCCAGAGAGGGATTGAAGTTGACCCTTATAAACTCAAAGAGATTCAAGAAATGCCAGCGCTGAGAACTGAAAAGAAAGTTAGAAGGTTCCTCGGGCGTTTGAATTATATTTCTAGATTCATTCCCCACATAACTGCAACGTGTGAACCGATCTTTAAGTTGTTAAATAAAGATCAAGGTTGTGAGTGGACATATGACTTCCAAAGGGCATTTAAAAGTATTAAAGAATATCTGCTTGAACCTCCTATCTTGCTCCCTCCTGTTGAAGGAAGACCGTTGATTATGTATTTAACAATGTTAATAATTCCATGGGCTGTATTCTGGGACAACAGGATGAAACAGGGAAGAAAGAGTACGCCATTTATTACCTCAGTAAAAAGTTTACTGATTGTGAGTCGCAGTATTCCATGCTGGAAAAGACATGTTGTGCTCTAGCCTGGGCGGCAAAACGTTTGCGGTAGTATATGTTGAATCACACTACTTGGTTGATCTCCAAAACGGATCCAATTAAGTACATTTTTGAAAACCTCCTCTTGCTGGGAGAATTGCTCGCTGGCAGATGTTGTTATCTGCATATGACATCGAATACCGCACTCAAAAAGTTATTAAAATCAGCGTGTTGGCAGATTATCTTGCTCACCAACCAGTTGATGATTATCAGTCTGTGATGTATGATTTCCCCGATGAGGATGTGATGTTTCTGAAAGTGAAAGATTGTGATGAACCATTGCCTGAGGAAGGTCCAGATCTTGAATCTCGTTGGGGCATAATATTTGATGGAGCTGTGAATTCTTATGGTAAAGGAATTGGTGTTGTGATTGTCACTCCACATGGATCACACATTCCTTTTACTGCAAGGTTGACATTTGATTGTACTAATAATATGGCAGAATACGAGGCTTGCATCATGGGTCTCGAGGAAGCCATTGATCTCAGAATTAAAATTCTTGATGTGTATGGTGATTCAGCTTTGGTAATAAATCAGATTAAAGGAGAGTGGTATACTCGTCATCCCGGCTTGATCCCTTACAAATATTATACTAGAAGATTGTTACTCTTCTTTAATAAAGTTGAATTCCATCACATCCCCAGAGATGAAAATCAAATGGCGGATGCTCTGGAAACTCTGGCTTCTATGTATCAAGTGAATACTTGGAATGATATACCTCTAATTATAGTTCGGCGACTGTATAGGCCCACTCATGTGTTTACAATAGAAGAGGTAGCATATGAGAAACGTTGGTGTCATGATATCAAGCATTTTCTCCAGACTCAGGAATACCCGATTGGTGCTTCGAATAAATATAGAAAGACATTGAGAAGATTGGCTTGCAGCTTCTTCCTCATTGAAAATGTGTTGTACAAGAGAAATTATGACATGGTCTTTCTCAGATGCGTGGATAGACACGAAGCAGACATGTTGATGCATGAGATTCATGAAGGTTCATTTGGCACTCATGCCAATGGACATTTGATGGCTAAAAAGATGCTAAGGGCAGGGTACTATTGGCTGACAATGGAATCTGACTGTTACATATTTGCAAAGAAGTGCCATAAATGCCATATTTATGCGAACAAGATTCATGTGCCTCCGACACTTCTTAATGTTATTTCTTCCTCATGGACTTTCTCTATGTGGGGTATCGACATGATTGGAATGATAGAACCTAAAGCATCAAATGGACATTGTTTTATCTTGGTAGAAATTGATTACTTCACCAAATGGGTGGAAGCTACTGCATATTCTAATGTTACTAAGAAGTTGGTAGTGCGCTTCATTAAGAATAATCTCATATTTAGGTATGGTGTGCCGAGAAGAATCATCACCGACAATGGTTCGAATCTGAATAACAAGATAATGACATAACTTTGTGAAGAATTCAAGATTGTCCATCACAATTCATCTTCGTACAGGCCGAAGATGAATGGGGCGGTTGAAGCTGCTAATAAGAATATCAAGAAGATCATCCAGAAGATGGTTGTTACTTATAAAGATTGGCATGAAATGCTCCCTTTTTCTCTACATGGATATAGGACATCTGTCCGCACTTCAATAGGAGAAACCCCATTCTCCCTTGTGTATGGAATGGAAGTAGTGCTCCAATCGAGGTTGAGATTCCCTCTTTGGGAGTGATAATGGAAACCAAGTTGTCAGAGGCTGAATGGGTCCACAACATGTTTAACCAATTGAATTTGATCGAAGAGAAGAGAATGACGGCTTTGTGTCATGGGCAGTTATATCAGAATAGAATGAAGAAAGCTTTTGATAAGAAAGTCAAACCTCGTGATTTCAGAGAAGTCGACCTCGTGCTCAGGAAGATCATGTCTTTTAACGCTGACTCTAGGGGCAAGTGGACTCCTAATTTTGAAGGCCCGTATGTTGTCAAGAAAGCCTTCTCTGGCGGTGCATTAATTCTTGAAACTATGGATGGCAAGGAGTTCCTACGTCCTATGAATGTTGATGCAGTCAAGAAATACTTCGCCTAAAGAAATAAAAGAATAGCTTGCTAAGTTGAAAACCCGAAAGGGCGGCTTAGGCAAAAAGGAGCATCTTGGTAGGCCGAAAACCCGAAAGGGCGGTCTAGGAAAAAATTAGAGACATAAACAGAATAAAATTTCCCACTAAGTTGAAAACCCGCAAGGGCAGCTTAGGCAAAAGTTAGGGACTTTCTTGACAAGTAACTGCATCAGACAAGATTTGATTGTTAAAGCAACAATCTTCTTAGATCCTCACGATACTTCAACGGAAGTTGTTGCTCAGAACTTCAAAGTTGTTAGAGGGAATAGTGGTCATTGTATCTCAATGTATCTTTTCCATTATATATTACCATTTTCAGAACTTTGTAATCGTCCGTGGAGTCTCGCCATTCGCAGACTACCATTCTATCAATAAAATTTGAGCTTTTACCCAATTCTTTGTATTTCTTATTTTATTCATCTTACAAAGACTCCATTTATTATTGATAATAATTTTCAAAGCAAAAAGATTAAATAACAAAATTGTTTTTCAAAAAGAATTTACAACTTACTTTTACTTTAGATTTTGTGATTCAAGAGGAAAACAAAAGTGGTGATCCCAGGAATGGACGAACTCTAGTAATTTTGGGAAGTTTTGTTTTTGCATGAAGGTTTTTCAAGTCATTTTCGCTGGTATGCGCATGATTTTTGTATATTGAAGATGATAACAATTGATGTAAGGTGCGGTATCAGGTGTGTGATCCCATTATCCCCAGTCAATTCTTGGTTCATTTTTTATTTCTGGGTTTGCATGGTCTGAAGCCTCTATCCCAGATTCCCCAGCAAAGTCTTCCCACATATGAAGAAAGGTTTTCTTCCCTTAGTGTGCTGAGATGGAACTATTTGCAAAATGTCGCTCTTTCTGTAGTATTGGCATTATTGTTGGTATTTATTTCCCAGGAAACTAGACTAGGGCAGTATATTTTCTAAGAAGTGTTGAGGCAGTTGTCAACTTTTGAGTTTTCACCTGCCTAGTGTTGGGTTTGATTTAAAATCCCCATGATTTTGACCTTCTTCTATAATGTTGACTTCTTGATTCCCCAAGAAGGCTATCCCAGGGCATCTTTTGTTGGAATAAGTTTGCATAATATGAAGACTCCATCCAAGATTCCCCAGTGAAGGTTTCCCTTATTTGATAGAAGTCTTTTCTCCCCGTGCATGCTGAGATTTGACTTATTTACAAAGCACCTCCCTTTCGGCAGTACTTGTATTTTGTTGATTGCTTGATGATCAGGCAAGGGCAATGTTTCATTTAAGAAGTGTTGAGGCATTTGTCATTTTTTTTTTTGGGTTTTCACCCGCCAAGTGCTGGGTTTAATTTAAAATCCCCATAAGATTGATTTCTTGTTGTAACATTTGACTTCTTAACTCCCCAAATTGTTATCTCCATGAGGTTTCATACTTTCTCCCCAAGAGAAGTTGGTGCAATACTTACCCTCAATATTGAAGAATGTATCTTGGTTTACCCTCGTCGATGTGGTGTTGGCGTCCCCAATGAAGTCAGAACGAGGTTTCCAGTTGGTATCTCAATGATGAGGCGTTATCTCCCCTAGTGAAGTCTGGATGTTATTTCCCCAATGAAGTCAGCTCGAGATCCTCAGCTGATGTTTTGACGATATGGTTTTCATCTGCCTTATTGAAATCAGTTTTGTAATCCCCAGTAGGAGTACGGACCGTGAAAACATTTGTTTCCCCATTGAAGTCTGAGTGTTATTCCTTGGTGAAGCCTGGAGAAGGATGTTATATCCCTGTATCTGTACTGATCTGTCGCTATGATTTGTTTATTTTCGGATTATGTTCTTTCCCAATGAAGGTTAAGCCGCGAAATAGGATTCTGTTCCTCAGTTGGTGCTTATCTTTCTTATGGAATATTCATCTTGGAAGTGATTTAGCCGAGTGTTGTTTGTGCCCGAGTTGGTTTGGTTTGTTTATCCCCAGTGATATATGTCTGTTTTGTCATCATATACATGATAACACTCATACATCATGCATAGTTAAATTTAGAAAATCATTGTTCACTCACATTCGTTAATATTTTGTTGGCATATTACCCTGTTTTGTAGAATTGTGTTGTCCTCTCTCTAATAGAGTGTCGGCCTTAAGCAGAAAGTGTATATTCTTTCAATTTCCCCAGAGTTATCCCTCGTGGAAGATTTTTTCTTTAGCCTTCCTGTACAGCTCTTTGTCTGGATAGATTGGGTTTCCCTCTTGAGTTTATTTCTCAAAGGATGTATTTTGATTGACTATTTCACTCCAGTTTATTTCCGGTTTGAATCTATGTTTCCCAACAAAATTATTACTTTGGATCTCTGCAAGCTTCGAGATTTGGTTTGAAAATGTGCATTTATTTTGCACGAGAATACTTTATCTCCTCAGCAGGAATATATTGGCATTTCCCTAGGAAGTCGTATTTCATTCCCCAGGAAGCCATGATTCATTCCCCAGGAAGCCATATTGCTTTCCCCAAAAATTCATTTTTTATAATCCTTCCTATAACAGCAAATAGCAGGTCTCTTTATTTGAGCAACTTATACTTCCCCGTAAAAGTCGACGTTACTTTTTTTTCTATCTTCTTTATGAGTAGATAGTTTGCAGTTCGTTGTCAAATTACTCCAATAGATGGCAAGTCTTTCAATATGACAGAGACAGTTCGTTAAGAAATCTTTTCAAGTGGTATTCTATTTATTTGATAAAACTTATATATTACCCTTTCCTGGCGGAATGCCTTGGTTAAAGAAGAATTTGAGACTCGTTCTAGGTGAAACGCCGGATTTTGGGGAAACTTGCTATCTTTTTGCTACCTTCAGTGAACATTGGTAGTTCACCGTCAGTGAACGTCGGTGCTATGATATATTTTCTCTTACTACCTTCAATGAAAGTTGGTAGGTCACCATCCGTAAAAGTTGGTGATTGTTATATTTTTGCTACCTTGAGTGAACGTTGGTAGTTCACCGTCAGTGAACGTTGGTGCTATGATATTTCTTTTCTCTCTACCTTCAGTGAAAGTTGTTAGGTCACCATAAGTGAAAGTTTGTGATTGTTATCTTTTTGCTACCTTCAGTGAACGTCGGTGCTAAGATATTATCTCTTACTACCTTAAGTGAAAAATGGTAGTTCACCATCAGTGAAAGTTGGTGATTGTTATTTTTTTGCTACCTTCAGTGAACATTGGTAGTTCACCTTCAGTGAACGTCGGTGCTATGATATATTTTCTCTTACTACCTTCAGTTAAAGTTGGTAGTTCACCATTAGTGAACATTGGTGATTGTTATATTTTTGCTACCTTCACTGAACGTTGGTAGTTCACCGTCTATGAACGTCAGTGCTATGATATTTCTTTTCTCTCTACCTTTAGTAAAAGTTGGTAGTTCACCATCAGTGAACATCGGTGCTATGATATATTTTCTTTCTACCTTCAGTGAAAGTTGGTAGGTCACCATCAGTGAAAGTTGGTGATTGTTATCTTTTTTCTACCTTTAGTAAACGTTGGTAGTTCACCGTTAGTGAACGTCGGTGCTATGATATATTTTCTTTCTACCTTCAATGAAAGTTGGTAGGTCACCATCAGTGACGTTGGTGATTGTTATCTTTTTGCTGCCTTCAGTGAACGTTGGTAGTTCAACGTTAGTGAACGTCGGTGCTATGATATTTTCTCTCTACCTTTAGTGAAATTTGGTAGTTCATCATCAGAGAACATCGATGATATTTTCTCTTACTACCTTCAGTGAATGTTGGTGATTGTTATCTTTTTTCTACCCTCAGTGAATGTTGGTAGTTCACCGTCAGTGAACGTCGGTGATATGATATTTCTTTTCTCTCAACCTTCAGTGAACGTTGGTAGTTTCACCTTCAGTAAAAGTGGGTGTATCCTTTTGATCTTTTACCATCAATTAGATTGGGTTTTCTTGATTCACCAGTGATTTAATTTCTTGGTCGGATTTCTCTTTTGATCCTTATTTCCTTTGTTACATCCCCAGTGGTGTTTTGCGTCCCTTTGAAGTTGTTCATATGCATTCATACTAATAAGCATTGCATGGCATCTTAAGGCCAAAAATAGATTTTTTTTTTTATATTTAAGTATCTTCGATCATGTCGACACGAAGATTTTTAACCTTTGTATCTCCGGATAGAAGAAACTTAAATAAGGGAAGCTGTTGTACCCTAATTTTTTCCCCTAAGATCCCTTCATCATACCATATTGATTCAATCACAACAAGATCATATTAGGGATTTTGGTTCTCCTCCCTATCTTTAGATTTGCTCTTTGATGAATCACCAAACACCTTGACTTGTTTTTCTTTTGTGATCATGTATGTTATGTTTTGACTTTCCTTATAAATAATAAAATGCAATGTTGGTTTGTCTTACTTGTTAATAATGTAGGTAAAGGCAACGTGGCTTAGCAATTTGATCCATGGGTTCATGAGTTTATTTCCATGCCGTAGTAAATAAAGATTGAGAAATTCAAACGTCACCATTGAATTTGTTTTGGAATAATGGCATGGAAACGTTTATTTTGGTTCACCGTGTTTCAAAGTTATCAAGATTGATTCAAAAGTACAAGGGGTTGATTGAAGAAGTTGTCATCATTGGACAAGGCCTTCTTCCCATTTGTCACAAGTGCATATTTCTCTTAATTCTCATGATATGGAAGTGGCTTTGGTTGCTAAGAGTTCTCATTATAATCCTCAACAACTTTTATCTACAAAGCAAAAGTGTTGGTACTAGAAGGTTGTTCAAAATTGTCAAAGTTCCTCAAAGCATTTTCTTGATCTAGTAGATAGGGTTTTGAACTTCAAAGAAGTATATCTTTCTTATATTTTGGTATTTTTTTGAGTGATTCCAAAGACATCCTTCTCTTAAAAGGGTTATTAAGAAATAACTTCAAAATTTTCAAGGATTTTTCATCTGGAAGAAACTTGATGATGAAGAAAGATTACAAGTCCTCCAGATGAACCCCCAATTTCCCAAGTGTGACTTCAAATGATCATAACTTGGTCAATTTTTCTCACCTTGAGCCCACTCTTTTTCCATAATGATCTTGAGGATGTGAACTTTACTCCTTCTTTTATGTGCAAAGTGAGAAAAAGGATGGAAGATTCCCTAAGAGTACAAAATATTATAGGCCATTTCATGATTTTTTGCCAACTTTAACAATTCATAACTCTCTTAATTTTTGGAGATTTCGAATGGTTCAAGTTTAAAAATGTCATTCAAGAGGTCTATTTCATGCCATCTTTTTTGGTCAAGAGCAAATTCCAAGTGTAAGGCCATGTTTGGATGCAAAACATTATAGGTCACTTTTGAAGAAAAACTTGAAATATTTCTAAGTGTGAAAAGTCAACTACTTTTTCCGAACTTTGACTCATTGCAACTTTCAGCTCAAACATCCATTTGACTCCATTATTTTTCCATTGCAAAGCTTGTAACCTCATATTTCTAAAGCTTCAAGAATCATTCCCTAAGACCCCTTGAGCTGAGAATGCCATTGATTTGAATTTGGTAACTTGAAACTAAAGTTTCTTCAAAATTCAGAATTTGAAATCCTTAATTTAACTTCTAAACACATTTTTCTGTGCGTTTTTGCTTCTAAACATGTTTAGTAAACTTCCATAAGTGATTAGCATAGAAAAACACATGTTTTGGATAAGTTTTGATCAAAATAGAAGTCACACTTTTCTTGTTTGCAACTTCACATGATTTTCCTCCAAACTTCATCATTTCATACACTTGAACATTCCATTTGATTCCCTATAAATAGAGGGCCATCCCTCATTCATTTCCTCAAGCTTGAACAGCCAAAATCACCCTCCCAAACTCATTCCATAACTCACTTTTCTGCAACTTCGAAACCAGTGTTCAAGCCTTTTTCAATCCATTTTTTCTATCAATTCACGTTTCTCGATCTTCCCTGAAGCTAACCATATAATTACCTTTAAGAATCGTGACCTATATTGATCCATAGAAGTCCAGTTTCAGAGCTATGCAACTCAACTTCAATAGGTAGATTCCTTCATCAGTTCTTCCAAACTTTGATATCATTGTGAAGCTCTCATTGCCCTGGTTCTAGTTGCAACACTTGCTTTTATCTGGAAACACGTTTTGACCATGAAATTTCAAATCCCTTTTCAAAACTTCACTTCCAAATTGCTTGAGCTACAGTTTATATAAATATGTCGCGAAGGTGTGGTTGTCTTCGTCTTGAAGAGACGAAGCGAATGACATAGGTCTGAGCTTTTAATATTATAGTTTGAGAGACATGCAATTCACGTTTGCTAGAGGTTGAAGATGACCAACGTGTTATCTTCCAACCAATGATGGCGTGCCATTTGTTCTTTTTGAATTTCTGATTTAATTAATGATCAAGTGTTTTATTCACTTAAGTCCATAACATGCACAACGCGTCAGGTCCACTTGATATGTTTACTAACGTGTTTTGATAATGATCAGATGGCCCATATTTTTTTGGTTTGATATTTTGTTTTCTGATTTTTATTTTAATTCATTTAAATTTCAAAAAATCATAGAAAATTCATTTTTAGTCCAAAAAATCTGAAAAAATTATGAAAAATATTTTTGATTTTTCTTATTCTGATTTTTTTTTTACAATTTTATTTTGTGTTTTGATATTTTTTTTATAAATTTCCACTTTATTTGAATTGTTTTAAATGTTTAAAAATAATTTTATGCATTTTTGAATTCTGAAAAAATTTTGGAATGATTCAATGATATTGTGACAAATATTGGTGACCTCATTTATTTTTTTGGTTCGATATTTTGTTTTCTGATTTTTATTTTAACTGATTTAAAGTTCAAAAAATCATAGAAAATTCATTTTTAGTCCAAAAAATCTGAAAAAATTATGAAAAATATTTTTGATTTTTCTTATTCTGATTTTTTTTTTTTTACAACTTTATTTTGTGTTTTGACATTTTTTATAAATTTTAACTTTATTTTAATTGTTTTAAATGTTTAAAAATACTTTTATGCATTTTTAAATTCTGAAAAAAAATTGGAATGATCCAATGATATTGTGACAAATATTGGTGACCTCATTCATTTTTTATTTCTGACTTTGTTATTTTTTTATCATTTTTGGTTTATTTTACTCATTTCTTTAAATTTAAAAATAGTTTCTGACTTTAAAAAATTATCAAAATTTTTTATAAAAATATTTTAGTCCATTTCTGATTTTTCTATTGTCTGACTTAATTATTCTTGATTAATTTGAATATAGTTGATATTTTTCTCTCTTATTTTCAGTTTAAAACATTTTAAAAAACCCTTTTTAATGTATATCTTAAATGTAATATTATTTTGTGATTATTTTCTGGATGATCTTGGGTTGACTTTTTTTATCATGAATTTTGTTAACATCATTGGATCCATGGTGTTATGTCTAACTCCATAAAAATGGATGAATGATTTTAATAATAGTTTGATTAAAATTTAATTCAAATGTGGTTTGTATATTCTTTCTCACCCTTCTTCATCTCATCCCTTTCTTATTGCACTAAGTGTTATTAGAGCATGATCTCTATATCATGTCTCAAAATAAATGGTGCATCAATTGTTATTGACCGGCCTCAAATAAGTGCGACTTCTATATAAGTCCACTTACGATTACTTAACATAGCGCTAAATTTTATCCCGATTCGAATAAATGACCATTTGTGGCTCAAACCTATGTTTGCAAGCCCAAGTACGTTAATTTGATCTCTTTGATCCAATAACCTTGAGATTCATTGTGTGGAGGCTTTGGTTCTACCAATCCTCTAATGGATCTACATCACCTTTGGTCAACGCGGATCACTTAAACATCGTTGATCATTAAATGGTACTTCTGAGGATTCCAAAATGGATGATATACTTGAAAAAAAGAAAATGCAACTTGTTGTGTGGAGGCTTTGGTTCTACCAATCCTCTAATGAGTTCCAAATGGAAGTTTCAAGATGGTCATCGAACTAACCACTAATTATTAATAATTAACTTTATTTTGTGTTTTTATTTTATGATCTTTTATTTTATGCCCCATTTACTTTAGCAATTATATTTCATGCTATTTTTCATCTTTGCTCATTTGAGCATTTATATTCTTGTCATTTTTATTTTGTTCACTTGAGCTTTTTCTTTTCTTTCTTAAGATACCGAATAATCAACATGAACCATAAAAAACATTAATGATACTTGGACTATTTTGTTACTATCCTTGGAATTATGGAGTATTTGACTTCTTAGACTTAGGATTAGAAACCTTGGCCTATGTTGGAGACCTTGTGACCTTAATTGATATTTTGTATGGAGTTCTTGAGGTTTACTTCAAGACATTGGGTTGTTTGTTTGTTTTGTGTGCAGGGTATTGTGATTACATTCTTTGTTTGTAATCTGGAACTCACCCGTATACAGCCGTTACTCTGCCCATTTTTGTGAAGACTTAATACACTTGAAGTTTGGTTCTCTCAAGAGGTCTAGTATCTTTGCTTGCTTGGTTTCAATCCAAAGAATGGGAATTCTATCTTGACTCATAATGTCAAGTTTTGGATTCTTGTTGGTTAGATGGTTCTTATCTCTAGCTTTTACCATATGCTTTAGGATAGTCTCTTCTTCTCCTCCCATCTTCTTTAATTTCAGAAATCTTCTCCCTCCTTTTGAAAACTCTTCTTGCTTTTTAAACTTGAACCACTTTCGTAATAAACTTGGACCTAGGTCCATGCATTTTCAAAACCTTTTTCATAAATAAACTTCAATCAACTTAATAATATCTTGACATTTTTTGTGAGAAGACTAAAAGTCAATCAATATCATTTCAAATCATTTTGCCACTTTGGCTTTTTATTTTAAAACCTTTCTCAAAAGATTAGACTCTTGTCAATCCTTGTAGTGATACAAACGACTATACTTCTACAATATGTAGTAAAGAAAGATATTTTCCACTTGGGTGTTGAGTGAGGCATTGTTGATTTTAAAATCCAAGCCATATCCTCCACTTTGAGATGATGCGAATTCTCCTTTCTCGTGATTGTGGGTAGTAAGTATGTTTTCCACACGGACAATGACGATGATGTCTTATCTCATAAAATTAACCAACACACTTGTGTTTAAAATTTTTAAAAGGTGAACTGCGTGTACCCTGATCCCCTATTGCACGAAAGGTGGTACGTAGGCACTAAAGGTTTGTAACCGCGACGGTTGCAAAAATCATTAAAAAAATACTTCTTTTCTCACCTCCACCATTTATTTTTTATACAACATTTTATAGCCAAAATATACAGATTTTTCAAAGAGGTTCTTGTGGAGTACCGTAGATGTTTAGGGTGCTAATACCTTCCCTTTACATAACCAACCCCCTTACCTTGAATCTATCCCCCTCTTTTTGGGTTATTCTCTCTTTTCCCATTCCTTTGGAAACAATAAAGTGCGGTGGATATTTTTATTTTGATTTGTATAAGTCTAGTCAATCCAATGGCTTAGTCTTAAACATTTCTACCGCTACAATCCCTATGAGTTTTTGTGATGACTTCGCCTAGACTCGATGGAATTCTAAAAAAGAAATATGTCTCAAGAGATATTCTCTTGGGGGGTAGGACTTTGGAACGAAACCTATGACTTTTTGTATAAATCGTAAACTAAAAACTCATGGTGAGACCTTTCACAACCTTAGAGACGAAAGTTTTGGTCTGCAAAGAGGCTCCACTTAAGGGAGGCCCTTGTGCCTTTCCCTCTAGTGTTATCCATGATACCCTTAAGGAAACCACCTTATGGGGGAGGGTAGAATATCCATAGGCCAAAACTAGGAGCCTACCATCTAAGGATACCTTTAATGAAATCATGTCACTAAGCCACACAATCATTCATTCATGCATCTTACATTTCACATATTCATTATTCTTCATTTTTTGTCTGTCTTATTCACAGGGTTAAAAAATAAGTCAAACATTTTGGTGAGTGTCTTAAAAATGAATGCCAGAGGAAAACAACTTGTCTGTGTTAGTGATGTCAAGCCATATATGACAAAGATAATAATCATCAAGGAGAAACTTCCTGAAAGAGCCATGAAGACGTTAGTGCTTTCAATAGTTGTTTTTTGGTTCGAATATTTTTCAAAATCTGAATTGTATTCCCTTTGGAGGATGATTATTATTAATGAAAGTAATTTTGTTTCCATATTTGAACTGCGTATTCATTTCAAGATGCTCACCAATAAAAAAGAAAAACCTAAAGAAAAAAATCTATATATATATATATATATATATATATATATATATATATATATATATGGAAAATCAAAGTGAATAAGAAATTAAAAAACGAAACTCTTAGCATATTCATACACATTCATGCACTCACAAACATTGCATTTCATAACTTCATACAAAAAACTTATCATTTTTCAAAAACCTTCTCCAGTAAATCATTGATAAGAAAACACCACCTCTCCGACCGTCATATCAAACAAGGTTCCATCAAAAGAAAGTGATGGAACAGATCGAGGAGAATCAAGCCGCATTCAAGGAAGATTTGGAGCAGGTGAAAGGCAACATTGACTCGATGAAGGGAGATATAAGCTAAGTTCTTCTAGCCTTGAAGAACATCATCGAAAGGCAAGAACAAATTCCTAGGGCAGCCTTTGAAGAAGTAGCCCAAACTATTGGTGCATCAAGCGGTCACCAACCAAGGAAAGAACCAGAATCGGGACCCCGAAAGTCAACTATGGCTCAACAAGAGGTCAAGCAAGCTAATATCAAAGGGTTTGTCCCACCACCACCAAAGGTAGGGGAATCTCATACCTTACAAATTTTGGTCAACAACATGGACAACCACATAGACTTGCAGTATGGAGACCATGACTTAGAGGATGTCAATTAAGCACCTTAAAGGAAAACCCATACTCATGTCATTGAAAATACCATGGTGCTCAATTAATACAAAGCTCTTGAAGAAATACTGGCAAATGTGGAGGGTTACGATGCGTTCGACGTCGACACTCTTGAAATGGGTCTAGTTCCTGATGTGGTGATCCCTCCAAAATTAAAAGTACCTAACTTTGGAAGTTATAAGGGGCTCACAAGTCTGAGGAACCATCTACGCATGTATTGAAAAAAGATGCATGCATATGCTCAAGACCAAGAGTTGATGGTCCATTGCTTCAAAGAGAGTTTGAGTGGGGCATCCTTAGATTGGTACATGCAATTAGATCGGATTCATATCCAGATATGGGTGGATCATGCCAATGCTTTCTTGAGATAACACAAGTACAATATAGACATGGCGCCTAACAGCATGCAACTCCAAAATTTGTAAATGAAGAAGGAGAAGTCTTTCAAGGAGTATGCTAAAAGATGGAGAGAAATGGCAGCCTGTGTACAACCACCACTCTTGGAGAAAGAATTGGTCGATATGTTCATGGGTACTTTACAAGGGTTGTACTATGAAAAAAGGGTAGGAAGAGTCTCTTCCGAATTTTCTGATTTGGTGACTATTGTTGAAAGGATTGAAGATGGTATAAAAAGTGGTAAGATACGAGGGGCATCATCTAGTACCCCTTATAATCCAATAAGACATGTTTCTAACTTCTCAAAAAAGAAGGAAGGAGATACCAACATTGTAGCATCACATCTAAGAGCACAACAACCATTGTGATTCCACGAGAACAGCAACAACAAAATAGGTTTGAAAGGCCTCC
This sequence comes from Vicia faba, assembly GCA_948472305.1. Classification (NCBI taxonomy): domain Eukaryota; kingdom Viridiplantae; phylum Streptophyta; class Magnoliopsida; order Fabales; family Fabaceae; genus Vicia; species Vicia faba. Next base: position 1,488,868,214 of record OX451736.1, read on the forward strand.
GAGAAGATTTGATCCTATCCCCATGCCGCATAATCAACTATTGCAACATTTAATCAAGGCATATTTGGTAGAACTAAAGCCTCTAGCTCCTCTGTGATCGGTGGAAATAGAACTGACTGTTTTTTAAGCTGGTTCGTGAAATGTCGCGGTAAGCAAGAGTCGCCACCGTCTTTTATTTTCTCCAACAAGGAAAGGACAAAAGCACAGCGAAATTCCTTTTCGAGATGTTTCTCGGTTCGGGAGGTAGATTATAGAAAGGGAAGGTGTTAGCACCATTTCTATCCGTGGTTATCCACGGGCTCTTAGGTACTTGCTCTATGTTTTCAAAATTGTTTGCTTTTCAAGTGTTTGTGGGTTTTGAAAAAGTTTCGTTTGAAAAATTTCTAGGTAACTCTTGTATCTGTCCTCAAGAGTGTATGAAATATTTGTTTGAAAACTTTTTGAAAGTGTAAGTGTGAAAAGTATTTTGTTTGTTTTTGAAAGAGAACGTACCCAGGAGAAATATACCTACTCTAAGGAATTAGGCTGTGTAAGAGTCCTTTAGATAGTGCTATCCCACCATTGAGAAGTAGGTAGCACCGTCGTTGGAGTTTTCAGGTCAATTCGATTATAAGGGACATGTGTGGTCACCAAAGCAACGGTAGGACACCTTAGCGGTAACCCTAATGTCCTAGATCCTTTTTTATTCGAGGCAACTGGATCTTTAGACAGGAGGGCGACCTCTAAAACACCTTATACTTGACGACCACATCGAGGCAACCAGTGAGGCGTACCCTAGGAGTGGCATGTGCATGTGTGTTGTTTCAGTTTATCTTTATCTTTGAACATGTCATTTGTGAGCTACGGATTGGTTTTATTTGTCATACAAGTCTTTCATGCATTTTAACAGTTAAGAGTGCGGAAAATAAAGTGCGGAAAGGTAAATCTACGCTATTACAAGGCGCAGGTCTATACATCGCCAAAAACATAACCCGTTTGGAAAATAAATGCGAGAAAAGTAAAAGAAAGCGGTAAAAGACCTAATTAACTATTACATCCTCGGAAACAGTTACATCAATATAATCAAAAGGAATTAAAGCGCGAATAAAAATTAAATCGGGAACATCTTAGGGTTTTGACCCTTTTTGAGAAAAGAAAGTAATTTGTCCTTTTTTGCAATTAATTAAACATTACCTAATTTACTAATTAATTAATTAATTAAAAGAAAAAAAATGTTTTTGTGTTTTTTAAGTCGTTAATAAAAATGAAAAGAAAAGAAATTAAAAGTCAAAAGAAAAACCCTAATTCTAAATTTATATTAGTTATTATGAAAAAGATTAAAAATTGAAACTAATTACACTAAATTAATTTGGTTAGTATTTATTTACAAAAATAATTAAATTAAGGTGAAATAAATAATAATAATAAAATATTTTATGGTTTTCTGGTTTTTTGTTGGGAAAATAATTAATTATATAAGTTAATTAAAAAAATAGTAATAATAATTAATAGTTAGTAAAAAAATAGAAAAAACAAAATAAAAAAGAAGAGAAAAAACAATTAAACCAGGGGGGTGATGGGCCCTTAGGAGGTTCATTAGCAATTTTTCAGCCCATTAAACTTTCAGCCTTGTTTGACTCGCTGGCTCATCCACACATGCGTTGACTAGGGAACGTCATGGTCACTCATCCTTTGCCATCAGATCCAGGCTTAAGGACACATGGCGCCTGATTGTTTGAGGTGTAGGATGGAACACCTTATGGAACGCTGCATGTAATCACGTCAGAAAAAAATAGAAACAAAGGTTTGGGGGACCTGGGAATCGAACCCAGGTCCCAATGGTGACCAGCCACATCATCCTCCACTAAGCCAAGCGCCTGTCTTTGTTATTATAATGGATAATGAAATTAATGTATGAAAACAATAATTATGCTGGAAAATAAATGAAATGCGCGCTATTTTGAATCCAGCCAATCACGCCTCCACACGTACTGTCTTCTTCCTTGTTTCCCTGTAAAATAAAATCAAATAGCGGGGATTTTTAACCCCCACAACTTAGCATGACCAAAAATAGCGATTAGATGTACGAGCTATATAAATAGGGCGCGAGGGTTGGGTTTGATTCGTCTGGCCTTGATGAATTCAACCATATGCGTAAGAAGGTCCAATTTTCCCTATAGAGCAAACCCCCAAATTCAGAGCTTGGAAACCCTAGAACGTGTTCATGTCAACTTCTGATTTAAGACATCTTAATCCAATTTACTTATGCCAAAAGCTTCCTATGATTGCTAACAACACAAAACAAACAAAAAATTACGTTAAATGCTCATGAATTGGATGTTTCGATTTTGAATAAAAGTATCAAACCGTATGACTGTTATGGGCGATTCTTGGAGCTATGAAACTGGAAACTGATTGCAAATCATTCAGGAAACTCCCAGCAATGTCTTTGGATCCACAAAAGTCCTTAATTCGCCCTAGAACACTGAAAACAATTTTTAGTTTCTTTGATATTTTTTGGAATTGGTTATGGTGTTTTTGCAGCAATTTGCACGTGAATTGCATTAGGGTTCGCTTGCTTGCATATATGGCAATAGAATTAGGTCAGCAGCTGGGCCTTAATCCATCTATGGGAGAGAATTAGGTTTACACTTTCCTCCATTGTCAACCTTTCCATATTTGAATCAAATCTTAAGATTTTGTGTACACATAAGCCCTAGCACGAATTGTTTGGTCAGCACATGATATATGAAAGTTGTATAAATAAAAAAGATACTATTTCATTGATTTTTAGATTTTATTTGAATTATTAAAGATTTAAAATGAATTAAATCAATAAAAATTAAATAAAATAGAAAAATAAATGTTTGATCTTGAAATTAATCATGGGACACGTGTGTGGAATGACAAGGTTGAATCAAGTGGAAGAAAGTGGGCCCTTTTGTCAAAAATTGAAGTTTTAAGGATAGTTGACTTTTGCAAATTCACAAAAATTTCCCAACTTCTCCAAGGCATATCTTGCTCAATTTTGATCATATTAACATGTTCTTGGACATTTTGGAAAGGTCTTGAAGTCCTCTAACCAATGCCATTAGTCCCATGTCATTTGGATTTACCAATCTCAAGTTATGGTCTTTGACTTAAAGTGCATTTTTGTTGACTTTTGAAATTGACCTATAATGTAGAAATTGATAACTTTTTGTGAGAGCATTTCTTGGACTTGGAATGTGAAGATGAGTTGTAGGAAATGTCATCCCCTTCAAAATGAGCATTGGATGGGATTTTTCTGATGAACCAAGAAAAAGTTATGCCCTGGTCAAGTTACAGTTGACTTTTCAACTGTCCAAAAATAGCAACTTTTGCATCCTTGATGATTTTTGAGCTATTCTTGTGGAATCATGATCAAGACTTGATCAAATGATGATTGTGGCCTCAAAATAAGATGTTGACCAAAAATTAAGACTTTTGACTGTAAAATGACCATTTTACCCCTACAGTTGACTGTGAAGCAAATGAAGCTTTTGACTGTGCAATTTGACCCTGTGAATCTTGAAACTTGTCATGTAGATGCTTAGCAATGTATATAGGCATATGGGACTTGATTGCACCACTGAAAACCTCAAATTCCTGGAGAGAACCAAAACCCTAATTTTGACTGGCTTAGGAGATGTTTGGACTGTGCAATCCCTTGAGAAGTCTTGAAGAATATGGGAGGGCAAATTTTGGGGTACAACAGTTGCCCCTGTTCAATCTTCTTAGACCTGAGGATGTAGATTGGCTTGCGTGCCTTTCGTGATCCGAAGGTGGAAGATGATTGAACACTAGAGTGCCCAGAAATTTGCACTCACATAGTGTGGTATCAGCAATGTGATGGCAGGAATGGGCTTATAGATGCCATTTGGAGAGATGGTGGATAGGAGGATGGGCTTATAGATGCCATCTGGATATGTGACAGAACCTTGTCGGGAATGGACTTATAGATGCCATTTGGAATTGTGTGTCGATCGCGTAAGAGATTCCTTAGCGAGAACTTGCGTATCTGAGAAATAAAGATAGTTTCCTGGCCTGTTGCAGGTATCGAATCTCTAAACTCTTCATGCAGATATGCCCTGGCTAGATACAGGTATCGAATCTACAATCAATCGCTCACAGATATGCCCTGGCTAGATACAGGTATCGAATCTGGAATTGGTCGTCTACAGATATGCCCTGGTTAGATACAGGTATCAAATCTGAAATTGGTCGTCTACAGATATGCCCTGGCTAGATACAGGTATTGAATCTGAAATTTCAAAAGGTTCATGGGTTGTCTCTACTGACAGGTTATCTCAGAAAAATCTTTAGGGATCGATTTAACTGAACTATGGGAGGTTTTGTCTTCTTAGACGAGTTGTCTCTTTGGACGGGTGGTCTTTATTGACAGGTGTCTATATTGACGGGTGTCTATAATGACGGGTGTCTATAATGACGGGTGTCTATAATGACGGATGTCTATAATGATGGGTGTCTATAATGACGGGTGTCTATAATGACGGGTGTCTATAATGACGGATGTCTATAATGACGGGTGTCTATAATGACGGGTGTCTATAATGACGGGTGTCTATAATGACGGGTGTCTATAATGACGGGATTTGTCTTCTTTGACTGGATTAGCGTCAGAAAAATTGATTTAACTGGACTTGTCTTCTTTGACTGGATGAGCATCAGAAAACCCTTTGGGATTTAACTTGACTTGTCTTTTTTGACTGGATGAGCATCAGAAAACCCTTTGGGATTTAACTGGACTTGTCTTTTTTTACTGTATTTGTCTTCTTTGACTGGATTTGTCTCTTTTGACTGTATTTGTCTATTTTGACATAGTTGATCATTTAATTGTATCCTTCCTGAAAGGTAAAGGTCAGTCATATGCAATGCATGATATGGATCAAGCAATGATGTTCTCGACATAAATGAGATTGTATGATATGATGCGTACATGCATGTCTCATGATGTATGACAATGTGCTGTATCTTCGTCTGGGAAAATAAATCCTTGACGAATGTCGGGAAGTTCGTTGAATCCTGGGCTGATGCTGAAGAGTAGAGTTCTTCATTTCCGCTGGGGATGATGAACGCAAGAATAAATCGGTAGGAGAAGATGACTCCGTTGGGGAATAAACTTGTTGGAGAGATTACTCTACGGGGAATTACTTTGTGGGAAGAGATACTTCGCTGAGGTTTTGATGATAACTCCGCTGGGGATTCCATTGATAAGTTATGTTGGGGAATTTTGATGAACTCTGCTGGGGGATAGGAAGGACTTCGTCGAGGACGATCTTTTCGTGGTAATTAGCTGAGGATAACCCAGTTATAAGCTCTGGTGGGGAATAGCCTTTGAGTATGGTCGGGGAGAGATATGTACTCTGCAGGGGACAGGCTTCCAGAATCTACTGGGGATAAGCTTCCAGAACCTACTGGGGAGGATGATTCAACTCTCCTGGGGAATCTTTTGGACTGTACTGGGGAGATGATTCCACTGGGGTGTCTGGTATTCCGTCGGGGAACAATCTTATATTAAGACTATCGGGGATGCTTGCTTAGGAATATTTGTATACTCCGCTGGGGAATATTGAGATCTTCTAGGGATACCCAACTTCCTTAAGGCTGACAGTAGGCTAACTCTGCTTGGGAAGATGGCTGCTGACTTGCTGGAGATACTGTGCCTTGTGAGGGTTGACGGGAGACCAACTCTGCTTGGGGAGAGTATGGTTGAACCTTGTCTTACTCTGCGGGGAGAGAAGGTATCCTGGTTACGTTCTTCAGCCGAACCTACTTTGGTACCTTGGAGGACAGAGCAGCTTATACAATTCGGGCGATTCCTATTGCCCCAGTTTCTGCGGGAGAAGAAGGCCTATGAGGTGCTTGATAACCGTCGATTGACAAATCTTCTTCTGGTAGGCAAGTGACGAGATGACGGGACATAGTCGTACACTTTGATCCCTAATTTTTGCCTGGACCGCCCTATCGGGTTTTCAGTCCATCGGGATACCCTTTTTTGCCCAAGCCGCCTTTTCAGGTTTTTGACTTGTCGGGTGTACAGATTTTTTTTCATTTTCATCCCTTATTTTTGCCCGAACCCTTTTTGGTTCGCCGGGAAGCCCTTATTTTTTCCTAGGTGTGTCAACCTAGCGGGTCTTTGATTATGCGTAGTATCTTCCAACTATGTCCACGCTCTCAGGATGCAGGAAGTTGTCACTGTCAGTAGTGCAGTATTACCATACCACCAGAAGATCTTCGTTTGATCGTCCAATGCCCCAAGTGATTCAGATGGAGATTTGCCCCAAGTTGGTTGACCTTTTGAGAGATTCTCTAAATCTTGACTGGACTGCCCCAGATGACGGACAATGATCACGTATGCCTCTTGATTGGAAGTGCTTTTGTTCACTAGATATTCTTCGTGCGAACTTCTATGTTGTTCAAACAAATAGTCATATGCAAGCAATGTTATATTAAAAAATGCAAAGCTTATGTCTGTCTGGACGTTTTTGAAAATGCAGTTTTTGATAAAACAAGTGAATTTTTGTAAAATGTGATGTCAACTCAGGATTTTACAAGAAGCCCTGCAGGAGTCAGGATACCTTTTGTAACAGTATGCTTTCAAACTAACCCACGCTTCAGCTAGGACTTTTAAGGGTTATAACATGGTCTGGTTCACAATTTAAGAAACAAAGGATAAAGGCTCAAATTATATTTGTACCCCCCGTTCTTCGTGATGTTCTTCAAACCTAAACTCAGCTGATCGTGCGTTAGACCTTGTTTGAGTCTTTGTCATGATATTCCAATGATGGTTTGGATACTGATAGTTTATTTTGACTAGGCAGACATTTCTTTTTGTTGAGGGTTTGTAGGACCTCTTTCTTTTTTGATTTCGTTATCCCTATTTTTTTTTTGCCTGAACTGTTTCTTTTGTGATTACAGTCAGCGGGATGCCCCAGTTTTTGTAAGTCTCCTTCATAGGTTTTGACTTATTGGGCTTTTAGTTTGAGAGATAACGACTGCCTGTCTTTATGATTATTCGGAACCATCACTGTCTTTTGTCTCAGAAGGACTTCTTTGGTGCTATTTGTTGTGCACTTGGATCAACTAAGAGAACTACCCTGCCCCAGGTTATGATTAAGGGTTTTAATTTTTTTGTGAAAAGAAAAAAATACTCCTGCTTCTTTGGCTCGAAGGGGTTGACGAGGGATTATCTTCCTTATGACTCTAGTGTTTAGGAATTGAAACAATGCTTGTACCTCATCAGCGGGGTCTGTTCAAAAGCATACTGTAGATTGTGGTATCGTTTTCGTCATCCTCCCTCAAGAGGCTTAGAATTATTAATTGAGAGTTTGAACATCACAAAAAATGAAAGCAGTTTGAATATAGCGAATGCGAATATACTGATTCAAAACAGACATATGCGATGCATTGATAAAGTAATAAAGTTTGCTATGACAATAATTGTTTGAACAATCAAAGAAAAATATAACTTGAACATTCGAATGAACAAAAGTTTTTTCAATCCTAGCCATGTTTTGGCAAGGGAGCAGTGATCACATTGGGAGCCTCGGGCGCTTCGAACTGGACCTCCTTTGCATCGATTAGGTCCTGAACCTTGTTCCTCAAAGTCCAACAATCATCTGTAGCATGCCCCGGGATGTCAGAATGATAAGCGCAGCGGGCGTTGGGGTTATACCTTGAAGGTGTATTGTTGGGATTCTTAGGAGGGTCCCTTAGAGCTACCAAATTAGTTTCCAGCAACTGTGGCAATATCTGCGACAAGGTCATGCCGAGGGGAGTGAATTTACTTTTAGGTCTCTCTTCCCTTTGTTGCTTGCGATGTTGGGGAGCACTGGCCGGTTTTGAAATAACCACCGCGTTGACAGCTTGGCGGTGTTCGGACTTATTCTGTCCTCTTGAACCATAGATAACATTAGATTCTTTCTTGAACGGTTTCTTCTCAGTGTTCGAGGAGTCACCTTTTTGTATCTTCCCAGACTTGATACCAGCTTCAATTCTTTCTCCAGTCAAGATCAGATCTGTAAACCCAGCAGAAGAATTCCCAATCAGATGGTTGAAGAAAGGACCAGACAGGGTCCCCAAGAACATATCAACGAGCTCACGGTCGGTCAGAGGTGGTTGCACCCTTCCAGCAAGGTCCCTCCACTTTTGCGCATACTCCTTGAATCCTTCACCCGTCCCTAGTGACATACCCTGGAGTTGGGTATGCATAGGAGCGAGGTCGGAATTGTACTGATACTGCTTATAGAACGCAGTAGCCAAGTGTTGTACCCCAAAATTTGCCCTCCCATATTCTTCAAGATTTGGCAAGATCATGGTTCAAAATCTCTCAAGAGTTGCACAGTCCAATTGCCTCCTAACACAGTCAAAATTAGGGTTTTGATTATGGCAAAGAAATTGAGATTTTTAAGGGTCCAATCAAGTCCCATATGCCTATATACATTGTCAAGCATCCATATGTCAAGGTTCAAAGACTCACAGCATCAAATTGCACAGTCAAAAACCCTAAATGCTTCACAGTCAACTGCAGGGGCAAAATGGTCATTTGACAGTCAAAAGTCAAAATTTTTGGTCAACATATTATTTTGAAGCCACAAACATCATTTGATCAACTCTTGATCATTATTTCACAAGCATGGCTCAAAAAGTCTCAAGATGCAAAAGTTTCTATTTTTGGACAGCTGAAAAGTCAACTACAAATTGACCAGGGCATAACTTCATCATGGTTTATCAGAAAAATACCATCCAAAGCTCATTTTGAAGAGAATGACATTTCCTACAACTCATCATCACACTCTAAGTCCAAGAAATGCTCTCACAAAAAGTTATCAATTTCAACATTATAGGTCATTTTCAAAAGTCAACAAAAAGGCACTTTAAGTCAAAGACCATAACTTGAGATTGGTAAATAAAAATGACATGGGACCAAAGGCATTGGTTAGAGGACTTCAAGAACTTTCCAAAATGTCCAAGAACATGATCATAGCTTCAAAATTGAGCAAGATATGCATTGGAGAAGTTGGGAAATTTTTGGGAACTTTCAAAAGTCAACTTTGCCTAAAACACTTCAAAATTGCTAATGGGCCTCAAATTCTTTCTTGAATCATTACCCAAAGCCTATGCACGACCCATTGAGCTCAAAGGGATTTATTTTCTTATTTTTAATTAATTAATTGAATTTTTATTCTTATTAATTCATTTAATTAGATTTAATTATGAGAAAATATCAAATAATGCTTTTTCAAATCTTTTTGTGCAGCATATCAAACTAGGGCAAGCTGGCCTAGTCGTTTCACATCCAAAAAAGGAAAATCATCCATGATTGGCAAAGATTTCAATGAAAAAAGATTGAAAAATATATGATGAAAATCAAAGATTCAAAACATTAATTCATGGATCCATGGGCTCTTTCTTAACCTAATTTGCTTCATATACTTATGCATAACCTAACCTAATTCAAAAACACACGAAAAAGCTGCTAGAAAGCCATAACCACTTTGCAAAATTTTCATAAAAACTTGAAAACTGGAATCATAGTTGCAGGATCATTCAAGGCCTAAAGTCTATTCCAACACCTTGCTGACATTGCTAGGAAGCTATTGGCATCAAGAACAGGTCCTCATACCCAAAGAAACGGTAAAATATGGTTATGGTTTGAACGAATATGTTGATAATTGAAACATGATTTCTATGCATCATTCATATGTTTTATTCATTGATTTACACTACTGACATCTCCCTGAAGCTTTTGGTATAACTGAATTGTGTTAATGTTGCCTAAAACGAAATTCACCATTAAAGGACATTAGGGTTTCAGAGTTTCAATATTAAGGGTTTCCATATACTGTAAAATTGGATCACCAAACCTACATGGACGAACTCGTTGCAGCAAGCCGGACTCATTGAGATACTCGCGCCCTTTTTATATTTCCTCCTCTTCTAATCGCTATTTTCACAGTTTCAGTTTAGTGGGGGTTTAAAACCCCCGCTATTTGTTTTATAATTGCAGGGAAAACAAGGAAGAAGATGGACGTGGCCTTACGCTATTGGGAGATTCAAATATTGGCGCGTTTATTCTTTGTTTCAGCATAATTACCTTTTTTCATATATTATATTGTTTGTCTATCCATATAACAAATGCGCTTGTTGGTTCAGTTGGTTGAAGACGTGTACTGCAGGCATTGGGACCTGGGTTCGATTCCCAGGTCCCCCCACATAATTGCTATTTTTTGTTTCAATGTATTCCAATGCAGCTTCCATCAAACGTTCCACCATACACGCTCATGTGATAGCCTGCCAAGTGGCTTCAAGGTCTAATCCAATGGCCTCAGAATAAAATCCAGGGTGCACCCCAGTCAACCAGTGCACACACGATCAGAAAAGTCAAAAGAGGCTTTGTGACTCTTGGGCCAGAATTCTTCAATCTTACCTCCCATTTGGGCCTGATACCCCCTTGGTTTGCATATTTGTTTTCTTCTCTTTTCTTTTTAATTCCTTTATTTGCTTTAATTATTTTTTTATTTAATTCACCTAAAATAATTTTCTTTTCATAATAAAATCAAAAAAACAAAAATATGTTTAATTATTTATTAATTTACTCATTAATTTATTTTTGTAAACAAATGTTAATAATTAATTTAGTTAATTTAGGTTTTAATTCAATCTTTTTCTTTAATAAATAAAATTCTATAGAATTAGGTTTTGATTTATCCTTTTTATTATTATTGACCCTCATTATTTATTATTATTATTAACTATTATTTTTTGTAAATAAACATGTAAATTAAATAATTTAGTTAATTAGCCTAATTTTGACCTTTTTCTTTAATAATCTAAAAATAATCTAGAATTAGGGTTTCCTTGTAAATTCTTTTCTTTATTTTCATAAACACCAAAAACAAAAAAAAACACTTTATTTTCTTTAATTAAATAATTAAATAGACTTTAATTTCATTTAATTTCAAGCAAAGGGTCAAAACCCTCGGACGTTCAAGTTATTCTTTTCGCGCATTATTTCTTTTTGATTATTATGTAACTGCTCAAGGAATGTAATAGTAATTAGGTTTACCGCATTTATTTACTTTCCGCGTCTTTTATCAAACGGGTCTTTGTATTTTGGCGATGTATAGACCCGCGCCTTGTAATAGCGTAGCTTTTTATCTTTCCGCTTTTTAATTTTTCCGCACTCTTAAATTCTAAATTGCGTGAAAGAATGTATGGTTAATTAAAAACAAGCATAGCTCACAATGCCATGACCAAAGATAAACTTAACATGAAAATAACACACAAATACACACACCACTTCTAGGGTACGCCTCACTTGTTGCCTTCGAAACGTGGTCGTCAAGTATAGGACGTTTTAGTAAGTCCTTATGTCCATGATTCAGTTGCCTCGAAACAGTTGCCTCAGAATAGTTGCCTCGAAACGGTTGCCTCGGATTAAAAAAGGATCAAGGACATAAGGGTAGCTTCTAAGGTGTCCTGCTGTTACTTCGGTGACCACACTATCCCTACACTCGAATTGACCCGAATACCTCTAACGGTGGTGCTACCTACCTCTCAATGGTGGGATGGCACTACCTTAAGGACTTTTACACAGCCTAATTCCTTAGGGTAGGTAGATGACTCATGGATACTTGCTATCTTCAAAAACAAATCAAAAAAATAACCTTTTCACACTAACACTTTCAAAAAGCTTTCAAAATAATTTTTCAAACACTCTTGAGGACAGATACAAGAGTTATTCAGAAAACTTTCAAAGAAACTTTTTCAAACCCACTCACAATTGAAAAGCAAACATTTTGAAAACATAAAGAGCAAGTATCTAAGAGCCCATGGATAACCATGGATAGAAAGGGTGCTAATACCTTCCCTTTCTATAAATCTACCTCCCGAACCGAGAAACTATCTCATAAGGAATTTTGCTGTGCTTTTGTCCTGTCCATGTTGGAGAAAATAAAAGACGGTGGCGACTCTTGCTTCCGCGACATTTCGCGAACCAGCGTTAAACAGTCAGTTCTAAATCCACCGATCACAGAACTGGCGACTCTGCTGGGGATACTATAAAAGTGAGGTGTACCTTAGGACTAAGATCACTTGTGCTTTCAATTGTCTGAATTGTTTGCTTTATTATTGGGGGTACTGTCTTGGGAGTTCTATAGATCCTAACCCGGATCCGGGGGATACCTTCTTAGAAAGTAGCAACAAGACTGTGAGGGAACTGTGCGGGGTATACCGACACGGTTGAAGTAGTCTGCTACGTTGATGTGGCACTTTGGTGAGTACCGGTAACCCTTGAGTCAAGTCAAGGAGAGTACGGGGCCGCCGCGTGGTGTCGTGAAGCATCAACTGGCCTTAGGAACCTTAATTGAACCACCTTGGCCTCTTTAGGGTAGTGAGATAACTGACTTTGGTGCAGTCCGAGGTTGGTTGATACTCGATACTACACTCAGTTGAGGGTTGTTTTCTTGGAATATTTTGGTCGCCAGTTCAGTGGCTAAATCGAAACGATGAACACAGAAAACAATCCAATGATATTGGGACCCTTAGAACCCGGTTACTTCCGATAGGACAGGTTTTGAGCCCACCAACTTCAAGAGGGTAGTACCCCAAACTTCATGCTGGCCTAAACTCTAAGGGCTGTCTTGTGTGACTTGTGTGCCTTCCAACTTGACTATTTGCATGCTTGTTATCTGACACTTGAGTTTCTTGCAGGTTTTGTTTACAGTCCTTAATTGGGACTCATAACAGGGTTTACCTACATTACCCCATGCATAGCATGACATCATACCATTGCATACATCCTACATAAGGAGTAGTCCATTTCAAGGATCTCAAGGGTCTGTGATGCAGATCATGATGAATCAAATGTCTAGCAAGGGGCAAATGGGATTTATTTTCCTCTAGCCAAGGTTAATGACTTAAGTCAGGGGCTATGACCCACTCGATATGGTGAGCCTTGACCCTTGAAGAAGGACTCTCAGCAACATGAAGTTCCTTCAATCAAGCTACAAAATTCTAACCAATTTCTATGTTTACCCCGCGAGATCCTTGGAAACATTGCATGCATATCATACATATCATTGCATTACAGGTACCACTGTTTACAGGTCACTTGCCTTCTTTGCTGTTTATTTCAGCAGTCTCATTATGAATCCTGAATCATCTACTGAGCAATCCATCAAGGCCCTCCAGGCTCAGAACGCCCAGTTCCAGGAGTTGATTAAGAGTCTAGCCCAAGGTCAACAGGATTTGAAGACTCTGCTCTCGAAGAAGAAGAAGAAGAGAACGGTGTTGTTTAACCCGAGACACAAATCTGGGAATGGATCACTAAATAAAGTTGAGCAGACTACCCCATCTGTTGGAAAGGACAGCCCCCATGAGAGATAGGTTCCTAGTCCAGTGGTCTCCGATAACGAGACGGAGTTTAATGATGAACAATACCCTCCTGCGGAGGACAGGTACAAACAGCTCGAAGACCGGTTGAGTGCTATGGAGATACAAAAAGTGCCCGGCCTGGACTTCGAAGATCTAGGTCTGTCTTCTGGGGTAGTAATCCCACACAAATTCAAGGCACCTGCCTTTGCAAAGTACGACAGGGCCTCCTGTCCTAAGCTGCATCTCAGGTCATACATAAGGAGGATCCAGCCCTACACGGCTGACAAGAATTTATGGATTCACTTCTTTCAGGATAGTCTGTCAGGAACTCAACTCGATTGGTTCTATCAACTGAATGGAGCCAACATCCGTAGCTGGGAGGACTTGGCCACTGCATTCTACAAGCAGTACCAGTACAATGCCGACCTTGCTCCCACGCGCACTCAGCTTCAGGGAATGTCTATGGGTGCGGGCGAAGGTTTTAAAGAATATGCGCAAAAGTGGAGAGACCTTGCTGGAAGGGTGCAGCCACCTCTAACTGACCGTGAGCTTGTGGACATGTTCTTAGGGACCCTGTCTGGACCTTTCTTCAACCATCTGATTGGGAATTCCTCTGCTGGGTTTACAGATTTAATCTTGACTGGGGAAAGAATTGAAGCTGGTATCAAGGCTGGGAAGATTCAAGAGGCTGCACCTTCTGATACTCACAAAAAGCCTTACATGGGGAAGAAAGAGTCTAATGCTGCATACAGTCAAAAGAGTCGTCGTGACCAACATGTAGGGGCAGTCATGATCTCTGGTTCTGCACCACGCCGCCAACCACAAAAGGGAAATCAGCGAAGGCCGGACGAGCCTAAAAGACAATTCACCAACATCAACATGCCATTGTCACGAGCATTGCAGCACATGTTGAAAATGAATCTGATTGCGGTGATCAACCCTCCTGCAAATCCCAAGACCTCCTCTCCAAACTACAACCCAGAAGCGAGGTGTGCTTATCATTCTGATAGCCCGGGGCACGATACTGAGGATTGTTGGGCGCTAAAATACAAGATCCAGAATATGATCGACGCTAAGGAGATCGAATTCAAGCCTGCTGAGACTCCCAATGTGATCACTGCTCCCTTGCCAAAGCATGGCTAGGATTGAAAAAACTTTTGTTCATTCGAATGTTCAAGTTGTAATTTTCTTTTGATTGTTCAAACATTTTATTTCATGTCAAACTTGGTTATTTCATTAATGCATTACACGTGTCTGTTTTGAAGTAATTGTGTTCACTATATCCAAAATTGCTTTTATTTTTGATGTTCAACTCTCGATTAATAATTCTAAGCCTCTTGAGGGAGGATGACGAAAACGATACCACGATCCTTACAGTATGCTTTTGAACAGACCCCGCTGATGAGGTACATGCATTGTTTCAATTCCTAAACACTGGAGTTATAAGGAAGATAATCCCTCGTCAACCCCTTTGAGCCAAGGAAGTTGGAGTTTTTCTTTTCGAAAATTAAAATCCTTAATCATAACCTGGGGCAGGGTAGTCTTCTCAGATGATCCAGGTGCACAACGAATGGCATCAAAAGAAGTCCTTCTGAAACAAAATACAGTGATGGTTCCGAATAATCATAAAGGACAGGCAGTCATTATCTTTCAAAATAAAAACCCATTAAGTCAAAACCTATGAAGGAGACTTACAAAAACTGGGGCATCCCGCTGACTGTAAACCGGTCAGGCAAAAAACAGGGATAACAAAATCAAAAAGGAAGAGGTTTTACAAACCCTCAACCAAAAAGAAATGACTGCCTATCCACAACAAATTGTCAATATCCGAACCATCACCAGAATATCAGGACAAAGACTCAAACAAGGTCTAACGCACGGTCAACTGAGTTTAGGTTTGAAGAACATCACAAAGAGCGGGTGGGTACAAATACATTTTGAGCCTTATCCTTTGTTTCTTAAACCGTGAACCAGGCCACGTTATAACCCTCAAAAGTCCTAGCTGAAGCATGGGTTAGTTCGAAAGCATACTGTTACGAAAGGTATCCTGACTCCTTAAGGCTTGCGGTAAAATAACGAGTTGACATCACAGTTTAAAAAAAATTCACTTGTTTTTACGAAAAAAAATGCATTTTCAAAAACTTCAAGACAGACATAAGCTTTGCATTTCTGATATAACATTGCTTGCATATGACTATTTGTTTGAACAGCATAGAAGTTCGCACGAAGAATATCTAGTGAACAAAAGCACTTCCAACCAAGGGGCATGGCATGATCATTGTCCATCATCTGGGGCAGTTAAGTCAAGATTCGGAGAATCTCTCAAAAGGCCAACCAGCTTGGGGCAAATCTCCATCCGGATCATTTGGGGCATTGGACGATCAAACGAAGATCTTCTGGTGGTATGGTAACACTGCACTACTAACAGTGACAACTTCCTGTATCCTAAGAGCACGGACATAGTCTAAAAAATACTACGCATAATCAAAGACCTGCTAGGTTGACACACCTAGGCAAAAATAAGGGCTTCCCGGCGAACCAAAAGAGTTCGGGCAAAAATAAGGGATGAAAATGAAAAAATCTGTACACTCGGCAAGTCGAAAACCTGAAAAGGCGGCTTGGGTAAAAATGGGTATCCCGGTGGACTGAAAACCCGAAAGGGCGGTCTAGGGAAAAATTAGGGATCAAAAGCGTACGACTATGTCCCGTCATCTCGTCACTTGCCTACCAGAAGAAGATTTGTCAAATCGACAGTCATCAAGCGCCTTCACATGTACCTTCTCCCACAGAAGTTGGGGCAATAAGAATGGTCCAAACTATACTAGCTGCTTTGTCCACAAGATACAAGGTAGATTCAGCTGAAGAACGTAACCAAGATACCTTCACTCCCCCGAGAGTAAGACAGGTTCAACAATACTCTCCCCCGAGCAGAGTTGGTCTCCCGTCAGCCCTGAAAAGGCACAGTACCCACAGCAACTCAGCAACGCTCTCCACAAGCAGAGTTAGTCTACTGTCAGCCTTAAGGAAGTTGGGTATCCCCAGAAAATCTCAATATTCCCCAGTGGAGTATACAGATGTTCCTCAACAAGCATCCCCGGCAATCTTGATCTCAGATTGTTCCCCGGCGGAATACCGGACATCTAGTGGAGCCATTCCCCAGTCCAATCTAAAAAGTTTCCCCATGAGAGTTCAATCAATTCCCCTAGTAGGAAGCTTATCCCCAGTATATTCTGGAAGCTTATCACCCGCATAGTACGAACGCTTCCTCGGCTTTATTCAAAAGTTATTTCCCCACCAGGATATAACTGGGTTATCCTCAGCCAATTGCCACGGAAAGATCTCCCCCGGCGAAGTCTTCCTATCCCCAGCGAAGTTCATCAAATCTTCCAACAGAACTCAACAATGGTATCCCCAGCAGGAGTTATCATCAACTTCAACAAAGTACCTCTCTTTCCCCACAGAGTTCACTCCCCGCAGAGTAATCTATTCGCCAAGTTTATTCCCCAACGGAGCCATCTTCTCCTACCGGTATTCTTGCAACATCAGCCTAGGATTCAACAAGCTCCCGACATTCGTCAAAGATTTATTTTCCCAGACGAGAATACATTCATAAACATCACATCTTCATACATTATAGCATGCATACGCATCATACAACACAAATCTCATTTATTTTTGAGAACATATTAAAATCATGCAGTTCATGCATCGTGACACTGCATACAGCTAACGTTTTGCCTTTTCAGAAAAAAAGGTCAATCAAAAGATGATTACCATCTACCTCTACAGTTCCAGATCAACATTGGTAACAAGCCAGGAAAAATCAGTGGACGACTGATCGTGGGTTAATATCTGAAACCAAACAGGACAATTATCTACTTGATCATCCTCAGGCAACCCTACATCAGTTCCTTTTCTTTCAGAAGAAGTCTTACACAGGCTCATCAACAGGAAACCCTACACCGGTTCCTCCTCAACCTCAGGTGTAGTTTTACACGAACTCATCATCAGGCAACCCTACACCGGTTCCTTCCCAATTTTCAGACGAAGTCTTACACGGACTTATCATTAAAGTAACCCTATACCGGTTCCTTTTCTTTCAGAAGAAGTCTTACACGGACTTATCATCAAAGTAACCCTACACCGGTTCCTTTTCTTTCAGATGAAGTCTTACACGGACTTATCTCAAGATGACCTTACCCCGGTTCATCAAGAAGTTTTACACGAACTTATCCCGAAGTAACCTTACCCTGGTTCCTCCAGAAGTCTTACACGGACTTATCCCGAAGTAACCCTACACAGGTTCTCTCTCTCCAGACGTAGTTTTACACGGGCTCGTCGTTAAAGAAACCCTACACAGGTTCGCTCTTCCCAAAGATGCAGTTTTACACGGACTCGTCATCAGTAAATCCTACACAGGTTTCCTTCTCAGCTCTAGACGTAGTTTTACACGGGCTCGTCATCAAAGTAACCCTACACAGGTTCCTTCTCCATTTCAGATGCAGTCTTATACGGACTCATTATCAGTAAACCCTACACAGGTTTCCTTCCTTCAAAGATGCAGTTTTACACGAGCTCATCATCAGTCAACCCTACACAGGTTTCCTTCCTTCAAAGATGCAGTTTTACACGAGCTCATCATCAGTCAACCCTACATAGGTGTCCTTCTTTCCAAGATGCAGTTTTACACAAGCTCATCATCAGGCAACCCTACACAGGTTCCCTCTTTCAACTTACAAAAATTATAATTCAACAGACAACCTCCAGATGGCATCTATAAGCCCATCCACCTACCAACAGTCTCCAAATGGCATCTATAAGCCCATTCCCGACAAGGTTCTGTCACATCTCCAGATGGCATCTATAAGCCCATCCTCCTATCCATCAGTCTCCAAATGGCATCTGTAAGCCCATTCCCGCCGTCACGCTGCTAACATTCTACTATGTGAGTGCAAATTTCTAGGCACTCTAGTGTTCAATCATCTTCCACCTTCGGATTACGAAAGGCACGCCAGCCAATCTACATCCTCAGGTCTAAGAAGATTGAACAGGGGCAACTGTTGTACCCCAAAATTTTCCCTCCCATATTCTTCAAGATTTGGCAAGATCATGGTTCAAAATCTCTCAAGAGTTGCACAGTCCAATTGCCTCCTAACACAGTCAAAATTAGGGTTTTGGTTCTGGCAAAGAAATTGAGATTTTTAAGGGTCCAATCAAGTCCCATATGCCTATATACATTGTCAAGCATCCATATGTCAAGGTTCAAAGACTCACAGCATCAAATTGCACAGTCAAAAACCCTAAATGCTTCACAGTCAACTGTAGGGGCAAAATGGTCATTTGACAGTCAAAAGTCAAAAATTTTGGTCAACATCTTATTTTGAAGCCACAAACATCATTTGATCAACTATTGATCATGATTTCACAAGCATGGCTCAAAAAGTCTCAAGATGCAAAAGTTTCTATTTTTGGACAGTTGAAAAGTCAACTGCAAATTGACCAGGGCATAACTTCTTTATGGTTTATCAGAAAAATCCCATCCAAAGCTCATTTTGAAGAGAATGACATTTCCTACAACTCATATTCACACTCCAAGTCCAAGAAATGCTCTCACAAAAGGTTATCAATTTCAACATTATAGGTCATTTTCAAAAGTCAACAAAAAGGCACTTTAAGTCAAAGACCATAACTTGAGATTGGTAAATCAAAATGACATGGGACCAAAGGAATTGGTTAGAGGACTTCAAGACCTTTCCAAAATGTCCAAGAACATGATCATAGCTTCAAAATTGAGCAAGATATGCATTGGAGAAGTTGGGAAATTTTTGGGAACTTTCAAAAGTCAACTTTGCCTAAAACACTTCAAAATTGCTAATGGGACTCAAATTCTTTCTTGAATCATTACCCAAAGCCTATGCACGACCCATTGAGCTCAAAGGGATTTATTTTCTTATTTTTAATTAATTAATTGAATTTTTATTCTTATTAATTCATTTAATTAGATTTAATTATGAGAAAATATCAAATAATGCTTTTTCAAATCTTTTTGTGCAGCATATCAAACTAGGGCAAGCTGGCCAAGTCGTTTCACATCCAAAAAAGGAAAATCATCCATGATTGGCAAAGATTTCAATGAAAAAAGATTGAAAAATATATGATGAAAATCAAAGATTCAAAACATTAATTCATGGATCCATGGGCTCTTTCTTAACCTAATTTGCTTCATATACTTATGCATAACCTAACCTAATTCAAAAACACACGAAAAAGCTGCTAGAAAGCCATAACCACTTTGCAAAATTTTCATAAAAACTTGAAAACTGGAATCATAGTTGCAGGATCATTCAAGGCCTAAAGTCTATTCCAACACCTTGCTGACATTGCTAGGAAGCTATTGGCATCAAGAACAGGTCCTCATACCCAAAGAAACAGTAAAATATGGTTATGGTTTGAACAAATATGTTGATAATCGAAACATGATTTCTATGCATCATTCATATGTTTTATTCATTGATTTACACTACTGACATCTCCCTGAAGCTTTTGGTATAACTGAATTGTGTTAATGTTGCCTAAAACGAAATTCACCATTAAAGGACATTAGGGTTTCAGAGTTTCAATATTAGGGGTTTCCATATACTGTAAAATTGGATCACCAAACCTACATGGACGAACTCGTTGCAGCAAGCCGGACTCATTGAGATACTCGCGCCCTTTTTATATTTCCTCTTCTTCTAATCGCTATTTTCACAGTTTCAGTTTAGTGGGGGTTTAAAACCCCCGCTATTTGTTTTATAATTGCAGGGAAAACAAGGAAGAAGATGGACGTGGCCTTACGCTATTGGGAGATTCAAATATTGGCGCGTTTATTCTTTGTTTCAGCATAATTACCTTTTTTCATATATTATATTGTTTGTCTATCCATATAACAAATGCGCTTGTTGGTTCAGTTGGTTGAAGACGTGTACTGCAGGCATTGGGACCTGGGTTCGATTCCCAGGTCCCCCCACATAATTGCTATTTTTTGTTTCAATGTATTCCAATGCAGCTTCCATCAAACGTTCCACCATACACGCTCATGTGATAGCCTGCCAAGTGGCTTCAAGGTCTAATCCAATGGCCTCAGAATAAAATCCAGGGTGCACCCCAGTCAACCAGTGCACACACGATCAGAAAAGTCAAAAGAGGCTTTGTGACTCTTGGGCCAGAATTCTTCAATCTTACCTCCCATTTGGGCCTGATACCCCCTTGGTTTGCATATTTGTTTTCTTCTCTTTTCTTTTTAATTCCTTTATTTGCTTTAATTATTTTTTTATTTAATTCACCTAAAATAATTTTATTTTCATAATAAAATCAAAAAAACAAAAATATGTTTAATTATTTATTAATTTACTCATTAATTTATTTTTGTAAACAAATGTTAATAATTAATTTAGTTAATTTAGGTTTTAATTCAATCTTTTTCTTTAATAAATAAAATTCTATAGAATTAGGTTTTGATTTATCCTTTTTATTATTATTGACCCTCATTATTTATTATTATTATTAACTATTATTTTTTGTAAATAAACATGTAAATTAAATAATTTAGTTAATTAGCCTAATTTTGACCTTTTTCTTTAATAATCTAAAAATAATCTAGAATTAGGGTTTCCTTGTAAATTCTTTTCTTTATTTTCATAAACACCAAAAACAAAAAAAAACACTTTATTTTCTTTAATTAAATAATTAAATAGACTTTAATTTCATTTAATTTCAAGCAAAGGGTCAAAACCCTCGGACGTTCAAGTTATTCTTTTCGCGCATTATTTCTTTTTGATTATTATGTAACTGCTCAAGGAATGTAATAGTAATTAGGTTTACCGCATTTATTTACTTTCCGCGTCTTTTATCAAACGGGTCTTTGTATTTTGGCGATGTATAGACCCGCGCCTTGTAATAGCGTAGCTTTTTATCTTTCCGCTTTTTAATTTTTCCGCACTCTTAAATTCTAAATTGCGTGAAAGAATGTATGGTTAATTAAAAACAAGCATAGCTCACAATGCCATGACCAAAGATAAACTTAACATGAAAATAACACACAAATACACACACCACTTCTAGGGTACGCCTCACTTGTTGCCTTCGAAACGTGGTCGTCAAGTATAGGACATTTTAGTAAGTCCTTATGTCCATGATTCAGTTGCCTCGAAACAGTTGCCTCGGAATAGTTGCCTCGAAACGGTTGCCTCGAATTAAAAAAGGATCAAGGACATAAGGGTAGCTTCTAAGGTGTCCTGCTGTTACTTCGGTGACCACACTATCCCTACACTCGAATTGACCCGAATACCTCCAACGGTGGTGCTACCTACCTCTCAATGGTGGGATGGCACTACCTTAAGGACTTTTACACAGCCTAATTCCTTAGGGTAGGTAGATGACTCATGGATACTTGCTATCTTCAAAAACAAATCAAAAAAAAAACCTTTTCACACTAACACTTTCAAAAAGCTTTCAAAACAATTTTTCAAACACTCTTGAGGACAGATACAAGAGTTATTCAGAAAACTTTCAAAGAAACTTTTTCAAACCCACTCACAATTGAAAAGCAAACATTTTGAAAACATAAAGAGCAAGTATCTAAGAGCCCATGGATAACCATGGATAGAAAGGGTGCTAATACCTTCCCTTTCTATAAATCTACCTCCCGAACCGAGAAACTATCTCATAAGGAATTTTGCTGTGCTTTTGTCCTGTCCATGTTGGAGAAAATAAAAGACGGTGGCGACTCTTGCTTCCGCGACATTTCGCGAACCAGCATTAAACAGTCAGTTCTAAATCCACCGATCACAGAACTGGCGACTCTGCTGGGGATACTATAAAAGTGAGGTGTACCTTAGGACTAAGATCACTTGTGCTTTCAATTGTCTGAATTGTTTGCTTTATTATTGGGGGTACTGTCTTGGGAGTTCTATAGATCCTAACCCGGATCCGGAGGATACCTTCTTAGAAAGTAGCAACAAGACTGTGAGGGAACTGTGCGGGGTATACCGACACGGTTGAAGTAGTCTGCTACGTTGATGTGGTACTTTGGTGAGTACCGGTTACCCTTGAGTCAAGTCAAGGAGAGTACGGGGCCGCCGCGTGGTGTCGTGAAGCATCAACTGGCCTTAGGAACCTTAATTGAACCACCTTGGCCTCTTTAGGGTAGTGAGATAACTGACTTTGGTGCAATCCGAGGTTGGTTGATACTCGATACTACACTCAGTTGAGGGTTGTTTTCTTGGAATATTTTGGTCGCCTGTTCAGTGGCTAAATCGAAACGATGAACACAGAAAACAATCCAATGATATTGGGACCCTTAGAACCCGGTTACTTCCGATAGGACAGGTTTTGAGCCCACCAACTTCAAGAGGGTAGTACCCCAAACTTCATGCTGGCCTAAACTCTAAGGGCTGTCTTGTGTGACTTGTGTGCCTTCCAACTTGACTATTTGCATGCTTGTTATCTGACACTTGAGTTTCTTGCAGGTTTTGTTTACAGTCCTTAATTGGGACTCATAACAGGGTTTACCTACATTACCCCATGCATAGCATGACATCATACCATTGCATACATCCTACATAAGGAGTAGTCCATTTCAAGGATCTCAAGGGTCTGTGATGCAGATCATGATGAATCAAATGTCTAGCAAGGGGCAAATGGGATTTATTTTCCTCTAGCCAAGGTTAATGACTTAAGTCAGGGGCTATGACCCACTCGATATGGTGAGCCTTGACCCTTGAAGAAGGACTCTCAGCAACATGAAGTTCCTTCAATCAAGCTACAAAATTCTAACCAATTTCTATGTTTACCCCGCGAGATCCTTGGAAACATTGCATGCATATCATACATATCATTGCATTACAGGTACCACTGTTTACAGGTCACTTGCCTTCTTTGCTGTTTATTTCAGCAGTCTCATTATGAATCCTGAATCATCTACTGAGCAATCCATCAAGGCCCTCCAGGCTCAGAACGCCCAGTTCCAGGAGTTGATTAAGAGTCTAGCCCAAGGTCAACAGGATTTGAAGACTCTGCTCTCGAAGAAGAAGAAGAAGAGAACGGTGTTGTTTAACCCGAGACACAAATCTGGGAATGGATCACTAAATAAAGTTGAGCAGACTACCCCATCTGTTGGAAAGGACAGCCCCCATGAGAGAGAGGTTCCTAGTCCAGTGGTCTCCGATAACAAGACGGAGTTTAATGATGAACAATACCCTCCTGCGGAGGACAGGTACAAACAGCTCGAAGACCGGTTGAGTGCTATGGAGATACAAAAAGTGCCCGGCCTGGACTTCGAAGATCTAGGTCTGTCTTCTGAGGTAGTAATCCCACACAAATTCAAGGCACCTGCCTTTGCAAAGTACGACAGGGCCTTCTGTCCTAAGCTGCATCTCAGATCATACATAAGGAGGATCCAGCCCTACACGGCTGACAAGAATTTATGGATTCACTTCTTTCAGGATAGTCTGTCAAGAACTCAACTCGATTGGTTCTATCAACTGAATGGATCCAACATCCGCAGCTGGGAGGACTTGGCCACTGCATTCTACAAGCAGTACCAGTACAATGCCGACCTTGCTCCCACGCGCACTCAGCTTCAGGGAATGTCTATGGGTGCGGGCGAAGGTTTTAAATAATATGCGCAAAAGTGGAGAGACCTTGCTGGAAGGGTGCAGCCACCTCTAACTGACCGTGAGCTTGTGGACATGTTCTTAGGGACCCTGTCTGGACCTTTCTTCAACCATCTGATTGGGAATTCCTCTGCTGGGTTTACAGATTTAATCTTGACTGGGGAAAGAATTGAAGCTGGTATCAAGGCTGGGAAGATTCAAGAGGCTGCACCTTCTGATACTCACAAAAAGCCTTACATGGGGAAGAAAGAGTCTAATGCTGCATACAGTCAAAAGAGTCGTCGTGACCAACATGTAGGGGCAGTCATGATCTCTGGTTCTGCACCACGCCGCCAACCACAAAAGGGAAATCAGCGAAGGCCGGACGAGCCTAAAAGACAATTCACCAACATCAACATGCCATTGTCACGAGCATTGCAGCACATGTTGAAAATGAATCTGATTGCGGTGATCAACCCTCCTGCAAATCCCAAGACCTCCTCTCCAAACTACAACCCAGAAGCGAGGTGTGCTTATCATTCTGATAGCCCGGGGCACGATACTGAGGATTGTTGGGCGCTAAAATACAAGATCCAGAATATGATCGACGCTAAGGAGATCGAATTCAAGCCTGCTGAGACTCCCAATGTGATCACTGCTCCCTTGCCAAAGCATGGCTAGGATTGAAAAAACTTTTGTTCATTCGAATGTTCAAGTTGTAATTTTCTTTTGATTGTTCAAACATTTTATTTCATGTCAAACTTGGTTATTTCATTAATGCATTACACGTGTCTGTTTTGAAGTAATTGTGTTCACTATATCCAAAATTGCTTTTATTTTTGATGTTCAACTCTCGATTAATAATTCTAAGCCTCTTGAGGGAGGATGACGAAAACGATACCACGATCCTTACAGTATGCTTTTGAACAGACCCCGCTGATAAGGTACATGCATTGTTTCAATTCCTAAACACTGGAGTTATAAGGAAGATAATCCCTCGTCAACCCCTTTGAGCCAAGGAAGTTGGAGTTTTTCTTTTCGAAAATTAAAATCCTTAATCATAACCTGGGGCAGGGTAGTCTTCTCAGTTGATCCAGGTGCACAACGAATGGCATCAAAAGAAGTCCTTCTGAAACAAAATACAGTGATGGTTCCGAATAATCATAAAGGACAGGCAGTCATTATCTTTCAAAATAAAAACCCATTAAGTCAAAACCTATGAAGGAGACTTACAAAAACTGGGGCATCCCGCTGACTGTAAACCGGTCAGGCAAAAAACAGGGATAACAAAATCAAAAAGGAAGAGGTTTTACAAACCCTCAACCAAAAAGAAATGACTGCCTATCCACAACAAATTGTCAATATCCGAACCATCACCAGAATATCAGGACAAAGACTCAAACAAGGTCTAACGCACGGTCAACTGAGTTTAGGTTTGAAGAACATCACGAAGAGCGGGTGGGTACAAATACATTTTGAGCCTTATCCTTTGTTTCTTAAACCGTGAACCAGGCCACGTTATAACCCTCAAAAGTCCTAGCTGAAGCATGGGTTAGTTCGAAAGCATACTGTTACGAAAGGTATCCTGACTCCTTAAGGCTTGCGGTAAAATAACGAGTTGACATCACAGTTTAAAAAAAATTCACTTGTTTTTAGGAAAAAAAATGCATTTTCAAAAACTTCAAGACAGACATAAGCTTTGCATTTCTGATATAACATTGCTTGCATATGACTATTTGTTTGAACAGCATAGAAGTTCGCACGAAGAATATCTAGTGAACAAAAGCACTTCCAACCAAGGGGCATGGCATGATCATTGTCCATCATCTGGGGCAGTTAAGTCAAGATTCGGAGAATCTCTCAAAAGGCCAACCAGCTTGGGGAAAATCTCCATCCGGATCATTTGGGGCATTGGACGATCAAACGAAGATCTTCTGGTGGTATGGTAACACTGCACTACTAACAGTGACAACTTCCTGTATCCTAAGAGCACGGACATAGTCTAAAAAATACTACGCATAATCAAAGACCTGCTAGGTTGACACACCTAGGCAAAAATAAGGGCTTCCAAGCGAACCAAAAGAGTTCGGGCAAAAATAAGGGATGAAAATGAAAAAATCTGTACACTCGGCAAGTCGAAAACCTGAAAAGGCGGCTTGGGTAAAAATGGGTATCCCGGTGGACTGAAAACCCGAAAGGGCGGTCTAGGGAAAAATTAGGGATCAAAAGCGTACGACTATGTCCCGTCATCTCGTCACTTGCCTACCAGAAGAAGATTTGTCAAATCGACAGTCATCAAGCGCCTTCACATGTACCTTCTCCCACAGAAGTTGGGGCAATAAGAATGGTCCAAACTGTACTAGCTGCTTTGTCCACAAGATACAAGGTAGGATCAGCTGAAGAACGTAACCAAGATACCTTCACTCCCCCGAGAGTAAGACAGGTTCAACAATACTCTCCCCCGAGCAGAGTTGGTCTCCCGTCAGCCCTGAAAAGGCATAGTACCCACAGCAACTCAGCAACGCTCTCCCCAAGCAGAGTTAGTCTACTGTCAGCCTTAAGGAAGTTGGGTATCCCCAGAAAATCTCAATATTCCCCAGCGGAGTATACAGATGTTCCTCAACAAGCATCCCCGGCAATCTTGATCTCAGATTGTTCCCCGGCGGAATACCGGACATCTAGTGGAGCCATTCCCCAGTCCAATCTAAAAAGTTTCCCCATGAGAGTTCAATCAATTCCCCCAGTAGGAAGCTTATCCCCAGTATATTCTGGAAGCTTGTCACCCGCATAGTACGAACGCTTCCTCGGCTTTATTCAAAAGTTATTTCCCCACCAGGATATAACTGGGTTATCCTCAGCCAATTGCCACGGAAAGATCTCCCCTGGCGAAGTCTTCCTATCCCCAGCGAAGTTCATCAAATCTTCCAACAGAACTCAACAATGGTATCCCCAGCAGGAGTTATCATCAACTTCAACAAAGTACCTCTCTTTCCCCACAGAGTTCACTCCCCGCAGAGTAATCTATTCGCCAAGTTTATTCCCAAACGAAGCCATCTTCTCCTACCGGTATTCTTGCAACATCAGCCCAGGATTCAACAAGCTCCCGGCATTCGTCAAAGATTTATTTTCCCAGACGAGAATACATTCATAAACATCACATCTTCATACATTATAGCATGCATACGCATCATACAACACAAATCTCATTTATTTTTTAGAACATATTAAAATCATGCAGTTCATGCATCGTGACACTGCATACAGCTAACGTTTTGCCTTTTCAGAAAAAAAGGTCAATCAAAAGATGATTACCATCTACCTCTACAGTTCCAGATCAACATTGGTAACAAGCCAGGAAAAATCAGTGGACGACTGATCGTGGGTTAATATCCGAAACCAAACAGGACAATTATCTACTTGATCATCCTCAGGCAACCCTACATCGGTTCCTTTTCTTTCAGAAGAAGTCTTACACAGGCTCATCAACAGGCAACCCTACACCGGTTCCTCCTCAACCTCAGGTGTAGTTTTACACGAACTCATCATCAGGCAACCCTACACCGGTTCCTTCCCAATTTTCAGACGAAGTCTTACACGGACTTATCATTAAAGTAACCCTATACCGGTTCCTTTTCTTTCAGAAGAAGTCTTACACGGACTTATCATCAAAGTAACCCTACACCGGTTCCTTTTCTTTCAGAAGAAGTCTTACACGGACTTATCTCAAGATGACCTTACCCCGGTTCATCAAGAAGTTTTACACGAACTTATCCCGAAGTAACCTTACCCTGGTTCCTCCAGAAGTCTTACACGGACTTATCCCGAAGTAACCCTACACAGGTTCTCTCTCTCCATACGTAGTTTTACACGGGCTCGTCGTTAAAGAAACCCTACACAGGTTCGCTCTTCCCAAAGATGCAGTTTTACACGGACTCGTCATCAGTAAATCCTACACAGGTTTCCTTCTCAGCTCTATACGTAGTTTTACACGGGCTCGTCATCAAAGTAACCCTACACAGGTTCCTTCTCCATTTCAGATGCAGTCTTATACGGACTCATTATCAGTAAACCCTACACAGGTTTCCTTCCTTCAAAGATGCAGTTTTACACGAGCTCATCATCAGTCAACCCTACACAGGTTTCCTTCCTTCAAAGATGCAGTTTTACACGAGCTCATCATCAGTCAACCCTACATAGGTGTCCTTCTTTCCAAGATGCAGTTTTACACAAGCTCATCATCAGGCAACCCTACACAGGTTCCCTCTTTCAACTTACAAAAATTATAATTCAACAGACAACCTCCAGATGGCATCTATAAGCCCATCCACCTACCAACAGTCTCCAAATGGCATCTATAAGCCCATTCCCGACAAGGTTCTGTCACATCTCCAGATGGCATCTATAAGCCCATCCTCCTATCCATCAGTCTCCAAATGGCATCTGTAAGCCCATTCCCGCCGTCACGCTGCTAACATTCTACTATGTGAGTGCAAATTTCTAGGCACTCTAGTGTTCAATCATCTTCCACCTTCGGATTACGAAAGGCACGCCAGCCAATCTACATCCTCAGGTCTAAGAAGATTGAACAGGGGCAACTGTTGTACCCCAAAATTTTCCCTCCCATATTCTTCAAGATTTGGCAAGATCATGGTTCAAAATCTCTCAAGAGTTGCACAGTCCAATTGCCTCCTAACACAGTCAAAATTAGGGTTTTGGTTCTGGCAAAGAAATTGAGATTTTTAAGGGTCCAATCAAGTCCCATGTGCCTATATACATTGTCAAGCATCCATATGTCAAGGTTCAAAGACTCACAGCATCAAATTGCACAGTCAAAAACCCTAAATGCTTCACAGTCAACTGCAGGGGCAAAATGGTCATTTGACAGTCAAAAGTCAAAATTTTTGGTCAACATCTTATTTTGAAGCCACAAACATCATTTGATCAACTCTTGATCATGATTTCACAAGCATGGCTCAAAAAGTCTCAAGATGCAAAAGTTTCTATTTTTGGACAGTTGAAAAGTCAACTGCAAATTGACCAGGGCATAACTTCTTCATGGTTTATCAGAAAAATCCCATCCAAAGCTCATTTTGAAGAGAATGACATTTCATACAACTCATATTCACACACCAAGTCCAAGAAATGCTCTCACAAAAGGTTATCAATTTCAACATTATAGGTCATTTTCAAAAGTCATACAAAAAGGCACTTTAAGTCAAAGACCATAACTTGAGATTGGTAAATCAAAATGACATGGGACCAAAGGAATTGGTTAGAGGACTTCAAGACCTTTCCAAAATGTCCAAGAACATGATCATAGCTTCAAAATTGAGCAAGATATGCATTGGAGAAGTTGGGAAATTTTTGGGAACTTTCAAAAGTCAACTTTGCCTAAAACACTTCAAAATTGCTAATGGGACTCAAATTCTTTCTTGAATCATTACCCAAAGCCTATGCACGACCCATTGAGCTCAAAGGGATTTATTTTCTTATTTTTAATTAATTAATTGAATTTTTATTCTTATTAATTCATTTAATTAGATTTAATTATGAGAAAATATCAAATAATGCTTTTTCAAATCTTTTTGTGCAGCATATCAAACTAGGGCAAGCTGGCCAAGTCGTTTCACATCCAAAAAAGGAAAATCATCCATGATTGGCAAAGATTTCAATGAAAAAAGATTGAAAAATATATGATGAAAATCAAAGATTCAAAACATTAATTCATGGATCCATGGGCTCTTTCTTAACCTAATTTGCTTCATATACTTATGCATAACCTAACCTAATTCAAAAACACACGAAAAAGCTGCTAGAAAGCCATAACCACTTTGCAAAATTTTCATAAAAACTTGAAAACTGGAATCATAGTTGCAGGATCATTCAAGGCCTAAAGTCTATTCCAACACCTTGCTGACATTGCTAGGAAGCTATTGGCATCAAGAACAGGTCCTCATACCCAAAGAAACAGTAAAATATGGTTATGGTTTGAACAAATATGTTGATAATCGAAACATGATTTCTATGCATCATTCATATGTTTTATTCATTGATTTACACTACTGACATCTCCCTGAAGCTTTTGGTATAACTGAATTGTGTTAATGTTGCCTAAAACGAAATTCACCATTAAAGGACATTAGGGTTTCAGAGTTTCAATATTAGGGGTTTCCATATACTGTAAAATTGGATCACCAAACCTACATGGACGAACTCGTTGCAGCAAGCCTCACTCATTGAGATACTCGCGCCCTTTTTATATTTCCTCCTCTTCTAATCGCTATTTTCACAGTTTCAGTTTAGTGGGGGTTTAAAACCCCCGCTATTTGTTTTATAATTGCAGGGAAAACAAGGAAGAAGATGGACGTGGCCTTACGCTATTGGGAGATTCAAATATTGGCGCGTTTATTCTTTGTTTCAGCATAATTACCTTTTTTCATATATTATATTGTTTGTCTATCCATATAACAAATGCGCTTGTTGGTTCAGTTGGTTGAAGACGTGTACTGCAGGCATTGGGACCTGGGTTCGATTCCCAGGTCCCCCCACATAATTGCTATTTTTTGTTTCAATGTATTCCAATGCAGCTTCCATCAGACGTTCCACCATACACGCTCATGTGCTAGCCTGCCAAGTGGCTTCAAGGTCTAATCCAATGGCCTCAGAATAAAATCCAGGGTGCACCCCAGTCAACCAGTGCACACACGATCAGAAAAGTCAAAAGAGGCTTTGTGACTCTTGGGCCAGAATTCTTCAATCTTACCTCCCATTTGGGCCTGATACCCCCTTGGTTTGCATATTTGTTTTCTTCTCTTTTCTTTTTAATTCCTTTATTTGCTTTAATTATTTTTTTATTTAATTCACCTAAAATAATTTTCTTTTCATAATAAAATCAAAAAAACAAAAATATGTTTAATTATTTATTAATTTACTCATTAATTTGTTTTTGTAAACAAATGTTAATAATTAATTTAGT
Source organism: Vicia faba (assembly GCA_948472305.1). Classification (NCBI taxonomy): domain Eukaryota; kingdom Viridiplantae; phylum Streptophyta; class Magnoliopsida; order Fabales; family Fabaceae; genus Vicia; species Vicia faba. The sequence goes on from OX451736.1 coordinate 1,488,899,222, forward strand.
TAATTTAGGTTTTAATTCAATCTTTTTCTTTAATAAATAAAATTCTATAGAATTAGGTTTTGATTTATCCTTTTTATTATTATTGACCCTCATTATTTATTATTATTATTAACTATTATTTTTTGTAAATAAACATGTAAATTAAATAATTTAGTTAATTAGCCTAATTTTGACCTTTTTCTTTAATAATCTAAAAATAATCTAGAATTAGGGTTTCCTTGTAAATTCTCTTCTTTATTTTCATAAACACCAAAAACAAAAAAAAACACTTTATTTTCTTTAATTAAATAATTAAATAGACTTTAATTTCATTTAATTTCAAGCAAGGGGTCAAAACCCTCGGACGTTCAAGTTATTCTTTTCGCGCATTATTTCTTTTTGATTATTATGTAACTGCTCAAGGAATGTAATAGTAATTAGGTTTACCGCATTTATTTACTTTCCGCGTCTTTTATCAAACGGGTCTTTGTATTTTGGCGATGTATAGACCCGCGCCTTGTAATAGCGTAGCTTTTTATCTTTCCGCTTTTTAATTTTTCCGCACTCTTAAATTCTAAATTGCATGAAAGAATGCATGGTTAATTAAAAACAAGCATAACTCACAATTCCATGACCAAAGATAAACTTAACATGAAAATAACACACAAATACACACACCACTTCTAGGGTACGCCTCACTTGTTGCCTTCGAAACGTGGTCGTCAAGTATAGGACGTTTTAGTAAGTCCTTATGTCCATGATCCAGTTGCCTCGAAACAGTTGCCTCGGAATAGTTGCCTCGAAACGGTTGCCTCGGATTAAAAAAGGATCAAGGACATAAGGGTAGCTTCTAAGGTGTCCTGCTGTTGCTTCGGTGACCACACTGTCCCTACACTCGAATTGACCCGAATACCTCCAACGGTGGTGCTACCTACCTCTCAATGGTGGGATGGCACTACCTTAAGGACTTTTACACAGCCTAATTCCTTAGGGTAGGTAGATGACTCATGGATACTTTCTCTCTTCAAAAACAAATCAAAAAAAACCTTTTCACACTGACACTTTCAAAAAGCTTTCAAAACAATTTTTCAAACACTCTTGAGGACAGATACAAGAGTTATTCAGAAAACTTTCAAAGAAACTTTTTCAAACCCACTCACAATTGAAAAGCAAACATTTTGAAAACATAAAGAGCAAGTATCTAAGAGCCCATGGATAACCATGGATAGAAAGGGTGCTAATACCTTCCCTTTCTATAAATCTACCTCCCGAACCAAGAAACTATCTCATAAGGAATTTTGCTGTGCTTTTGTCCTGTCCATGTTAGAGAAAATAAAAGACGGTGGCGACTCTTGCTTCCGCGACATTTCGCGAACCAGCGTTAAACAGTCAGTTCTAAATCCACCGATCACACCAAGTCCTCCCAGTTACGAATATTGGCTCCATCCAGCTGATAGAACCATTCGAGTTGAGTCCCTGAAAGACTTTCCTGGAAGAAATGGATCCATAAATTCTTATCTGCAGTGTACGGTTGGATCTTCCTCACATATGATCTGAAATGCAGCTTAGGACAGGAAGCCCCGTCGTACTTTGCAAAGGCAGGCGCCTTAAACTTATGTGGGATTACCACCCCAGAGGATAGACCTAGATCTTCGAAGGCCAGGCCGGGCACTTTCTGTATTTCTATAGCACTTAACCGGTCTTCGAGCTGTTTGTATTTATCCTCAGCTGGAGGGTACTGTTCATCATTGTAATCTGTCTCGTTGTCGGAGACCACGGGACTAGGAACCCTCTCCTCTTGTGGATTGTCTTTGCCTACAGAAGAAGTAGTCAAATCAACCTCGTTTTGTAATCCATTCCCAAATCTGCGTCCAGTATTGAACAAAACAGTCCTCTTCTTCTTCTTCTTCCTCTCTTTCAGAATCAGAGTCTTCAAATCCTGTTGACCCTGGGCTAGGCTCATGACCAGCTCTTGAAACTGGGCGTTCTGGGCCTGGAGGGCCTGATGGCTTGTTCAGTAGTAGGTTCAGGATTCATGATAATTGCTGAAATAAACAGCAAAGAAGATAAGTGACCTGTCAAAAGGGTACCTATTATGCAATGATGTGTATGTATGCATGCAATATTTTCAAGGATCTCGCGGGGTAAATAAAAAAATTGTTAGCATTTGAATTTGTAGCTTGATTGAAGGAACTGCATATTGTTGAGAGTCCTTCTTCAAGAGTCAAGGCTCACCATATCGAGTGGGTCATAGCCCCTGACTCAAGTCATTAACCTTGGCTAGAGGAAAATAAATCCCCTTTGCCCCTTGCTAGACATTTGATTCATCATGACCTGCATCACAAACCCTTGAGATCCTTGAAATGGATTAGTCCCTATGTAGGATGTATGCATTGGTATGATGGTATAATGTTATGCTATGCATGGAGTGATGTAAGTAAACCCTGTTATAAGTCCCGATCAAGGACTGTAAACAAAACCTGCAAGAAACTCATGTTGTCACATAATAAGAATGTGCAAGTAGTTCAGTTTTGAAGGCACACAAGTCACACAAGAGAGCCCTTAGATTTCAGGCCAGCATGAAGTTTAGGTACTGCCCTCTTTCAGTTTCGTTGGTTAAGACCTGTCCTAGAAAATAGTAACCGGGTTCTAGAGGATCTCAATATCATTGACTACCCTCAATCGGTCATAACTCCAGCGTTGCAATCTTTTCTTGCGGCCAGAACCATCGCGAGAGTTTAGCCTCAATGAGTGTAGCATACTGCTACTGTTCTATGGCCAAGTTGGGTCAATTTAGGGTTCTAAGGTCGGTTGGTGCTTAATGACTCCTCAGAAGACCCATATTCTCCTCGTTCCAACACAAGGGATATCGGTACAGACCAAGGTGTCACACCAACGTAGCCACTGCTTCACCCGTGTCGGTCTACGCCGGACAGGTCCCTCACAGCTTATGCTACCTAAAGGGTACTCCCCAGATCCGGGTTAGGATCTATGAAACTCCGATGCAAGCCCACAATATTAAAGCAAACAAAGCATACAATTGAAAACATATAATTATATAATCCTAAGGTACACCTCACTTATTAAAAGGCTTCCCCAGCAGAGTCGCCAGTTCTGTGATCGGTGGAAATAGAACTGACTGTTGTTTAAGCTGGTTCGCGAAATGTCGCGGTAAGCAAGAGTCGCCACCGTCTTTTATTTTCTCCAACAAGGAAAGGACAAAAGCACAGCAAAATTCCTTTTCGAGATGTTTCTCGGTTCGGGAGGTAGATTATAGAAAGGGAAGGTGTTAGCACCCTTTCTATCCGTGGTTATCCACGGGCTCTTAGGTACTTGCTCTATGTTTTAAAAATTGTTTGCTTTTCAAGTGTTTGTGGGTTTTGAAAAGTTTCGTTTGAAAAATTTCTAGGTAACTCTTGTATCTGTCCTCAAGAGTGTATGAAATATTTGTTTGAAAACTTTTTGAAAGTGTAAGTGTGAAAAGTATTTTGTTTGTTTTTGAAAGAGCAATTACCCAGGAGAAATCTACCTACTCTAAGGAATTTGGCTGTGTAAGAGTCCTTTAGATAGTGTTATCCCACCATTGAGAAGTAGGTATCACCGTCGTTGGAGTTTTCGGGTCAATTCGATTATAAGGGACATGTGTGGTCACCAAAGAAATGGTAGGACACCTTAGCGGTAACCCTAATGTCCTAGATCCTTTTTATCTGAGTCAACCGTTTCGAGGCAACTGGATCTTTAGACAGGAGGGCGACCTCTAAAACACCGTATACTTGACGACCACATCGAGGCAACCAGTGAGGCGTACCCTAGGAGTGGCATGTGCATGTGTGTTATTTCAGTTTATATTTATCTTTGAACATGTCATTTGTGAGCTACGGATTGGTTTTATTTGTCATACAAGTCTTTCATGCATTTTAACAGTTAAGAGTGCGGAAAATAAAGTGCGGAAAGGTAAATCTACGCTATTACAAGGCGCGGGTCTATAGATCGCCAAAAACATAACCCGTTTGGAAAATAAATGCGAGAAAAGTAAAAGAAAGCGGTAAAAGATCTAATTAACTATTACATCCTCGGAAACAGTTACATCAATATAATCAAAAGGAATTAAAGCGCGAATAAAAATTAAATCGGGAACGTCTTAGGGTTTTGACCCTTTTTGAGAAAAGAAAGTAATTTGTCCTTTTTTGCAATTAATTAAACATTACCTAATTTACTAATTAATTAATTAATTAAAAGAAGAAAAAAATGTTTTTGTGTTTTTTAAGTCGTTAATAAAAATGAAAAGAAAAGAAATTAAAAGTCAAAAGAAAAACCCTAATTCTAAATTTATATTAGTTATTATGAAAAAGATTAAAAATTGAAACTAATTACACTAAATTAATTTGGTTAGTATTTATTTACAAAAGTAATTAAATTAAGGTGAAATAAATAATAATAATAATAATAATAATAATAATAATAATAATAATAAAATATTTTATGGTTTTCTGGTTTTTTGTTGGGAAAATAATTAATTATATGAGTTAATTAAAAAAAATAGTAATAATAATTAATAGTTAGTAAAAAAATAGAAAAAACAAAATAAAAAAGAAGAGAAAAAACAATTAAACCAGGGGGGTGATGGGCCCTTAGGAGGTTCATTAGCAATTTTCCAGCCCATTAAACTTTCAGCCTTGTTTGACTCGCTGGCTCATCCACACATGCGTTGACTAGGGAACGTCATGGTCACTCATCCTTTGCCATCAGATCCAGGCTTAAGGACACATGGCGCATGATTGTTTGAGGTGTAGGATGGAACACCTTCTGGAACGCTGCATGTAATCACGTCAGAAAAAAATAGAAACAAAGGTTTGGGGGACCTGGGAATCGAACCCAGGTCCCAATGGTGACCAGCCACATCATCCTCCACTAAGCCAAGCGCATGTCTTTGTTATTATAATGGATAATGAAATTAATGTATGAAAACAATAATTATGCTGGAAAACAAACGAAACGCGCGCTATTTTGAATCCAGCCAATCACGCCTCCACACGTACTGTCTTATTCCTCGTTTCCCTGTAAAATAAAATCAAATAGCAGGGGTTTTTAACCCCCACAACTTAGCATGACCAAAAATAGAGATTAGATGTACGAGCTATATAAATAGGGCGCGAGGGTTGGGTTTGATTCGTCTGGCCTTGACGAATTCAACCATATGCGTAAGAAGGTCCAATTTTCCCTATAGAGCAAACCCCCAAATTCGGAGCTTGGAAACCCTAGAACGTGTTCATGGCAACTTCTGATTTAAGACATCTCAATCCAATTGACTTATGCCAAAAGATTCCTATGATTGCTAACAACACAAAACAAACAAAAAATTACGTTAAATGCTCATGAATTGGATGTTACGATTTTGAATAAAAGTATCAAACCGTATGACTGTTATGGGCGATTCTTGGAGCTATGAAACTGGAAACTGATTGCAAATCGTTCAGGAAACTCCCAGCAATGTCTTTGGATCCACAAAAGTCCTTAATTCGCCCTAGAACACTGAAAATAGTTTTGAGTTTCTTTGATTTTTTTGGAATTGGTTATGGTGTTTTTGCAGCAATTTGCACGTGAATTGCATTAGGGTTCGCTTGCTTGCATATATGGCAATAGAATTAGGTCAACAGTTGGGCCTTAATCCATCTATAGGAGAGAATTAGGTTTACACTTTCCTCCATTGTCAACCTTTCCATATTTGAATCAAATCTTAAGATTTTGTGAACACATAAGCCCTAGCACGAATTGTTTGGTCAGCACATGATATATGAAAGTTGTATAAATCAAAAAGATACTATTTCATTGATTTTTAGATTTTATTTGAATTATTAAAGATTTAAAATGAATTAAATCAATAAAAATTAAATAAAATAGAAAAATAAATGTTTGATCTTGAAATTAATCATGGGACACGTGTGTGGCATGACAAGGCTGAATCAAGTGGAAGAAAGTGGTCCCTTTTGTCAAAAATTGAAGTTTTACGGATAGTTGACTTTTGCAAATTCACAAAAATTTCCCAACTTCTCCAACGCATATCTTGCTCAATTTTGATCATATGAAAATGTTCTTGGACATTTTGGAAAGGTCTTGAAGTCCTCTAAACAATGCCTTTAGTCCCATGTCATTTGGATTTACCAATCTCAAGTTATGGTCTTTGACTTAAAGTGCATTTTTGTTGACTTTTGAAATTGACCTATAATGTAGAAATTGATAACTTTTTGTGAGAGCATTTCTTGGACTTGGAATGTGAATATGAGTTGTAGGAAATGTCATCCCCTTCAAAATGAGCATTGGATGGGATTTTTCTGATGAATCAAGAAAAAGTTATGCCCTGGTCAAGTTACAGTTGACTTTTCAGCTGTCCAAAAATAGCAACTTTTGCATCCTTGATGATTTTTGAGCCATTCTTGTGGAATCATGATCAAGACTTGATCAAATTATGATTGTGGCCTCAAAATAAGATGTTGACCAAAAATTCTGACTTTTGACTGTAAAATGACCATTTTACCCCTGCAGTTGACTGTGAAGCAAATGAAGCTTTTGACTGTGCAATTTGACCCTATGAATCTTGAAACTTGTCATGTAGATGCTTGGCAATGTATATAGGTGTTGTACCCCAAAATTTTCCCTCGCATTTTTCCACAAGAAATCACAGCTTCAGGCGTTTCCTGATTTTTCAGATTGGCTCAAGAATCGGACAAACGGACTTTTCTCGTCAGTCAAACAAAAATTAGGGTTTTATTGATTTTTCAGGGCTCTGGATTGTTTCACACAGTTGGCTTAGGGTTTTGGTTGATTTTGGCTCAATTTTGATCAGGCGAACGCTCTTTGGAATTTAATCAGGAATTAGGGTTTTTTGGGCACATTCTCAGAAAGATTTAAATGCTCTGCAAGTTATTCCGAGATTTGGATTGAGTTCGCATTATTTGACTTAATCAGTAAAAAGACTGCATTTGGGTTGAATTCACATTGGTTTGTTTGAGCCAGTCAAAAGATATATGCAGTTTGGATTTACAGTGCTTGGTAAGAAATCAGTAAGAAAGGAATGCGTTTGATCAGTTATTGCGTTTGACTGTGCGTTGCTTTGGATGATGGAGGCGCCAAGTTCATTTATTTTGATCAACGTAGAATCAATGTTTAGTTGATTATTTATTATTCTAAGGATTAAATATCTGGAATTTAATTTTCATTTATTTTAATTTAAGGAACTATGAATAATAAGTAAATAATTGAAAAGGGATAAAAAAGAATTAAATGGATCAATAGAATTTTTATTTCATATTTAAATATTTGTTACAATTATTATTTAGATACAAGTATTCATTTACGAAGTATTTATAATAATAATAGTTTACAATGATTAAATTGAAAATAAAACTATCCTATTTTTCTAAATATTTTCTAAGTCCCCAATTCTTCATTCTTCACTTTGCTCCCCTCCATTCAATTATTCATCTGCAAAAAGAAAAGGAGAAAAGTCAGTAACTGATAAATAAATAAAAAGACAGATAAAAAGAGTTCATCATTAAGGGCCACTGATTGGGATCAGTTAACCCTCTCTGCAAATCACGGGATTTCTCCCGGTTCACAAAGAGGGAAGAATTTTATTTGCTAATCATGAATGCAAAGTTGAGAAAAAAGTGCAAAGTGTCAAACTGCATAAATTCAAAATCTCAAACTCCAAGTTCAAACCCAACTAAAAATCAAATTGCAACTTTCTGTCAAAAATGCCAAAAAAGTACAACTTGATGTCAAAATGCCAAAGGTTACCCAAGCCGTCAAAGGAAAGAAGATTTGGCAAAGATATAAAAAGTTCCAAAAGTACAAAAGCTGTCAAGAAAAGATAAAATATGCAGAGGAAAACTATTATGCAAGCATACATTTTCTTTTCATCATTTACCAACAAGTAGCCCTTTCAGAAAAGTACAGCAAAAAACATAGTTTAATATTTAACTGTACTGATAGAGAGAAGGGGAGAGAGAGAAGAGGGCAGGTTTTTTAGGCTTTAGGCAGGAAGCATAAGAAACATATACAAAAAGAAAAACACAGCATAGTAAAAGAGGAGGAGAAACCAACACAAAGAAAAGGATACAAACTGATAAACCTTCACCACCATTAAAAAACCTCAAAAAACCAGTTCAATGCAAAACCTGAAACCTGTAAAAGGTCCAACCTGCCTAAGCACAAATCAAAAGCAAAACCACAGTCAAACATTAAACCTGCATTAGCTTTACCTCCAAAAGCCTCAAACCTGTAGCATATACACCAAACCAAGTCCAAGCCTGAAGCACAACCCTGCCTGAAGCCAAACAAGAGCCTATACCATTCAGTTCAAGTCTCAGGCCTAACCTGTCAAGCCATAAAACCTACCTGAAGCAAACTTGCCTACTGCATAAGCCATGCCAGCATATAGCCTGTCAAACAAAAACCTGGCCAAAACCATTCAAAACCTGGCCTAAACCATTCAAAAACACTTACCATTCAATCCAAACATAACTAACACAAGCATTAAACCAGAACCAACCAACCTGATACCCTGTCAAACAAAATATACCAACAAACTATCCAAGATGAGGAGCAAATCCAAGAAGGCCATTAACCTGTTGAAGCTCTAAGCCAGGCCTAAGCATAAACCTGCTGAAACCTCACAAACAAGCTAAAGCCTGATATCCAAGGCAACCAAACCCACAAACCCTCAGATTTACATCATCATAGGGTATTTCAAGAACCGTCCTAAGCCAACATTAAGAAAGCAATAGCAAGGCAAAAGAGAAGAAGAAAGTCAAAGGCAACCCAGGCATCCAACAAAGGCAACATAAAGCCTCAGAAAATCTTTTTCATAGGCAAACGCATAAGGCAATCCAACTCAAAGGCAAGAAGAAAGTCATTAAGCAAGCATACAGAAGAGGCAAGCTCAAGGCAATAAGTCAGAAGAAGAGAGAAAATCTAAGGCAACACAAGAAGACAAAGAAGATACAGAAGCATTCAAGACAAGTAAAGGAGGCATCTCAAGGCAACAACACAGGCATCCAACACAGGCAACAAAGGCAACGAAAGCCCTCAGGAAGTTCATCATAGGGCAGAAAAAGAAGCAACAAGCATACAGTAGAAGAGAAGAAGAAAGAAGATATAAAGGGTTTTCAGTTCAGTTTATCATAAAACCTAAAAAATGGCAACAAGGTAAAGATACCAGGAAGCTCAAAGAGTCCATCATCACGTTTCCTCTGCTCGTCAAGCCTCCTAAGCACCTCCATCTTCTTCCTCCCCTCTGTCAAGGTAGTTCTCGTTTTCTCCTTTCCTTTCATACCTCACACAAGACAAACAAAAATGCATTAATCAATAAAACACAGAATCGGATTCAACAAATCAAAGAATCTTAACATGCAAATCTAAAATGTTTAACGAGTTTGAGACATTCCGTTACCTTGTTTCACCGATGCCTGAACGAACGCGAGGGGGAGGACGAGGTAATGCTGGTGGCTAGACGGAGGAGTTGGATTCAGAAGAGTGAACGGAGAAGACGAACAAGTGAATGAGCGGCGCACCTCACAAACCCTAACATTCCCAACTGAAGAACAATTCTCATAACCCTAAAAACAATTGTTTGCACTGTGGGCCTTGCCCGTCCAACCGTACTGAGTCCATTAAATTCCCCACTTGCACCCCCCTCGTTTCTCTTGCTCAAGCCAAAGCCCATAAGGCCCATTTTAAAAGTTTTAACCCTTTTATATATAAAACAAGTTCTTTTTTTGTTAATTAATTAACCTACTTTTTTATTCTATTAATTTAAAACATTTAATACTTTTTAATTACAATGGTTTTCCTCTAACCTAATTTTTGTTAACTTTGTATATTATTTCGTTAATACTAAAATACATGAAATATGTTTTTTTATTTAAAGCATCTAATTTAAATTTTCTTTGTACATAATAACAAAAAATACATTTTTTTACACCATATAATTAAAATTGAAAACACTTCTTTTTTATTCAAATTTTCTTACTAATAATACAAAGATACCTTTTTTATATATCAAATGAAAAATAATACTTTCAAACTTAGAATATTTTTCTTTTCATTAAAACATTCTTTTCATACATATCAAAATACAAGATTACAAGACTAATTAATTAAATAGACATTTAATTTTTCTTTAGGTCAAAGCAAATACCTAACAATACTTTCTTAAATTCATATTGTCGCACCTGTAAATAATTACATACTTACACAATACATCTCACACTTACACAATATATTTACATTGCTCCTATACACATTTGTTTATCTTATACATTGATATACGTCATTTACATTTGATCGCAAATTCGATTTGGTTGTAACTTATTGAATACTACATTCCTAAGTCTCATCCCCATTCATAAATTTGTACCCCCACTCCCGGATGCTTATTTTGTAATAGTGTAGACTTTACATTTTCGCAATTTACCGCTTTCAATTATACCATGGTTAGACCTAGGGTTTGCATGTACATAAAACCAAACGCTAGATAACCTAATACAAGACAAATACATGAAATCAATACACAAATCACACTTGCACCCTCTAGGGTAATCCCACATGTTGCCTTCCAAAATGGGCCATGCTTGCACCTCGAGTATCTTTGGCAAAACAAATTCAAATGATCATAAGTCCCTCGATGACGCTTTCGAATGTTGCCTAAAAGGAATGATCATAGTCCCTTCAAAGCAAATTGCCAAAGACACTTGGCACCATTGCATTCATGGTCCATACGATGACCCGCGCCCGTCCCGAATAAACTTCCTAAACGCAAGATTGTCCACCAAATTCAATGGTGGAACAAAATTGTTAAAAAGGGTTAAAACATAACAAAAAAACCTTTGAGTACAATAGGGTAGACAAAACTCTTAGTTACTTGAGATCAACTTGCAAAAACGCTTGCCTTCTTTTCAAAAACCACAATCCACAACACTTTCAAACAAACTCTCAAAAACATTTGAAACATCTTTTCGAAAAGATCCACACTTTTGTAAAACACTCACACACACCACAATTTCAAGCAATCGAAAATAAAGGCAAGTGATCTAAAAAACCAAGTAACTAAGAGCCCATGGATAACCATGGATGAAAAGGGTGCTAATACCTTCCCTTTTCATAATCTACCCCCCGGACCCACGAAATATCTCAAAAGGTTTTTGCTGTGCTTTTTTAACCTTTCCCTTAGGATAAAATAAAAAGTCGGTGGCGACTCTTGCTCAACCGCACAAGTGCGAATACAAACGCAAACCACAGTCAGTTCTCCCACCGTATCACAGAACTGGTGACTCTGCTGGGGAGGATTTAAAAGTGGGGTTACCTTAGGGTTTATATCACCTTTACTTTCTTGCTTTGATTGACTTGATTGATTTATCTTTTGGGTCCTTGTTTGGGTTTGTTGTAAATCCTACACCCGGATTTGGGGGCACCTTTTTAGGTAAATAGCAAAAAAACTGCGAGGGAACTGTGCGGGGTATACCGACATGGTTGAAGCAGTAAGCTATGTTAGTGTGACATATTTGTGAGTACCGGTAACCCTTGAGTAGTCAAGGAGAGTACGGGGCCGCTGTGTGATGTCATGAAGCACTAACGAACTCTTAGAACCTTAATTGACCATCTTAGCCTTTTTAGGGGTAGTGAGATGACCGACTTTGGTGCAGTCCGAAGTTGGTAGATCCTCGATACTACACTCTTTTGAGGATTGTTTTCTTGGAATATTTTGGTCGCCAGTAAGTGGCTAAACCGAAACAATGAACACAGAAAACAATCCAATGATATTGAGCTCCTTAGAACCCGGTTTCTATTTTAGGACAGGATGAGCCAACTAACTTCAAGGGGGTACTTACCTAAACCCCATGCAAGCCTAAACCTAAGGACTTGTTTGCTTTGTGTGAATATGTTTGTCTGTATATACACTTACTTGCTTGTGCATACATGCACATAACATCATGACATCATACCATAGCATTTTCAATAACCATTTCAAGGATCTCGAGGGTTCTTTTGATGCAGGGTTACGTTGAACCAGACGTCTACCAAGGGGGAAGAGGTTTCTCCTCTAAACAAAGTTCTCCAGTCAAAGATCAAGTGCAACAACTTGAATCAGTGGCTATGACCCACCCGACATGGTGAGCTTGATTCTCGTGGAAAGACATCCACCGATACAAAGTTCTCCAGCCAAAGATCAAGTGCAACAACTTGAATTAGTGGCTATGACCCACTCGACATGGTGAGCTTGATTCTCGTGGAAGGATATCCACCGGTGCAAAGTTCTCCAATCCAAGAGCAGAGTTCAACCTCTAACATTTTCTTGTGTTTACCCCAAGAGATCCTTGAAAGCATGTATCCACATATCATGCATTGCATTTTGACAGTCTTTCCTTTTTCAGGTTTCCTTACTCTCCTGCTGTTTATTTCAGCAAGAGATGGCGCTAGAGAGGTCTGTCAAAGACATCCAAGACCAGACTGCTCAGCTGCAGGAGATGTTCCTGAACTTGTCTCTGGGGCAAGATGAGATGAAAGCTCTCCTCACAAAGGGCTTGGAGAATTCCAACAATGCCAGGAGTGATCAGCTGGCGGAGCTGCAGTTTGATCTGACAACCTTGAGGACCCAAGTGATGGGACAGTTGGTGGGCCAGATGGCTCTCATCCAAGACCTATCTCAAAGACAAGAGGAACTCAGAGTTCTTGTCTGCCAACTGCTTCCAAACAACCAACTGGGGCAAACATCTGAGGTCGAAGAGCAAGTCACCGCTCAGCCTCCATCCACTCAAGAAGACAAGGGGAAAGCTCCTTTGCTTGCTTCAGGGTCACAAGCCCATCAACAACCTCGCCAGCGTCAAAGGGGTAATCGGCGTAAGCAAGAAACGTCGGGAAGACAGTTCACGGAGACTGAAATACCATCATTTTTCATACTGAAGCGTCTGATGGAGGTCAACATGCTTACCCTAAAGGACCCTCCTCAGAAGCCCAATATCTCCTCTCCTCACTATCATCCCGACGCATTCTGTGTTTACCACTCCTACAGCCCGGGACACGACACCAACGACTGTTGGGCCTTGAAGAACAAGATTCAAGATCTGATCGACATTGGGGTGCTGGAATTCATGCCAGACGGCGAGATGAAAATCTTCCGTTAAAGGGTTCTCCACTTGAAGTGACGAAGCTCAAGCTGAAAGACTTTTGCTTCTTTTTGAATTTTAAAAGTTGTAATTTCTTTTGTTGTCAAACAATTATCTGTTGATGATTAAACTCTGTTTTCATTAATGCATTGCATATGTTTGTCTTGAATTCATCCATTCGTTCAATACTCTTATGCTTTTCTTTATGATATTTGACTCTTGATAAAAAGCTGTAAGCCTTTAGAGGGAGGATGACGAAACAATACCATGATCTTATACAGTATGCTTTTGAACAGACCTCGCTGATGATGTACAGGCATTTCTTTCAATTCCCAAACACTGGAGTTATAAGGAAGTTAATCCCTAGTCAACCCCTTTGAGCCAAAGAAGTAGGAGTTTTATGTTCTAAACAATGAAAACCTTTGATATAAACCTGGGGCAGGGTAGTATCTCAGTTAATTCAAGAGAAAACGCGCATTGAAGTCGCAAACTCTCAGTTCGTAACACAACGAACAACGTCGGAAAAAAAAGAGAAAGCATTCCTTTGGAATCAAAAGACAAGGGTGGTTCCCTATCACATAGACAGTCAATCTCTCAAAAAAAAAAAGCCCGCTGAGCCAAAACTTGTAAAGGAGGCTTGAGAAAGCTGGGGCATCCCGCTGACAGTAATCCCGGAAAACGGTAATAGTCAGGCAAAAGTTAGGGATAACAAATCAAAATCAAAATAGTGAGGTCATTACAAAATCCTCAACAACATGAAAAATGTTGAAAAAGAAAAAGGAGATGATGACTGTCTCCCCAAATTCAACTGGTGAACCATCGCCCAAAAGTCGTTCAAAACTCAAAACAGAGTGTGACGCACAATTAACTGAGCTTAGGTTGAAGGACATCACGAAGAGCGGGTGGGTACAAATATACTTTGAGCCTTTATCCTTTGTTTCTTAAACCGTGAACCAAGCCACGTTACAACCCTTCAAAAGTCCTAATTGAAGCATGGGTTAGTTCGAAAGCATATTGTTACAAAAGGTATCCTGACTCCTGTAGGGCTTTGCTCTAAATCTTGTGTTGATCTGTCTTATAAAAAGTTTTCTGCTAAAAAACGCACTTTTGCAAAACTTCGAGACAAACATAAACTTTGCATTGTTTGAATATCACTGTCTACACTTGGTTTTTGCTTGACAGCAAAGAATTTCATACAGCGAATGTTCGGAGGAACGAAAACTCTCTCAGTAAGTAAAAATCACTTCAAGAGGATAACACTTTCATCAAATCTCCTACCAACAGGGGGCATGACATGTCACCATTCAATTAACCTGGGGCAGTCCAGTCAAGGTCCAACAGATCTTTCAAAGTTCAGTTAACCTGGGGCAGTCCAGTCAAGATTTCAAGAAATCTCTCAATATGTAGAGTAATCTGATTCAAGACTCCTTCACCACCACTTGGGGCATTCGAATGTCAAAAGTGTTCAACAAATCAACTATTGCATTTCCAGACTCAATTCCTGTATCTAGCCAGGGCACGTCTGAAGAGTTTGAGGATTCGATTCCTGTATCCAGCCAGGGCACGTCTGAAGAGTTCCAGATCAACACCTGTAACAAGCCAGGAAAACATCTGTGAACGACCGATTGTAGACCAACCCCTGTAACAAGCCAGGAAATTATCTACATCGCCACTTGGGGCATTCGAATGTCAAAAGTGTTCAAACCCGATTCAGTTTTACACAAGCTCATCATCAGGAAGCCCTACACCGGTTCCTCCTCAAGATTTCTGAAAACAGTTTACGGGTTCTCCAAGTAACGGATGTTAACCTATCGCTTGTTCAGATTCTTCTCAAGACTTCTGAAAACAGTTTATGGATTCTTCCCAACAACGGATGTTAATCTATTACTTGTTCAGATGCAACCTTTGAAAATAGTTTACGGACGCTTCCCAACAACGGATGCTGCTCTATTGCTTATTCAACTTCAAGATTTCTGAAAACAGTTTACGGGTTCTCCAAGTAACGGATGTTAACCTATCGCTTGTTCAGATTCTTCTCAAGACTTCTGAAAACAGTTTATGGATTCTTCCCAACAACGGATGTTAATCTATTACTTGTTCAGATGCAACCTTTGAAAACAGTTTACGGACGCTTCCCAACAACGGATGCTGCTCTATTGCTTATTCAATCTCAAGATTTCTGAAAATAGTTCACGGGTTCTCCAAGTAACGGAGGTTAACCTATCGCTTGTTCAGACACTTCTCAACGTTCTGAAAAACAGTTTACGGATTCTCCAGTAACGGAAGTCAATCTATCGCTTGTTCAGATTCCAAGCCTTCACCTGCAGCAATCAGAGGACCCTCGCAATCCCCAACCAGAGAACCTTCCAGAGGCTAATTCCCCTCAGAGTCGAGTTTCATTATCCCCAGTGAAGCTAAAACTTCAAATTATCAATCCCCAGCGGAGCCAGACTAATGAACCTTCTCCCCACAGGGTTTTGGGAGGGCAAATCCTGAATTCCCCAGTGAAGTCGCCAGAGTTACTTCCCGCCAGACTAAAAATTCTCAATCTTACCTCCCCAGCATGAGTCTACTAGATTGGTACTCCCCAGTAGAGGTCATCAGGAATTCTCCTCCACAGCAGCGGCCAGAGAATTATTTTCCCAGGCAGCAGTCAAGATTCTTTTATCCAGGAGTCATTTATCCTTAGCATTAGCTCATCAGCTTACATGCGCATTCATCACATTCATGTCATAAACATTGATGTCACATATATTGCATCATGCATCATGACACTGCATACAATTAACCCTTTGCCTTTCAGGTAAGATCAGTCGACAGACAAAGATCATCCCCCAAGATTCATCCAGAAATAGTTCAGATGTGACCCGGACACGGCAACATTCTGATACTTATTCCAGATTCATCCAGAAATAGTTCAGATGTGACCCGGACACGGCAACATTCTGATACTTATTCCAGATTCATCCAGATGCAGTTTTATACAAACACATCATCAGGAAGCCCTACACTGGTTCCTCTCCAACTTTAAGACTTCTGAAAACAGTTTATGGATTCTTCCCAACAACGGAGGTTAATCTATCAGCTTGTTCAGATGCGATTTTTGAAAACAGTTTACGGATTCTTCCCAACAACGGATGTCAATCTACCAACATGTTCAGATGCCAACTTTTGAAAATAATTTACAGACGCTTCCCAACAACGGATGTTGCTCTATTACTTATTCAATCCCAACTCCTGAAAATAGTTTACGGATTCTCCAGACATGGATGTCAATCTATTGCTTAGTCGGACCCCCAATTCAGAGATGTTCCAAAACATGAGTGGCTTTCCGATACTTGTCAACTCACCATTGACATACAGTTCAACATAACCAGATGGCATCGGATGGCATCTTTAAGCCCATCACTGAATGGCATCTTTAAGCCCATTATCAGATGGCATCTCTAAGCCCATTCCCCGACAAGATTCTATCGCACCAGATGGCATCTTTAAGCCCATCACCAAAATGGCATCTTTAAGCCCATTCACCTCTACCATCACATCGACGAGTGCAAATTTTCTGGGCACTTTAGTGTCCAATCTTCTTTTACCTTCAAGTCGCGAAAGGAAAACTTGCCAATCTAACTCTTCAGGTTCAAGAAGATTGAACAGGGGCAACTGTTGTACCCCAAAATTTGCCCTCGCATTTTTCCACAAGAAATCACAGCTTCAGGCGTTTCCTGATTTTTCAGATTGGCTCAAGAATCGGACAAACAGACTTTTCTCGTCAGTCAAACAAAAATTAGGGTTTTATTGATTTTTCAGGGCTCTGGATTGTTTCACACAGTTGGCTTAGGGTTTTGGTTGATTTTGGCTCAATTTTGATCAGGCGAACGCTCTTTGGAATTTAATCAGGAATTAGGGTTTTTTGGGCACATTCTCATAAAGATTTAAATGCTCTGCAAGTTATTCCGAGATTTGGATTGAGTTTGCATTATTTGACTTAATCAGTAAAAAGACTGCATTTGGGTTGAATTCACATTGGTTTGTTTGAGCCAGTCAAAAGATATATGCAGTTTGGATTTACAGTGCTTGGTAAGAAATCAGTAAGAAAGGAATGCGTCTGATCAGTTATTGCGTTTGTGTGTGCGTTGCTTTGGATGATGGAGGCGCCAAGTTCATTTATTTTGATCAACGTAGAATCAATGTT
The DNA here is from genome assembly GCA_948472305.1 of Vicia faba. NCBI lineage: Eukaryota > Viridiplantae > Streptophyta > Magnoliopsida > Fabales > Fabaceae > Vicia > Vicia faba. Next base: position 1,488,916,556 of record OX451736.1, read on the forward strand.
TAGTTGATTATTTATTATTCTAAGGATTAAATATCTGGAATTTAATTTTCATTTATTTTAATTTAAGGAACTATGAATAATAAGTAAATAATTGAAAAGGGATAAAAAAGAATTAAATGGATCAATAGAATTTTTATTTCATATTTAAATATTTGTTACAATTATTATTTAGATACAAGTATTCATTTACGAAGTATTTATAATAATAATAGTTTACAATGATTAAATTGAAAATAAAACTATCCTATTTTTCTAAATATTTTCTAAGTCCCCAATTCTTCATTCTTCACTTTGCTCCCCTTCATTCAATTATTCATCTGCAAAAAGAAAAGGAGAAAAGTCAGTAACTGATAAATAAATAAAAAGACAGATAAAAAGAGTTCATCATTAAGGGCCACTGATTGGGATCAGTTAACCCTCTCTGCAAATCACGGGATTTCTCCCGGTTCACAAAGAGGGAAGAATTTTATTTGCTAATCATGAATGCAAAGTTGAGAAAAAAGTGCAAAGTGTCAAACTGCATAAATTCAAAATCTCAAACTCCAAGTTCAAACCCAACTAAAAATCAAATTGCAACTTTCTGTCAAAAATGCCAAAAAAGTACAACTTGCTGTCAAAATGCCAAAGGTTACCCAAGCCGTCAAAGGAAAGAAGATTTGGCAAAGATATAAAAAGTTCCAAAAGTACAAAAGCTGTCAAGAAAAGATAAAATATGCAGAGGAAAACTATTATGCAAGCATACATTTTCTTTTCATCATTTACCAACAAGTAGCCCTTTCAGAAAAGTACAGCAAAAAACATAGTTTAATATTTAACTGTACTGATAGAGAGAAGGGGAGAGAGAGAAGAGGGCAGGTTTTTTAGGCTTTAGGCAGGAAGCATAAGAAACATATACAAAAAGAAAAACACAGCATAGTAAAAGAGGAGGAGAAACCAACACAAAGAAAAGGATACAAACTGATAAACCTTCACCACCATTAAAAAACCTCAAAAAACCAGTTCAATGCAAAACCTGAAACCTGTAAAAGGTCCAACCTGCCTAAGCACAAATCAAAAGCAAAACCACTGTCAAACATTAAACCTGCATTAGCTTTACCTCCAAAAGCCTCAAACCTGTAGCATATACACCAAACCAAGTCCAAGCCTGAAGCACAACCCTGCCTGAAGCCAAACAAGAGCCTGTACCATTCAGTTCAAGTCTCAGGCCTAACCTGTCAAGCCATAAAACCTACCTGAAGCAAACTTGCCTACTGCATAAGCCATGCCAGCATATAGCCTGTCAAACAAAAACCTGGCCAAAACCATTCAAAACCTGGCCTAAACCATTCAAAAACACTTACCATTCAATCCAAACATAACTAACACAAGCATTAAACCAGAACCAACCAACCTGATACCCTGTCAAACAAAATATACCAACAAACTGTCCAAGATGAGGAGCAAATCCAAGAAGGCCATTAACCTGTTGAAGCTCTAAACCAGGCCTAAGCATAAACCTGCTGAAACCTCACAAACAAGCTAAAGCCTGATATCCAAGGCAACCAAACCCACAAACCCTCAGATTTACATCATCATAGGGTATTTCAAGAACCGTCCCAAGCCAACATTAAGAAAGCAATAGCAAGGCAAAAGAGAAGAAGAAAGTCAAAGGCAACCCAGGCATCCAACAAAGGCAACATAAAGCCTCAGAAAATCTTCTTCATAGGCAAACGCATAAGGCAATCCAACTCAAAGGCAAGAAGAAAGTCATTAAGCAAGCATACAGAAGAGGCAAGCCAAGGCAACAAGTCAGAAGAAGAGAGAAAATCTAAGGCAACACAAGAAGACAAAGAAGATACAAAAGCATTCAAGACAAGTAAAGGAGGCATCTCAAGGCAACAACACAGGCATCCAACACAGGCAACAAAGGCAACGAAAGCCCTCAGGAAGTTCATCATAGGGCAGAAAAAGAAGCAACCAGCATACAGTAGAAGAGAAGAAGAAAGAAGATATAAAGGGTTTTCAGTTCAGTTCATCATAAAACCTAAAAAATGGCAACAAGGTAAAGATACCAGGAAGCTCAAAGAGTCCATCATCACGTTTCCTCCGCTCGTCAAGCCTCCTAAGCACCTCCATCTTCTTCCTCCCCTCTGTCAAGGTAGTTCTCGTTTTCTCCTTTCCTTTCATACCTCACACAAGACAAACAAAAACGCATTAATCAATAAAACACAGAATCGGATTCAACAAATCAAAGAATCTTAACATGCAAATCTAAAATGTTTAACGAGTTTGAGACATTCCGTTACCTTGTTTCACCGATGCCTGAACGAACGCGAGGGGGAGGACGAGGTAATGCTGGTGGCTAGACGGAGGAGTTGGATTCAGAAGAGTGAACGGAGAAGACGAACAAGTGAATGAGCGGCGCACCTCACAAACCCTAACATTCCCAACTGAAGAACAATTCTCATAACCCTAAAAACAATTGTTTGCATTGTGGGCCTTGCCCGTTCCAACCGTACTGAGTCCATTAAATTCCCAACTTGCACCCCCCTCGTTTCTCTTGCTCAAGCCAAAGCCCATAAGGCCCATTTTAAAAGTTTTAACCCTTTTATATATAAAACAAGTTCTTTTTTTGTTAATTAATTAACCTACTTTTTTATTCTATTAATTTAAAACATTTAATACTTTTTAATTACAATGGTTTTCCTCTAACCTAATTTTTGTTAACTTTGTATATTATTTCGTTAATACTAAAATACATGAAATATGTTTTTTTATTTAAAGCATCTAATTTAAATTTTCTTTGTACATAAATAACAAAAAATACATTTTTTTTACACCATATAATTAAAATTGAAAACACTTCTTTTTTATTCAAATTTTCTTACTAATAATACAAAGATACCTTTTTTATATATCAAATGAAAAATAATACTTTCAAACTTAGAATATTTTTCTTTTCATTAAAACATTCTTTTCATACATATCAAAATACAAGATTACAAGACTAATTAATTAAATAGACATTTAATTTTTCTTTAGGTCAAAGCAAATACCTAACAATACTTTCTTAAATTCATATTGTCGCACCTGTAAATAATTACATACTTACACAATACATCTCACACTTACACAATATATTTACATTGCTCCTATACACATTTGTTTATCTTATACATTGATATACGTCATTTACATTTGATCGCAAATTCGATTTGGTTGTAACTTATTGAATACTAAATTCCTAAGTCTCATCCCCATTCATAAATTTTTACCCCCACTCCCGGATGCTTATTTTGTAATAGTGTAGACTTTACATTTTCGCAATTTACCGCTTTCAATTATACCATGGTTAGACCTAGGGTTTGCATGTACATAAAACCAAACGCTAGATAACCTAATACAAGACAAATACATGAAATCAATACACAAATCACATTTGCACCCTCTAGGGTAATCCCACATGTTGCCTTCCAAAATGGGCCATGCTTGCACCTCGAGTATCTTTGGCAAAACAAATTCAAATGATCATGAGTCCCTCGATGAAGCTTTCGAATGTTTCCTAAAAGGAATGATCATAGTCCCTTCAAAGCAAATTGCCAAAGACACTTGGCACCATTGCATTCATGGTCCATACGATGACCCGCGCACGTCCCGAATAAACTTCCTAAACGCAAGATTGTCCACCAAATTCAATGGTGGAACAAAATTGTTAAAAAGGGTTAAAACATAACAAAAAAACCTTTGAGTACAATAGGGTAGACAAAACTCTTAGTTACTTGAGATCAACTTGCAAAAACGCTTGCCTTCTTTTCAAAAACCACAATCCACAACACTTTCAAACAAACTCTCAAAAACATTTGAAACATCTTTTCGAAAAGATCCACACTTTTGTAAAACACTCAAACACGAGTCAAATACATTGGTCGCCTAAGACAAGGCATCTCTTCAAAAACATTTTCAAAACACATACACACACCACAATTTCAAGCAATCGAAAATAAAGGCAAGTGATCTAAAAAACCAAGTAACTAAGAGCCAATGGATAACCATGGATGAAAAGGGTGCTAATACCTTCCCTTTTCATAATCTACCCCCCGGACCCACGAAATATCTCAAAAGGTTTTTGCTGTGCTTTTTTAACCTTTCCCTTAGGATAAAATAAAAAGTCGGTGGCGACTCTTGCTCAACCGCACAAGTGCGAATACAAACGCAAACCACAGTCAGTTCTCCCACCGTATCACAATAGGCATATGGGACTTGATTGCACCACTGAAAACCTCAAATTCCTGGAGAGAACCAAAACCCTAATTTTGACTAGCTTAGGAGATGTTTGGACTATGCAATCCCTTGAGAAATCTTGAAGAATATGGGAGGGCAAATTTTGGGGTACAACATCCTCCAATTGGGGCACTCCCACCAAAGTACAATGCAAATGCCAGGTGCGAGTATCATGCCAATTCTCTAGGGCATACTATAGAGAAATGTTAGGCCTTTAGATACAAGGTTAAAAATTTGTTAGATTATCAGGATATCACATTTGATAAGCGAAATATCAAGACAAACCCCATGCCTCCGCATGGTGGGCCAACTGTAAATGTAATTAAGGTGGTTACTGACTTTGGGGAAGCCAGACAAGTAAAGGCACCGATAAACCTTTTGAAAGAATATTTGTTGGAGTGTGGGTTCCTCTTGGAACATAATGAATCTTTTGAGAAAACGTTACAAAAATTGGTGGATCAAGGTATAGTCAAATTCAGGAAATACCCTAAAGAAGAATACATAGCTGCGATCGAGGGAAGTACGAAGAAGCCATTGGTAATTCCATGCCAAGGGCCAATCCTTAAAAAGACTTTTGTGATTCCATGGGGAGAGCCAACAGAAACACCAGTGATGATACCATGCCAGACTCTGAGAATTCTAGTGGTTTCGAAGACTACGATGGTGATTAGGGGGCCATCTCCTACCCCTTACAAAATTAACAAAGCATTACTTTGGATTTATGATTAAACCATATAGGTCAATAGTTTAAAGCAATAATGTGAGCCAACAACAAGTCAAGAACCTGCGATCACATATATAGCAGGAACAGAGGGCGTGACTCGCAGTGCCCAAATCTATGGTCCCGGAAAATAGGATAAAAATGATGCTATAATTAAGGATAAGGGGAAGTTGTGGTGGAGGCAAGCCAAGAACAAGAGCCTCCGAGCAAGAATTTTAATGACCAAGAAGTGGAATAATTTTTGAAAATAATCAAGAGAAGCAATTATAGGATGGAATATTAGTTACACCAAACTCCGTCAAAGATTTCAATACTCTCGTTTCTCCTTAACTCAGAAGAGCATCAAGACTCTCTAATGAAGGTTCTAAGTTCTTCTCATGTCGAAGAAGAGATTACAGTAAACCAGTTTGACAATGTGGTAGAAAATGTGACATTTGGATCATATATAGGTTTTAATGACAGTGAGTTGCCTCTGCAAGGTAGAGCTCATAACAAGGCATTGCACATTTCTATTTAGATAGGTACTACCAGCCTACGCAGATTAGTCACCGATACTGGTTTTGCTCCCATGTGTTACCAAAATCCAGCTTGATGAAGTTAAGATTAGATGGTGTTGTAATAAGGCCAAGTTCTACGATAGTCAAAGCTTTCGATGGCTCTCAAAGTACAGTGTTTGGAAAAGTGGATCTTCCTGTTAAGATTGGCCCGCATATGTTTTATATCACTTTTCATGTTATGGATAAAGAACCAGCATATACATGTTTACTCGGATGACCTTGGATCCATGCATCGGGGGCCGTTACTTCAAATCTACACTAGAAATTGAAGTTCTACATTAAAGGAATATTGATTATAATCGACGATGAAGAAGACATATTTGTAAGTAAAATTGAGTCTTATAGATATATCAGTGTTGATGAAGACTATATAGAAACACTCTTTCAAGTCTTAGAGGTTGCCTCAATGGTAACCCTACCAATGTAGAAAATCAAGAAACCTACCATAACTTCGTGGAAGGACTTGCAAATGGTTATGGAAGATGGTACCTCAAAAGGTTGGGGTAACCTTTTGGAGATACCCAAGAAAAAGAATCATTTTGGTTAGGGATACGAATCATCAAAGGCTACCATGAAAGGCAAGGCGCAATTTCCTCTTATCCGGGAAACCTTCATCAACAAAGGGACATAGCATGGCGGACAAGTGGCGATAATATCTAACAAAAGCAACACCAAAAGAGCATCTGACTTCATCCACGAATGTGCTCCATGTGAAAAGCTCAAGAAAAGGACATTCGTGGAGAATCCATAAATCTTTTTCTTTCCAAAGTAAGTTTTTATTGTTTTTGAAAGAACCTATGTCAAGCTCGAGGCATAGGGGTAGCTTGTAAGGGTCCCCCATTTGCTTCAGACAGTATTCACAATTAATAAAAAGTTATATTTCTCATTCAATTAAGATCCCTGTCTTTCTTTTGCATTTATCTCTTATGTTTTTAAAAATGGCAATACCTTTTCTTCATATGAATTTTCCAAATTCACATACTAAAACTGCACCAAAACATGATAAATGAACAGATTCATGCCTAAAATCACCGATAATGTTACTGCTGCTATCCAATATAATTTTGATGCACCCATCAACCAAGCGCAAGAGGAAGATGATGAAGATCTTGAACTCTCCGAAGAATTGGCAAGGGAGGTAGGGAAAATAGCTGACAATATTCAACCATAACAAGAATCTATTGAGACCATTATTCTTGGCACAGAGGAAGATCCAAAAGAGATCAAGCTAGGGGAAACATTGGAGGAAAGCGTCAAAGAAATACTAATCAAGTTGTTACATGAATATATGGATATATTTGTATAGTCTTACAGAGACATGCCAGGATTGGGTACGAATGTTGTGGTGCATAGACTACCTCACAAAGAAGGTTGCTCTTCAGTTAGACTGAAACACAGAAGAACCCGTCCAGACATGCCTAGCAAGATTCGAGAAGAAGTCCTTAAACAATTTGATGCAGGGTTCTTAGCGGTGGTAGATTATCCACCTTGGATAGATAACATTGTACCAAAGCCCAAAAAGGATGGTAAAGTGCATACGTGTGTAGATTATTGGGATCTGAACAAATCAAGTCCTAAAAACGATTTCCCGTTACCTCACTGTTGTACCCCAAAATTTGCCCTCCCATATTCTTCAAGAATTGCCAAGTCATGCTTCAATTCTCCCCAAGGGTTGCACAGTGCAAGAGCCTCCTGAACAGTCAAGATTAGGGTTTTGGTTCTGATCAAGAAAATGAAGCTTCCAAAGGTCCAATCAAGTCTCACATGCCTACAAATATGGTCAAGCATCCTCATATCAAGTTTCAAGACTTTCAGCACAAAACTGCACAGTCAAAACCCTAATTGCACTACAGTCAACTGTAGGGGCAAAATGGTCATTTGACAGTCAAAAGTTCAAATTTTTGGTCAACATCTCATTTTGAAGCCACAAACATCATTTGATCAATGCTTGATCATGATTCTCAAAGCTTGACTCAAAAATCATCAAGATGCAAAAGTTTCCTTATTTGGACAGTTGAAAAAGTCAACTGTAAATTGACCAGGGCATAACTTTCACATGGATTATCAGAAAAATTCCATCCAAAGCTCATTTTGAAGAGAAAGACATTTCCTACAACTCATCTTCATACTTCAAGTCCAAGAAATGCTCTCACAAAAAGTTATCAATTTCAACATTATAGGTCATTTTCAAAAGTCAACAAAAAGGGACTTTAAGTCAAAGGCCATAACTTGATATTGGTAAATCAAAATGACATGGGACCAAAGACATTGGTTAGAGGACTCAAAGACCTTTTCAAAATGTCCGAGAACATGAGCAAAGCTTAAAAATTGAGCAAGTTATGCCTTGTTGAAGTTGGGAAATTTTTGGATGTTTTGAAAAGTCAACATTGATTCAAATGACCTAAAATTGCTAATGGGCCCATTTTTCTTCCACAATTCATCATCCATGGCATGTGCACGACCACTTGGCCCAAAGGGAAGTATTTCTTCATTTTTTATTTATTTATTTGAATTTTTATTAATAATAATTCATTTAAATCAAATTAAATACATGAAAAATATTTAACCTAAGTTTTACAATCTTTTTGTGCATGAAATCTACTCAATAATTCGTGTACAATTAAATAGGGAAAGATTTGGATTGATTGGATCATGATTGGTACAAAATTGCATGAAAAAGATTGAAAAAATAATGATTGAAAATCAAATCTCATAAACCATGAATACAAGAGATTTTGATCAAGTTTGTTGACCTAATTGGTTCATTACATAAGCCTGAACACAAACCTAATCCGATAGACCACGCAGCTGCTCAGAAAACCCTTGCACAAACTTGTATCTTTTCAAGAAAACTCCATAATTGAAAACACCTTTGCAGGACGATTCAAGGCATAATAGTTGTTCAAACATCTTCCTGAAGGTTCACTGAACGATTCCCAATCAAAAACATTCATCAAAACCTCAAGAATCGGTATACAGAACTCAAAATATTTCATGAAAAAAGCATATTCGTGTTTTGATTTGCAGGCATCCTCATGACATTTTGTTCATTGATTCATGCTCCTTATGCAATTCTGAAGCTAACCCATATGTTTAATTGTATTTTTATGCGCTATACACGACTTCGCCATTGATAATATTTAGGGTTCAGGAAGCTCCAAATTGGGGGTTTTTTAAATGAGGAAAAATTAGAGTGTGAAACCACCACCATTGGAATCAACGTGTCTGGACGAAGAAGAAGCTATGCTCGCGCTCAATTTATGAGCGTTCCTGGGCTATTCGTTATTTTCCCAAAACATGCCTAAGAGAACGCTTAAAAAATCGTTGCCTGTTTCTTTTGTATTTTCAGGAAAACAAAATCCATGAAGAAGATGATATCGTGGCATTAGTTGATTGGTTAGTTTAAATTTCGCGCGCTGATTTCCACTAACCATTATTTTCTCATTATATTATTCTTCAGTTATTTAATATACAAGAAGCGCGTTCAGTACAACTGGCAAGGCATAAGGCTGGTAACATTCAGGACCTGGGTTCGATCCCAGGTCCCTACCCTTTCCATATATTTTTTCCCAATTAATATTCCTATGCAGATTTAGTGTTGAAGCGTACCATACACTTCCAAATCAAGCTTGCCACGTCCACCTCAAGATCAATCAGAAGGCCATGGATTGGAGAACACAATGCACCCCGGTCAACGCTTCAGCACGCTACCTGGCAAAAGTCCAAACAGGCCAAGGTTAATGGGCCAGATTCCTAAAGATTCACCTCCATGTTGGGGACAACAACCCCCCTAGGTTTGCCATGTTATTTTATTTTATTAATTCTATTTTCTTTTAATTTGTTTAATTAATTAATTATTTTCATAAATATAAAGAATACACATAAAAGTCAGAAAAGATCAAAAATTAAATATATTTAATTAGTTAATATTTTGTAAATAAATTTGCATGTAAATTAATTAGTTTTAAATTAGGGTTTAATTTAATATTTTCATAATAAATTTAAAAAACATAGAATTAGGTTTGATTAATTTTCATCTTTTTATTTTTCTTTCATGATAATCAAATATTTAATATTATTTATTTTATTTATTTTTGTAATTAAATTTGTATATAAAAATTAGGTTTAATTTAGGTTAAAATTCAATGTTTTCTTAATAAATTAAAAGCCACTAGAATTAGGGTTAGTATTTATGTTAATTAATTCTTTTTCCTTAAAATCTTAAAAAAATCATAAAATACCAAAAAACATCTCCTTTTCTTTTTCTTTAATTAATTAATTCCATGTAATTTTAATTTTGCAAAAAGGGTCCAACGCCCTCGTTTCGATTTAATTCTTATTCGCATATTTATTTTATTTTATAATATTTATGTATCTCTCCCAAGGCCATGTAACCTTTTAATTTCTTGCACTTTTAATTCTTTATTTACTTTCTTTATTTTTCTGTCAAAATCGGGTCCTGGTTTAATTTTGGCGATGTGGACCCGCGCCTTTTGTAATAGCTTTAGACTTTTACTTTCCCGCAATTTTTAATTGTTAATCAAGGCATGAAAGAATATATGGACAAAATAAAAACAAGCGTAGAACACCAATAACATGACAAGATAAATGCAAATGAAAACGACACACAAATCACACACCACCCCTAGGGTACGCCTCACTGTTGCCTTGCCTCGAAAGGTGATCGTCGAGTAGAGGATGTCTTAGTAAGTCCTCATGATCCGGGAACCTGGCATGAGGGTAGCTTCTAAGGTGTCTTCCCATTGCTCTGGTGATCACCATGTCCCGAACTTCGAATTGACCCGAACACCTCCAACGGTGGTGCTACCTACCTCTCAATGGTGGGATGGCACTACTTTAAAGGACATTTACACAGACGAATTCCTTAGGGTAGGTAGACGACTCGTGGATACTTGCTCTAAATTTCAAACAAAAATTCAAAAATACTTTTCACACCAACACATTTTCAAAAAGCTTTTGAAAGCACTTTTTCAAACACTCTTGAGGACCGATACAAGAGTCGAACTGAAATTTTCAAAGAAACTTTTTAAAACCCACAGTTGAAAAGCAAACAAACCATTTTTGAAAACACAAGTGAGCAAGTATCTAAGAGCCCATGGATAACCATGGATAGAAAGGGTGCTAACACCTTCCCTTTCTATAACCTACCTCCTGAACCGAGAGCAATCTCTTTAAAGGAATTTTTCTGTGCTTTTGTCCTTTCCATTTGGAGAAAATAAAAGACGGTGGCGACTCTTGCTTCCGCGACATTTCGCGAACCAGCGTTAAACAGTCAGTTCCAGATCCACCGATCACAGAACTGGTGACTCTGCTGGGGAGCCATACTCAAAGTGAGGTGTACCTTAGGGCTAGTTCATAACTGTGTTTTCAATTGTATTGATTTGCTTGCTTTACTATTGTGGGTTGCATCGGAGTTACATAGATCCTGACCCGGATCTGGGGATACCCTGTTTAGGTAGCATAAGCTGTGAGGGACCTGTCCGGCGTAGACCGACACAGGTGAAGCAGTGGCTACGTTGGTGTGGAACCTTGGTCTGTACTGATATCCCTTGTGTCGCAACGAGGAGAATATGGGTCTTTTAAGGAGTCATTAAGCACCAACAACCTTAGAACCTTAATTGACACAACTTGGCCTTTAGAATTGTAGCAGTATGCTACGCCCATTGAGGCTAAACTCTCGTGATGGTTCTGGCCACAAGAAAAGATTGCGATGCTGGAGTTATGACCGATTGAGGGTAGTAAATGATATTGGGATCCTCTAAGAACCCGGTTACTTTTGATTAGGACAGGTATGAACCAACAAACTGAAAGAGGGTAGTACCTAGACCTCATGCTGGCCTAAACTTTAGGGGCTTGCCTTGTGTGACTTATGTGCCTTACCATGTTTGCCTTTGTATCTATATGTGGTGTGCTTTATCATAACATCATAGCATCATGAGCATTGCATGCATCCTGCATAAGGACTGACCATTTCAAAGACAAGAGGGTTTCACCTTTGCTCTGTTTTGTAGGACATCATGATGCCTGTGCGAAGGAATACTATCCGGTTCAACTTTGTTCGTTCACCTGAGTTGCTTGATGAGTTGGTTAGCAGAATTCCAAATACCATTTCCTTCATCCAGAGGTATGGTTCTCTTCTCAGTTTAGTCACTGCAAAGCGGGATCAACAGTTGATGAGTGTTCTGACCCAGTTCTATGACACTCTGTACCAGTGCTTCACCTTTCAAGACTTCCAGCTGGTCCCTACCCTGGAAGAGTTCTCTGATTTGCTTGGTATCCCTATCTTGGATCAGACTCCCTTTACTGGTTGGGAAAAGACCCTCAGGCTTGAGGATGTTGCTGCAGCTCTTCCTTTGACCCATCAAGAGGTAACAGACAACTGGGTGACTAGAAGCGAAGTTAAGGGTTTCTTGGCCAAGTTTCTGATTGGTAAAGCTAACAGTTTCTGGAGTGACCTGGACTTTAGGGCATATGAAGACATCTTGGCTCTCCTAATCTATGGGTTAGTCCTGTTTCCTAATCCTGACAACTTCATCAATGTCACTGCCATAAGGATCTTTATGTCCCAGAATCCTGTGCCCACTCTCTTGGGTGACATCTTGCAACAACTTCATGCCCGTACTACCCGAAGACGAGGAACCCTATGGTGTTGTATCCCTTTGTTGGTGAGGTGGTTTATTTCGCACCTCCCTAAGTTCGTACTGAAGAATCAAGAAGGAAGAGGTTGGGCTCATAGGTTAATGTCTCTCACCGACAAAGACATCATTTGGACTTGCAGAGGTTTGGACGAGATAGCTATTATTGATCGATGCGGGGAATACCCTAATGTTCCTCTGATTGGTACCCAAGGAGGGATCTCTTACAATCCATGTCTAGCACTCCGTCAGTTTGGAAGAGCAAGAAGAGCAGGTCCCCATGAGATGTTAGTGCCTCACATCAGTTTTGAATTTCAGGTGGATAGTGACGAGCTACGTCGTAGGTTCATCAAGGCTTGGGACAAGGTTCATAAAGCTGACCCACAGGAGTTAGGGCCAAAGACTTCTTTACCTATGGAAGCCTACTACAAATGGGTTCGCATCCGTGCTCAGAAGTTAGGTATGCCGTATGAAGCTGTCAGACCCGTCATTCTTGAGTGTCCTGACAAAGATGGTGTTCCTCCAACTGTCCTTCCTCCTCAGATACCTACTGATTATGAGACATTGAAGAGATCTTGGTCGCAACTTCGAGAAGAGCGGGATTCTTACCGGGAAAAGTTCAACGAGCAGGAATTAAAGATCCAGAAGCTGACAAAACAGTTGGAGAATGAGAGAGCTCTGAATGCCTACATCCGTACTGAGAAGAGGAGACCATGGGATCAATAAGGAGCTCCAGATGTGCTTTTACAGTTTTATTTCCTTTTCAGTATTTCCTTTCATGTAACGCCTAAGGGCAACCTGTTGAATAATTTCAGTTCCAAAGTTGAATCTAATGAAGTGTGTTCCTTTTTGTTTACAAAGTTGATTCCCGATTGTCTTTGAAAACATAATTCATACGCATTTCATACATCATGTGCATAGCAGGTTTTTCCTCTTTTCAGGTTGCTTACAGTTCTTCGCTGTTTATTTCAGCATCATGAATCCCGACTCGTCATCAACTGAGACATCCATCAAGGCTCTTCAGGCGCAGAATGCGCAGTTTCAGGAATTAATCAAGGGTTTGGCTCAAGGCCAAGAAGAGCTGAAGGCTATGCTCCTGAAAAAGGAGAAGAAGAAGAAGAGAAGGAATATTCTGTTCAACTCGGGCCAAAGGTTTGGCAATGCTCTGCAGCAGGAAGAGGCTGGTTCTTCTGTTGGCAAGAGTACTCCTCAGGCAGAAGCAAGGGTTCCTAGTCCGGTAGTCTCCGACAACGAGACTGATTTTGATGAAGAGCAGTACCCTCCTGCAGAAGACAGATACAAGCAACTGGAGGATAGGTTGAATGCTATGGAGATTCAACAGGTACCTGGGCTGGATTTTGGAGATCTGGGTTTGTCTACTGGTGTGATTATTCCCCATAAGTTCAAAGCACCATCTTTCGCTAAGTATGACGGGGCGTCTTGTCCCAAGCTACATCTCAGGTCCTATGTTCGGAAAATTCAACCGTACTCTGCGGATAAGAATTTGTGGATCCACTTCTTCCAGGAGAGTCTTTCAGGGACTCATCTCGAATGGTTCTATCAGCTGGATGGGACCAAAGTTCGTAACTGGGAGGAGTTGGCTACTGCTTTCTACAAGCAGTATCAATATAATGCCGACCTTGCCCCTACACGTACCCAACTCCAGGGTATGTCGTTAGGTTCAAGTGAAGGTTTTAAGGAGTACGCTCAGAAGTGGAGAGACCTGGCTGGCAGGGTGCAGCCACCATTGACTGATCGGGAGTTGGTAGACATGTTCTTGGGGACCCTATCTGGGCCATTTTTCAACCATCTCATCGGGAATTCGTCTGCCGGGTTCACTGATCTGATTCTGACTGGAGAGAGAATTGAGGCTGGGATGAAGTCTGGAAAGATTCCGAAGGGTGCATCGTCTAGCTCTGAGAAGAAACCCTACAAGAAGGAGGCCAGTGCGGTGTATGGGCCTAGAAGGCAAGATAAACCAGAGCGCTGTCAATCTGTCAGTGCATTAATGATTTCCAAGCCTGCAGCCGCTCCTCGGCAAGCTAACCAACCAAGGGCTGAGAGACCCAGAAGGGAATTCACCCGTTTGAGTATGACTTTGTCGCAGATCTTACCACAGTTGCTCTCAACCAACTTGGTAACCGTCAGAGAGGCTCCGAGGGTTGCAAATACTACATCTCCTAAGTACAACCCGAATGCTCGTTGTGCTTATCATTCTGATAGCCCGGGGCATGCCACTGATGACTGTTGGGCATTAAAGAATAAGGTGCAAGACCTTATTGACGCGAAGGAGATACAGTTCGAAGCGCCTGAGAGGCCAAATGTAGTTACTGCTCCTATGCCTCAACATGGGGTAAATGCTGTTGACGAAGATGTTTACGCCGTTTCTGTGGATGATCTAGCTACTCCTTTGAAGACCGTCAAGAGGAACCTACTGCTGGCCGGTTTATTTCCGGGTTGCAGTGAGGGTTGCCTGTTCTGTGCTGTTTCCCTATCTGGTTGTCCCTTGCTGAAGTTAGGCATCCAAAGCCTAATGGATAGCAAGGAGATTCTGTTTAAGAAGTCTGCTGTTCAGTTGGTTCCGGTGGAAGAAGTTTTTGTGGTTACCATCTTCAATAATCCAATCCAGGTTCTCCCGAAGAAGCCTGTCCAAATCATGACTGTTGCACCTGTTGTTATCACTGTTCCAGGGCCCCTGCCCTATGTATCTGATAAAGCTGTCCCCTGGCATTATGGGGCAGATGTGTATATAAATGGGATCAAACAAGAATTCAACGCTGGCGCCAGCATCTGTGATATCACTGGCCCAGCCAAAGTCACCCGCAGTGGCAGGCTCTTCTCGCCTGACATTGCACCGCCTGCCGCTCGAAGACCACTTCTTATAACTCCTACAAGTGTGCCTGTTCCTGTTGCTGATCAAGTTGTTTTTCCTGTTGTTGATCAAGTTGTTTCCCCTGCTGCCGAGTCATCCAATGCTCGGGGCAAAGGGATTGAAGTTGAGCCCGCCCAGATGGAGGCACCTATACCTGTAACTGCTGAAGCCTCCCAACAAGAAATGGAGGAGATTCTAAAGATAATAAAGAAGAGTGACTTCAATGTTGTGGAACAGCTGGGGCACACGCCCTCCAAAATCTCCATGCTCTCTTTATTGCTGTGCTCCGAGGCCCATGCTAAGGCCTTAATCTCGTTCCTCAAGACGGCCCATGTGCCACAGGAGACATCTGCAGTCCAGTTCACTGATTACGTAGCAAATCTGACGGCAGACAATGGCTTGGGTTTCTCAGATGCTGGCCTGACGGCGAAGGGAAGAGACCACAATGATGCCCTGCATGTCTCTATCGAATGCAGGGGCACTACTCTGGCACATGTATTGGTGGATATTGGTTCGTCCTTGAATGTTCTACCGAAGAAGGCTTTAGACCGTCTGGATTGTGAAGGCCTGGAATTAAAACCCAGCAATATCATCGTCAGGGCCTTTGACGGTTCAAAAAGGATGGTTCATGGAGAGGTTGACATTCCGATTCGTGTGGGCTCTTAGGTGTTTGACTCTACATTTTATGTGATGGATATCCGTCCATCTTACTCTTGTCTATTGGGTCGACCTTGAATACATAAAGTTGGGGCAGTGACCTCTACCCTGCACCAGAAGCTGAAATATCCCGTCAGAGGGAAGATCGTCACTGTGCAGGGAGAAGAGGAGTATATGGTAAGCCACTTGAATTCCTTCAGATACATTGAGATGGACGGGGATTTTATTGAAACCCCCTTTCAGCATTTCGAGGAGGTGCTTCCAATTGCAGCAGCAGCAGAAACAGCAGCAGAAGAAAGTGTTCCTTTGAAGATGGCTTCCCTGAAGGATGCCCGGGCTGTGGTTCAGAAGGGTGAATGTGCTAACTGGGGCAGGCTCCCAGACTTTACACAGAAGACTGATAAATTTGGGCTGGGTTTTACTGCAGAGGGGCAGAAAGCTATGCGGAAAGCGAAGACCGGAAGACCTCCTGTGATCATTACAAATCCAGGAGTGAATGCTGTTGGGGAAGACAATGAAGTGGATGAAGCAGAGTTTAATAGCTGGATCTATCCAACGACTGAAGGAGGATTGACCAATTGGATTGACAAAGACCATACTCCTGTTACCTTTGTGACGCAGTAATAAATTTCTTTGTTTCGTTATTTTGTAATAAATAATAAATAAACTCTATGGCCCGGTGTCTTACCCGAGGCACCGTGGTTCTATTTGTAAGGGCATATAAATTGTCATTTCATATATCATGAATGAAAATCTTGGACGTTTTCTCGCATTACAAATCTTATGCTCCTTTTCTGTCTTTCTTTCCTTTACATATATTTCAAAACAGTTGTATTTACACACACACTCACTCATACAGGTTTCAATCCACTCTGGATCTCACTGATAACAACCCTGCTACTGCCAGTTATGACTTCGAAAATCCGATCAACTTAGCCGAAGACGAAGGTGAAGATGATTGTGAAGTGCCTGGTGAGCTTGCAAGACTGTTGCTTCAGGAAGAGAGGGCAATTCAACCCCATGAAGAGCCAGTGGAAACAATAAACTTGGGTACAGAGGCAGACAGGAAAGAGGTAAAGATTGGTGCCAACCTAGAGCTCAGCGTGAAGCAACGGTTGACTCAGATGCTACATGATTATACGGAGATCTTTGCCTGGTCCTATGAAGACATGCCCGGGTTGGATACCGATATTGTGGTCCATCACTTGCCAACTAAGGAAGACTGCCCTCCAGTTAAGCAAAAGGTCCGTCAGATGCGTCCAGAGATGTCTGAGAAGATTAAAGCCGAGGTCATGAAACAGTTTGACGCTGGGTTCCTTGCTGTAACTTCTTACCCTCAGTGGGTTGCTAATGTGGTGTCGGTACCAAAGAAAGACGGCAAGGTCAGAATGTGTGTCGACTACAGGGATCTAAACAGGGCCAGCCCCAAAGATGACTTCCCCCTACCTTACATTGATGTCCTTGTTGATAATACAGCTCAGCACAAGGTTTTCTCTTTCATGGATGGCTTTTCAGGTTACAATCAGATCAAGATGGCACCTGAAGACATGGAAAAGACTACATTTGTTACTCAGTGGGGCACCTTCTGCTACAAGGTCATGCCTTTCGGACTAAAGAACGCTGGGGCAACCTACCAACGTGCCATGGTTGCTTTATTTCATGACATGATCCATCATGAGATAGAAGTGTATGTTGACGATATGATCGCGAGGTCCCAGACTGAGGAAGAACACCTAGATCATCTGCAGAAGTTGTTTGACCGGTTGAAACTGTACAAGCTGAGGTTGAACCCGAACAAGTGCACCTTCGGGGTAAGATCTGGGAAGTTGCTAGGCTTCGTGGTCAGTGATAAGGGAATTCAAGTGGACCCTGCTAAGGTTAAAGCTATTCAAGAGATGCCAGTTCCTAAGACAGAGAAGGAAGTCAAAGGCTTTTTAGGACGCCTGAATTACATTGCTCGATTCATCTCACATCTTACTGCTACTTGTGAGCCAATCTTCAAGCTGCTGAAGAAAGATCAGGTAGTACGTTGGAATGATGAATGTCAGGCCGCGTTCGACAAAATCAAAGAGTATCTCCAAGAACCACCCATCCTTATGCCACCGGTTGAAGGGAGACCTCTGATACTATACCTAACAGTACTCGACAACTCAAGGGGGTGTGTGCTGGGGCAGCATGACGAGTCTGGCCGAAAAGAGCATGCCATTTATTACCTTAGCAAAAAGTTTACCGACTGTGAGACCCGATACTCACTGCTTGAGAAAACTTGCTGCGCTTTGGTATGGGCTGCTCGCCGGCTGAGACAGTATATGCTGACTCATACCACCTTGTTGATCTCAAAGATGGATCCTATAAAGTACATATTCGAAAAGCCTGCTCTGTCTGGGAGAATTGCAAGATGGCAAATGATCTTGACGGAATACGACATTCAGTACACAACCCAGAAAGCCATCAAGGGAAGTGTATTGGCAGACCACTTGGCACATCAGGCCGTAGATGACTATCAGTCAATGAACTTTGAGTTTTCGGATGAAAGCATCATGATTGTGACTGACTGTGAAGTACCTGGACCGAATGAAGGACCTGAACCAGGATCCCGATGGTCTATGCACTTTGACGGAGCCTCCAACGCTTTGGGAAATGGCATTTGCGCCATAATCATATCTCCACAAGGTACTCATACTCCACTCACTGCCCGGCTATGTTTTAACTGTACCAACAACATGGCGGAGTATGAGGCGTGCATCATGGGTCTTCAAGCTGCGATCGATCTAAGGATCAAGTTTTTGAGTGTCTTCGGAGATTCCGCTCTTGTGATCAATCAGATCAAAGGAGAGTGGGATACGAAACATCCAAACCTGATTCCTTACAGAGAATGTGTGTTGACCTTGATCCCCCACCTCACAGAGATAACCTTTGAACACTTCCCGAGAGAAGAGAATCAGTTGGCGGACGCGTTAGCTACAATGTCTTCTATGTTCAAGGTCAAATGGGATAATGAGGCTCCCCGGATCATCATCTGGAAACTGGACGAACCGGCATACTGTTGTGATCTCGAGACTGAATTGGTGACTGAGAAGCCTTGGTACCATGAGGTGAAGAGATATTTGGAAACTCAGGAATACCCTGAAGGTGCATCTATCAATGATAAGAAGTTCCTGAGAAGATTCGCAGCCAAATTCTTCCTTAGCAACGGCATCTTGTACAAGCGAAACCATGATTCAACCTTACTGCGTTGTGTGGACAAGACTGAAGCAGAAAGGATCATGGAAGAGCTACATGAAGGGACCTTTGGTACACATTCCAGTGGACACAAAATGGCTAAGAAGATCCTTCGGGCAGGGTATTACTGGTCCACAATGGAAGCTGACTGCTACCAACATTCCAGGACATGCCGTAAGTGCCAGATTTATGCAGACAAGGTGCATGTTCCTCCAGTTCCCCTGAATGTTCTGACTGCGCCTTGGCCGTTTGCAATGTGGGGTATAGACATGATCGGCGAGATTAAACCTACGGCATCTAATGGGCATCGCTTCATCCTAGTGGCGATTGATTATTTTACAAAGTGGGTCGAAGCAGCATCCTACGCTACGGTAACCAAGACTGTTGTGGCACGGTTCATTCGGAACAATCTGATCTGTCGGTACGGTGTCCCAGAGAGAATCATTACAGACAACGGTACCAATCTGAATAATAAGATGATCGTTGAGCTCTGCGAGCAGTTCAAGATACAGCACCACAATTCTTCTCCTTACAGACCGAAGATGAATGGGGCTGTGGAAGCAGCAAATAAGAACATCAAGAAAATCGTGCAGAAGATGATAGTGACTTATAAAGATTGGCACGAGATGTTACCGTTCGCTCTACATGGGTATCGTACCTCAGCTAGGACGTCAACCGGGGAAACTCCTTTCTCCTTGGTTTATGGTATGGAGGCAGTCTTACCGATCGAAGTGCAAATACCCTCTCTCTGGATAATGAAGGATGCAAACCTGAACGAAGATGATTGGATCCAGACCCGACTTGATCAGCTCAACCTCATTGACGAAAAGAGACTTGCTGCTATCTGTCATGGTCAGACGTATCAGAAACGAATGATCAGGGCATTTAACAAAAAGGTCAGACCACAGGAATATCAAGTTGGGGATCTGGTAATCAAGAGAATCATCCTTCCTCAGAGTGATCCAAGGGGCAAATGGACCCCTACGTATGAAGGGCCATTTGTGGTTAAGCATGTGTTCTCAGGAGGAGCCATGATTCTAACCAACATGGATGGTGACGACCTTCCTCACCCCGCCAATGCAGACATAGTAAAAAAATACTACGCATAAAAAAGGACCCGCTAGGCTGACATGCCTAGGAAAAAATTAGGGCTTCCCGTCGAACCAAAAGGGTTCGGGCAAAATGAAGGGATGAAATGAAAAAAACTGTACACCCGGCAAGTCGAAAACCTGAAAAGGCGGCTTGGGCAAAAATGGGTATCCCGGTGGACTGAAAACCCGAAAGGGCGGTCCAGGCAAAAATTAGGGATAAAGCGTAATACTATGTCTCATTGATCACTTTGCATCCAGAATCCGGTATCTACATCAAGTTCAGACGGCATCAATCAGTCAGCTTCACCTTCAACCAAGGTCATCAAGTGATGAGACGCTCGGAGTTATAAAGGCAATAGCAGAGTTGAAACCCAATGGATCATTCATTTCACACAGCTGTTTTATTTTGTACAAAACTTGTATAAACTCTTTTGTTCGGCGGCGTTCTCTTACTAGGACGTCAGCCTCTTGTACACAAACGCCTATTTTCAGGCCTTTCAAAAATAAATACAAATATACTTTTCAGTTAAAAAGTGCCAATTGTTTTTCCTTTTTCTGTTTTGTTTTGCGAAGAACGTCCAAGGTTCAATTTGTGATATATGCATTGACAATAATTTGCTAACTCATGAATAGTTGCATACGAAACAAAGGATTAATTACAGGTAACATTAGAAACAGGGGCAATAAAGAGTTGTCTAAGCAATCTAATTGTTCTGTCCTCCAAGGTACCAAGGTAGGTTCAGCTAAAGTACATAACCGGTATATCTTAATTCCCCAGAGAGTGAGTCAGCAAGTCAGTACACTCTCCCCGAGAAAAGTTTATCAAATCTCAAGGAAGTTGAGTATCCTCCAGTAGATCTCAACATTCTCCAGCAGCAATATACATCTTCATAACAAGCATCCCCGGCAGTCTTGGTCTAAAGATTGTTCCCCGGTGTTATATCAACGTTCAAAGGAATCACTTCCCCCGCAATTCAAAATTTCCCCAAGAGAGCCCCATCCAATTCCCCCAGGAAAATTGGAATTCATCTCCCCCAAGCAGTAAGCTTATCCCCAGTAGATTCTGGAAGCTTATCCTCGCAGAGCACGAACGCGTCGTCCGGTTTTATTCAAAGAGTTATTTCCTTAACAGGATATAACTGGGTTATCCTCAGCCAAAAAACCACGGAAAGGTCGTCGTCAACACAGTTCTTTCTTATCCCCAGCAAAGTCTATTAACACTTCCAATACAGCAAAGGTATCCACATCAAGTTATTATCAACGACTCAACAAAATATCTCTCTCCCCACAGAGTATTGCTTCCCAGCAAGATCGTTAGAGTACTTTCCTCCCCGCAGAGTTATTCCATTCGCCAAGTTTATTCCCCAACGGAGTCATCTTCTCCTACCGGTATTCTTGCAACTATCATCCCCGGCGGAAGCAAAATCTATTCTCAAACATCAGCCCAGGAGTGACTTCCCGGCACCCGTCAAGGATTTACTTTCCTAGACGAAAACATACATTCATAAACATCTTCATACATAATAGCATGCATATACGCATCATGAACATACAGTCTCATGTATTCAGAGAACATCTCGCATGTCATACCACATGACATCGCATACAACTAACGCTTGTCTTTTCAGGACAAAAAGTACAAAAAGGATTACCATCAACGGTCGCAACTAAAGATCTGATTCCTGTATCTTGCCAGGGTGTATTTGTTGACGACTGATTCCAGATCTGATTCCTGTATCTTGCCAGGGTGTGTCTGAAGAGTTCGAGGATCCGATACCTGAATCTTGCCAGGGTGTATCCGTTGAAGACTAGCATTACCAGATCCGATTCCTGTATCTTGCCAGGGTGTGTCTGAAGAGTTCGAGGATCCGATACCTGAATCTTGCCAGGGTGTATCCGTTGAAGACTAGCATTACCAGATCCGATTCCTGTATCTTGCCAGGGTGTGTCTGAAGAGTTCGAGGATCCGATACCTGAATCTTGCCAGGGTGTATCCGTTGAAGACTAGCATTACCAGATCCGATTCCTGTATCTTGCCAGGGTGTGTCTGAAGAGTTCGAGGATACGATACCTGAATCTTTCCAGGGTGTATCCGTTGAAGACTAGCATTACCAGATCCGATTCCTGTATCTTGCCAGGGTGTGTCTGAAGAGTTCGAGGATCCGATACCTGAATCTTGCCAGGGTGTATCCGTTGAAGACTAGCATTACCAGATCCGATTCCTGTATCTTGCCAGGGTGTGTCTGAAGAGTTCGAGGATCCGATACCTGAATCTTGCCAGGGTGTATCCGTTGAAGACTAGCATTACCAGATCTGATTCCTGTATCTTGCCAGGGTGTGTCTGAAGAGTTCGAGGATCCGATACCTGAATCTTGCCAGGGTGTATCCGTTGAAGACTAGCATTACCAGATCCGATTCCTGTATCTTGCCAGGGTGTGTCTGAAGAGTTCGAGGATCCGATACCTGAATCTTGCCAGGGTGTATCCGTTGAAGACTAACATTACCAGATCCGATTCCTGTATCTTGCCAGGGTGTGTCTGAAGAGTTCGAGGATCCGATACCTGAATCTTGCCAGGGTGTATCTGTTGAAGACTAACATTACCAGACTCGATTCCTGTATCTCGCCAGGGCACGTCTGAAGAGTTCGAAGATCCAACTCCTGTAACCAGTCAGGGCACATCTATACAAAGCATCTGAAAACCAGCTCCTGCAGCGTGTCAGGTACTCATTTTTTTTCTTTTGCAGGTATGCAGGTTCTCGCTAAGGAATCTCGTACGCGATCAACATCCAGATGGCATCTATAAGCCCATCATCCTATCCATCAATCTCCAAATGGCATCTATAAGCCCATTTCCATCACACTGCTTCTATGTGAGCGCAAATTTCTGGGCACTCTAGTGTTCAATCATCTTCTACCCTCGGATTACGAAAGGCACGTCAGCCAATCTGCATCCTCAGGTCTAAGAAGATTGAACAGGGGCAACTGTTGTACCCCAAAATTTGCCCTCCCATATTCTTCAAGAATTGCCAAGTCATGCTTCAATTCTCCCCAAGGGTTGCACAGTGTAAGAGCCTCCTGAACAGTCAAGATTAGGGTTTTGGTTCTGATCAAGAAAATGAAGCTTCCAAAGGTCCAATCAAGTCTCACATGCCTACAAATATGGTCAAGCATCCTCATATCAAGTTTCAAGACTTTCAGCATAAAACTGCACAGTCAAAACCCTAATTGCACTACAGTCAACTGTAGGGGCAAAATGGTCATTTGACAGTCAAAAGTTCAAATTTTTGGTCAACATCTCATTTTGAAGCCACAAACATCATTTGATCAATGCTTGATCATGATTCTCAAAGCTTGACTCAAAAATCATCAAGATGCAAAAGTTTCCTTATTTGGACAGCTGAAAAAGTCAACTGTAAATTGACCAGGGCATAACTTTCACATGGATTATCAGAAAAATTCCATCCAAAGCTCATTTTGAAGAGAAAGACATTTCCTACAACTCATCTTCATACTTCAAGTCCAAGAAATTCTCTCACAAAAAGTTATCAATTTCAACATTATAGGTCATTTTCAAAAGTCAACAAAAAGGGACTTTAAGTCAAAGGCCATAACTTGAGATTGGTACATAAAAATGACATGGGACCAAAGACATTGGTTAGAGGACTCAAAGACCTTTACAAAATGTCCAAGAACATGAGCAAAGCTTAAAAATTGAGCAAGTTATGCCTTGTTGAAGTTGGGAAATTTTTGGATGTTTTGAAAAGTCAACATTGATTCAAATGACCTAAAATTGCTAATGGGCCCATTTTTCTTCCACAATTCATCATCCATGGCATGTGCACGACCACTTGGCCCAAAGGGAAGTATTTCTTCATTTTTTATTTATTTATTTGAATTTTTATTAATAATAATTCATTTAAATCAAATTAAATACATGAAAAATATTTAACCTAAGTTTTACAATCTTTTTGTGCATGAAATCTACTCAATAATTCGTGTACAATTAAATAGGGAAAGATTTGGATTGATTGGATCATGATTGGTACAAAATTGCATGAAAAAGATTGAAAAAATAATGATTGAAAATCAAATCTCATAAACCATGAATACAAGAGATTTTGATCAAGTTTGTTGACCTAATTGGTTCATTACATAAGCCTGAACACAAACCTAATCCGATAGACCACGCAGCTGCTCAGAAAACCCTTGCACAAACTTGCATCTTTTCAAGAAAACTCCATAACTGAAAACACCTTTGCAGGACGATTCAAGGCATAATAGCTGTTCAAACATCTTCCTGAAGGTTCACTGAACGATTCCCAATCAAAAACATTCATCAAAACCTCAAGAATCGGTATACAGAACTCAAAATATTTCATGAAAAAAGCATATTCGTGTTTTGATTTGCAGGCATCCTCATGACATTTTGTTCATTGATTCATGCTCCTTATGTAATTCTGAAGCTAACCCATATGTTTAATTGTATTTTTATGCGCTATACACGATTTCGCCATTGATAATATTTAGGGTTCAGGAAGCTCCAAATTGGGGGTTTTTTAAATGAGGAAAAATTAGAGTGTGAAACCACCACCATTGGAATCAGCGTGTCTGGACGAAGAAGAAGCTATGCTCGCGCTCAATTTATGAGCGTTCCTGGGCTATTCGTTATTTTCCCAAAACATGCCTAAGAGAACGCTTAAAAAACTGTTGCCTGTTTCTTTTGTATTTTCAGGAAAACAAAATCCATGAAGAAGATGATATCGTGGCATTAGTTGATTGGTTAGTTTAAATTTCGCGCGCTGATTTCCACTAACCATTATTTTCTCATTATATTATTCTTCAGTTATTTAATATACAAGAAGCGCGTTCAGTACAACTGGCAAGGCATAAGGCTGGTAACATTCAGGACCTGGGTTCGATCCCAGGTCCCCACCCTTTCCATATATTTTTTCCCAATTAATATTCCTATGCAGGTTTAGTGTTGAAGCGTACCATACACTTCCAAATCAAGCTTGCCACGTCCACCTCAAGATCAATCAGAAGGCCATGGATTGGAGAACACAATGCACCCCGGTCAACGCTTCAGCACGCTACCTGGCAAAAGTCCAAACAGGCCAAGGTTAATGGGCCAGATTCTTAAAGATTCACCTCCATGTTGGGGACTACAACCCCCCTAGGTTTGCCATGTTATTTTATTTTATTAATTCTATTTTCTTTTAATTTGTTTAATTAATTAATTATTTTCATAAATATAAAGAATACACATAAAAGTCAGAAAAGATCAAAAATTAAATATATTTAATTAGTTAATATTTTGTAAATAAATTTGCATGTAAATTAATTAGTTTTAAATTAGGGTTTAATTTAATATTTTCATAATAAATTTAAAAAACATAGAATTAGGTTTGATTAATTTTCATCTTTTTATTTTTCTTTCATGATAATCAAATATTTAATATTATTTATTTTATTTATTTTTGTAATTAAATTTGTATATAAAAATTAGGTTTAATTTAGGTTAAAATTCAATGTTTTCTTAATAAATTAAAAGCCACTAGAATTAGGGTTAGTATTTATGTTAATTAATTCTTTTTCCTTAAAATCTTAAAAAAATCATAAAATACCAAAAAACATCTCCTTTTCTTTTTCTTTAATTAATTAATTCCATGTAATTTTAATTTTGCAAAAAGGGTCCAACGCCCTCGTTTCGATTTAATTCTTATTCGCATATTTATTTTATTTTATAATATTTATGTATCTCTCCCAAGGCCATGTAACCTTTTAATTTCTTGCACTTTTAATTCTTTATTTACTTTCTTTATTTTTCTGTCAAAATCGGGTCCTGGTTTAATTTTGGCGATGTGGACCCGCGCCTTTTGTAATAGCTTTAGACTTTTACTTTCCCGCAATTTTTAATTGTTAATCAAGGCATGAAAGAATATATGGACAAAATAAAAACAAGCGTAGAACACCAATAACATGACAAGATAAATGCAAATGAAAACGACACACAAATCACACACCACCCCTAGGGTACGCCTCACTGTTGCCTTGCCTCGAAAGGTGATCGTCGAGTAGAGGATGTCTTAGTAAGTCCTCATGATCCGGGAACCTGGCATGAGGGTAGCTTCTAAGGTGTCTTCCCATTGCTCTGGTGATCACCATGTCCCGAACTTCGAATTGACCCGAACACCTCCAACGGTGGTGCTACCTACCTCTCAATGGTGGGATGGCACTACTTTAAAGGACATTTACACAGACGAATTCCTTAGGGTAGGTAGACGACTCGTGGATACTTGCTCTAAATTTCAAACAAAAATTCAAAAATACTTTTCACACCAACACATTTTCAAAAAGCTTTCGAAAGCACTTTTTCAAACACTCTTGAGGACCGATACAAGAGTCGAAAAGCACACAGCTGAAAAGCAAACAAACCATTTTTGAAAACACAAGTGAGCAAGTATCTAAGAGCCCATGGATAACCATGGATAGAAAGGGTGCTAACACCTTCCCTTTCTATAACCTACCTCCCGAACCGAGAGCAATCTCTTTAAAGGAATTTTTCTGTGCTTTTGTCTTTTCCATTTGGAGAAAATAAAAGACGGTGGCGACTCTTGCTTCCGCGACATTTCGCGAACCAGCGTTAAACAGTCAGTTCCAGATCCACCGATCACACTCACATAGAAGTTTTGTTGGATAATACATCTCAAGCTTCATTATTCTCACTCATGGAAGGTTTCTCAGGTTATAATCAGATCAAAATGGCACTCAAAGATATGGAAAAGACCACTTTCATGACTCCTTGGGGCATTTTCAATTACAAGGTAGTGTCCTTCAGTCTGAAGAATGCAGGGGCAACTTATCAACTGGCTATGGTGTTGTACCCAAAAATTTTCCCTCTCCTTTCTCAATACATTTATCACCAAAGATCTCAAAATGCTCGAGGGTTCTGAAGGGTTTGATCAGACAAGCTCACCTCCAAAGCACTGAGCCTCCAAATTAAGGTTATAATTGAGAATGACTGATCACTGACTTTTGACTTAGTACATGACCTAATGGCTTGAAACATAATCCCAAGGACTCAAATGCAACATGTTGACCTAATTTCATGGCTCGAATCAGGTCTCAGGATCAAATGTTTGATTGTTGAAATTTGGATCAACTAACGAAAAGTCAACCGATACACGAAAAGTCAAACATTAACTTTTTGGTCAATATTAAAATTCAAAGATCAAAATTCATCAAGACCTACAAAAATATCGAACTTGATCATCAAGAAAATCAAGAAAGTCAACAAAAAAGGTCAAAGTTTCCAATACTTAGAAATTTTCTAAGTGGTTTTACACTTGATAATTTCAATACTTCATGACATGTTTTCACCAAGATGCAAGATGATTCAAAGAAAACTTTCAACATGTAAGTTGTAGATCTTGATAAATTCTACAACTTTGTATTAGAGGGTTGATGTACAAAAAATGCTTAGATTTGAAGATACAGGCCCATGAAGTCATGAAATTTTCATCTAACACTTAGAGAAATTTTCAACAGGTTTTGGTCCCAACTTCTTGGCCAGTTTTCATCAACTTCCAATTTGATTTAGCCAAAATGGTAAATATTAAATTTGTAGAAAATGTTTCAAGCTTTCCAAAACATTCAAGAGAATGAATTTATCATACTAAAGCTAGGAGATTCAAAGGCATGAAGTTGGGCATCCATTCTTGAATTACAAGTCATTTTGGTGAAGAACACATAATTCAATCTACATGCTATGCTACATAATCTTGTGTTTCAGGCCTTCTAACTTGCAAATCTCACCATAATTTAGTGCTTACACAAACTTTTGTACTATGGGGTCCATTTGATTTAAGCATTGTTCAAGTGATCTTTCCATTTTTGGCAGAAAGTTCACATTGCCATTCTTGCAAAGTAGCTTTAATCACAAAGTCAGCTCTTCTTTAGCTTATAACTTGTTCCTTCTACACACAGACTCAACATGAAAAATTAGACAAGCATGCTTAAAGTGTCCAACAACTCTATGAAGCAAAGTATAAAGCATTGGAACTATGAACTTCAAGCTTGCTTCATGTACCATCCAACCTAGCCACAACATGTGATTTTGAAAATATGATCAACCCTTGTCTTAAAAACTATTGCCTATAAATATAGAGATCACTTGCAAGATAAAAATGGATGAAAAAGCCCTCAAAACCCATATACTCTCAAAAAAACCATAATTGTCCAAAAAATCTCCATTTTTGAGCTTTGAAGTCCAAATCTTTGAACCTCTCACACCTTGCAAATTTTGCCCAAACAAACCATCCAAATACTTCACATACATCATATAGAAGTTGTTCAAACAAAATAAAAACTTCTATAACATCATTATCACCATCTTCCAAACTCAAAAAAAGTACTTTGCAACTTGACTGTTTTGGAGAGATTCAACAACTTTCAGCATAGAGTGGGGATTGCATAGTCTCAATAAGGTCAAAGGAGCTCGATCAATCACCACTTCGCACCCAGAAACATCCATACGTGTTCTAAAGTCTTCACTTCAAGGGGTAAATTTTTTCAAACCGTAATATCTTTATCCATACATCATTTGCTTTTTCTTTCAAAAGGATACAACAGGACAAACCCAAGAAATAACTTAGAAAAAAGTCAGGCCAGAGGCTGACACGGGTGCCCGTGTCACACGACATTGCCCGTGTCAGCTTAGCTGTTTAGAAAAATTAACAAAAATGCAGGGCAGGGGCTGACATGGGTGCCCGTGTCACATGACAAGGCCCGTGTCAGTCAGAAACACCCAAAGCAGGAAGGGCAGGGGTTAACACGGGTTCCCGTGTCACATGACACGGCAGGTGTCAATTTGGATGGAACAAAATGTGCAAGGAGCCAGGAATAGGTCCTGACATGGGTGCCCGTGTCCACTGACACGGCCCTTATTAGCTCAGGCACCAAATTTCCTAATTTTGAGTTTTTTTAATTTATTTTTGGACATATTGCCTTGTTTGGAGATGACCTAACACCATAAAACAATTTTTCTAAATAAAACACCAAAAACATCTTTCTAAACAGTTATTTTTCTTTTTAGTTAACTTAGACCTAGGCTTTTCTTCAATCAAATGAACTACAAAAAACCTTTCTATCAAAAAACCCTAAAAAAGAACAGTTCCTTTTCACTTTACATTTTCTTGCGCATTTTACTCTTTCGCATTATAATTTGTGTAATGATCAAAGCCTTGTAATAGTAATTAGGGTTTAGTTTTACTTGTCATCCCCATTTGTAAATTTGTACCCCCATCCCCTCAAGTATTGTAATAGCGTAAGATATTTAATTTCTGCAATTTATCGCTTTCCATATTACTGCTAGTAATTAGGGTTTGTATGGCAAGACTTAAAATCAATACTAGACAACCCTAATCAAAAAAAAATGCATGAAAACAAAAAAAACTTTGCACACTTGCACCTCTAGGGTAATCCACAATTATTGTCTTGGATAAAACAGTCATGTCCCTCGAACGTGGGATACTTTAGCAATAATACTCTTGATTACAAGATCGTAGTCCCTCGATGACTCTTCGGTGACGCATTTGGTAAATGATCTTAGTCCCTACAACAATTGCTAAAGCACCCTACAATGTTAACTTCTATGACTATACGATGACCCACGCCCATCCCTTCACATCCAATGATATGGTTTCTTACTAACTAATGGTAAGATAACGCCATCTAAAGGAGGAGGAAAAGAAAAAAGACTTCTTTTGAGTAGGTAGAACGCTCGTAGTTGCTTGCTCACAAACATTTAAAACAAAACTTCTTTGAAATACACCAACACTTTCCATGAAATATTTTCAAAAGTCAACACTTTGTATACATTCTTATAGAGACGAGAATCATTACAAAGTTCGCCTAAACAAAGGCACTTTCAAAAATTACTTTATAACAAATCACAAGCATATTTACAAAGAATTTTAAAGTGAGCTAGCAACTAAGAGCCCGTAGATAAATACAGATGAAAAGGGTGCTAACACCTTCCCTTTTCATAACGTACCCCCCAAACTCAAGAAAATTCTCAAAAGGTATTTCCTCTTCTTTTCACCCTATCCTTTATTGGATAATAGAAATCATTTGGTCCCTGTTGTTTAAATAAATATTGAATGGGTCTAAGAAACAATACTCTGTTAAGTATCTTTCAGTACACATCTGATGCATGTACCTAAATTTTAACACAAAACTCAAATTTTGATGTGAGTCTTGACATTAAAAGTATTTAAGAAAAATGAATATAAATTGAAATCACTATAGAATATGTAATTTCGTCTACCATAATTGTAGTATGGTTATGTCCAGCCAACTAGTACCCTACAAAATGTCCAAAATACAACTCTTTCTAATTATATAAAATTTACTTGCTTCATGTTTTAATGTTACCACGAAGGTGCCTTCCATCTCCTATACCACCCTTGACAGTCTTAGCATGTTATTTGGTTAATGTATTATGGTGTCAATATGGTGTCATGGGACAGAATAACTACCTTTTATGCTTGCAGCACCAAAACCAACTTTCTCATCTATGTCTAATTGATTTGAATTTGGGTGGATGAGTACACACATTGATTCCAATTGTTGCATCATAAACACAACAATAACACAATACATAAATTTAAATACACAAATAACAACAATACACAATGCTTCTTCGTGTTCAAACTCTCTGCTCCTCTTGATGCACCCTCTCTTGTTCCTCTTAGATCAACCTCTCCCACACATCCTAGATTAACCTCTTCCGCTCCTCATGATGCTCACTCTCTCGTTCATATTGAGTCACACTCTTCTACATCTCATGAGTTAACCTTTCCTGCTTATTTTCTAATGCTTCTTGTATCTTCTCATCCACCATTTGATCAACTAGCTCTCCAATGTACTTCTTGCACATTACTTCTTTATTCTTTAGCGATAATCCCAAAAATATTCTCAATTTAACGCCTCTTCCAAGACTACAGACACATTAACCATGCTCTTATATTCTAACGGCTTCTACCATATCCCATGACGTTCTTGTGGAACAAATGTACCATCTTTGGATTTTTCGACCAGAAAATCCTACAAAACAGATAAAAGTTTATATTTAACAAATTTAATTAACTAAAATAAGTAATGTTGGAAAAAGTATCAACTTAGATTCTTTTCAGCAACTTCATGTGTAGCCTCTGATGTGAACTCGCCTCATAGTCTTTAACCAGCTCTCTTCCATTTCTCGTGTTGAGTGGAGATGGTATGCGATCAAGGCTTCTAAAAGGATCTCAAACTTCTAGTTCTCTTTGTTTTATTTTTTTCTTTAATCATCGTCTGCTTCAGTTTATCATATCCTCCATGAGACAATCTATCTAGATATGTATTTTTTCCCTATTCTCATTTCCTCTTTGTTTCCTAGCCAAGAGTTCAGGAGAGTTGCGAGACTTGACAAAATTCTCCCAAGTGTCATTCCTAATATATTTATACATCTTATATGGAGGCTTTAAGTAAGGCTTTGGATGTGTAATATAATTACTTGTGAGATGTATCTTAAAACCTCTTCAACGCTCACCAGCATATGAAATCCATCTCTTTTCCAGCTTATCATCATCTAGAACAATAAACACTTCCTACATTTACATAATAGAGTTGGTATTAATATTAAATAAAAAAATAAATGATCATATATACTTCTAAAACAAATCATGAAATTTAAAATAAATACCCTAATATCGGTCCATATTTTCCTTTTCAATTTTCCAGAAACTTTGTTCCAATGAGATATGATAATACTTACTTTACTTCTATGTCGTAATGCCACATAACTCTTAAAATTCTCAGTATTTTCACCATAAACCTTACCCGATTTTAGACAAAAACCAACTGGGTACCTAATACTGCTTTGGTGGGATTTAGAAAACTTGGTCATCATCGCGACACCTCTAGAATTTATTTAAATTTGGTCTTGGTAGAGGTAGTTGTATGATAGGTGCATGTTGTAGGAGAGGCGTTGGTCGAATCTCTCATCTAGGTTTAAACCAGAACGCCAATTAACATTTTACTTAACACAAATCAACAATGGAATTTGATGTGAGAATCATGGTACATATGGTCCATTTTATTTAACATTACATCAACACTTCCTAAGAGAACTTCATAATAAATATCCTAGTAACACTTAACTTGACACGACACCAACAAAATCTATTTTACTTAAATCATGCACATGAACTATACTATTCATGGTACAAATGGATTTTTGTCAACACATTTCCATTTTTATCAGCATAATTAGAATAACTTCTCTTAACATAATATATAAGCAATAAGAAATTCCCAATAACAAAAACTAACATTTCTAAGTTATGTGCATGGATTAAGTGAGTTACGTACCGAAAACAGGATGAAGAAGGTACAAAAATGGTTGAGGAAGCTTCTTTCGATTTGGTTGTATTTTCTTTGTTTCAAGCTTAGTTCAATGGCATTAATGGCATTCAAATGGAGGAAATATATGTGTGTTGGAAGAGTTGAAGTTTGAGAACTTATGTGCGTTGGAAGAGATAATGTTTCGAAAATGATGTTTGAATCAAAGTATAGAAATATGTTAGGGAATTTTGATGAAGATGAAAATCTCTTATGATTAGTTCTTTTAAGAGAAATATGTTAGGGCATTCTATTTCGTAGGAGAATGAAATTGAAATGAGTGTTTAAAGGTAAATGAAAAGTTATAGTCTAGTTTTGTGAAGTATACATGCACAAGAACTTTGACGTCAGGTATTAGGCCTAACCAGGGGAATAGATAAATAAAAAACGCCATATTTTGGGAAGTTCATGCAAATTATATTTCCTTTTGGTTGGGTAAACTAACCGAGGGAATAAATGTAACACCCTAATTCTACCCGATGATATAAATGTAAATCAGAGTTATAAAAATTATACAACTGAATCAGGATGCCACAAATTCAACTTAAAACCATTGCATTCAACATGGATACATAACACTTTAAAACTTCGGAATGAACCAACCGCAAAATAAATTAATCTTTTAAACCAACAACTTGAACAACTACGCAGCGGAATCATAATAACATCTTTATCCATCATGAAAGCAACTTCTGAATAACAAGTACTTAACAACAATCAACTTAAAGTTCATCCAACTGAAATAACAAATACTAAAGCAACAAGCGTTCATCCCCGCGAGTGTTACACATCAGAGCAATGACACCGACTCGAACTACTGAAGGTCAACCGCCTTCACTCTGGATTACCTGCACATTACCAACATAAGGGTAACATTCAAACAAAAGGGGTGAGATATCGAACAATATAATCGGATTTATGATAAATATCATATTAGAATCAGTTCATGCGAAAATCACCACTTTATAACTTACAACAACAACAATCACAACAGGCTATCAACAACATACAACACTCAATTCATCAACACAACAACTCAATCATACTACTTATAATGCGACTCAATACTATGTGAATGCATGTGGTACCATTGGAGCAGAACTCCTATCTTAAAAATGGAGCAGAACTCCCATCTTAAAAATTTCCAATTAATAGAGGCATCAACAAGGCATAAGCCTTCTTCGCAGTTTACCAATCCAGGCCATCACAGAGTATACAAATGTACATGAATGTTCTATCACATACACCCAACAATCATCAGCTTCGCAAGGCATAAGCCCACATCACCATTATTACCAGTAAATAGAGGTAATTCATCATCATTTAAAACATCCCAGCAGCTTCGCATTATCAACAAGAATTCACAACAACACAACAACATTGGCATAAGCTCTCAACTTAATCATAATTCAACATAAATCAGTATAAAACAACATTGGCCATAAGTCTATCACATCAATCACGATTCAATCATTAACATGATTAAACAACAACTTAACAATAATTTCACACAGCACTAGTAACTACCAAAACATAACATGTACGGGAAAAAGGGATAGGGAACTAAGTGCCCTTCGACCTGCACAACAACTAGGACTACATACAACTAAATCATACTCCTCGACACGCACAGAGAAAACAGGGTAACGACTAACCTATGCTCCTCGACATGTCCTGCAACTCTAATTCTTCTCGAAAATCTAACACATAATCCCCGACACGCCTCACAGCCTAAATTACCGCTCGATGCCTACTTCTTCAGTATCCTCCCCGGCCACTAATTAGCCCAACAACACAGGGACGATACAACGTCTTAACGACTACACCACTATAATTCATAACTTTCAGCGAACCGCTCAGAGTAACAAAATAGCAGGCAACTATATTCCTATCTACATATTCGTTCATTATACAAGACTGACTACGACAATAATTCCTAACTTCCTGTCAACTGCTCGAACCACTATAACATCGTAACGACCACACCATAATCACGACCACAACAACATAACTACCACAACAACAGGTAGAAATATACACTAACCTAACCATCGACTTTATTGGGCACTCATGCAGACAACACAAAATGTCCACAACATAACAGAACGGTATCTTCTCTTAACAGATTCAGCAACATCACGAGAAACAATCACAATTACGACCAATTCTCCGTAACAAATATCATAAATCCAATTATAAGGTCAGAACCACACCCTTACCTGGATTGAAGGTCGCTCAACCAAAGCTTCGGCCGTAATCCTTGATTCGCTCTGCTCGACAACGGGCAGCTTGCTCCTCGTCCGCACAGCTCTACCGGTCAACGTACAGAAATCCTTATTCTCTATCTAAAACAAATCCTTGTGTTATCTTCTCCTTATATAAAGATCCTTTTGGGCCTAACCTACACCCCCACTTTACTAGTTCTAACCAATAGCATAAGTCCAACAGTATTTCATATATTCCCTTTAATTCCATATAATATAATTATTATTGATCAACTAATTAATTAATTAATAATAATCTAACAACTTATAACAATGATCCTCAATATTACACAACTTCACCAATATTCCAAAATAATCTAATTAAATTATGGGCGTTACAATAAACAAAGTTAAAACTAAAACAAAAATGAATAGAAAAATACGGGCAAATTGAAAAATGGGAGATTTAAGTAATTAAATGA
This sequence comes from Vicia faba, assembly GCA_948472305.1. NCBI lineage: Eukaryota > Viridiplantae > Streptophyta > Magnoliopsida > Fabales > Fabaceae > Vicia > Vicia faba. The sequence continues at coordinate 1,488,951,720 of OX451736.1, forward strand.
ACGAAATACATATTGTTGTTTGTAAAAAATTATTTAAATTTTTTTGTATCAAGTATTTGTTTTTCATCCAACAAATATTAATTTCATAATTTAAAAGAAATAAAAAAGAGAAAGGTGTTGGTTAAAATACTATAACCCTTGGTCCCTAAGCCAATTGAATAATAAACGAAAAACAAAAAAAAATGCAGTAACTAAGATTCGAAGCATGATCCCTGATAGACTTATTCCCTCGGTTACTAAAATATATGAGGGAATATGTTATATTAAAAAACAATTAATCATAACACACCCAGGAAATATACCTCAGTTATTTGTTGGCCGAGGTGAAAGTTTTGTCATATAATGTATTATTTATAGTAATGCTATGAAATCAGAATCAGAGAATCCTACTAAGCTACATTAACTTCCTTTGGGAAACCAAAGACCGTGATGGTAAGTTCATTAAGATAACTCAAAGTTCTTGTAACGATCTTAAAGTAGAATTCCCTAGGTGACACTTGAAATCCTTTGCACATGCACAACTGAACATGATATCAGGTCTACTTGATGTTAAACAAAGAAGATATTCTATTATACTTCTGTACTTTGTGATCTTTATCTCCAATTCATGTTCATCTTTAACAATTAGAAATTTGGAAGCCATTGGTGTAGATATGGATTTGGAATTCTTCATGTCATACTTTTTAAATAACATCAATAAATACTTCATATGAATAATGAAAGTAACACTTTTCATTTGCTTTATTTGTAATTCCAATAAGTAATTGGGTTCTCCTATCAGAGACATCTCAAATTTATCTTGCATGACACTCGAAAATAATCTACACAAAGATTCATTAGTAGAACCAAATATGATATCACTCACATATATATGAACTAAACGAATATGTGATATCTTATATTTTATAAACAAAGTAATGTCTATAGTACCTCAATTAATTCCTTTCTTAAGTAAAAAATCCACTAAAGCGCTCATACTAAGCTCTGAGAGCTTATTTTAGACCATAGAGAGTCATTTTAAGTTTAAAAATATAGTATTACTTTTTATGGTCCTCAAAACCAAGAGGCTACGAGACATAGACATTTTTGTTTATAAAAGTGTTAAGGAATGTGGTCTTAAGGGATCCATCTTTGTTACTGATTTTTATGTCTTTACGTACAATACCACCTACATCACAAGGTGGGTAGATAGTTTTTGAAGAATTATTTATAACCTTTCTATTATTAATACTCCTAGCTCATACAAAATTCTTCATGCAAGTATCCATCTAGTTAAGGAGAGATTTGGCCACTTATAATTTTTGTGATTATAAAGGAGCGTGCCATCTATAACTGATTTCATTAGCCAAGTTCTCGTCATCATATACAAAAGGTTTCCTTCTCTTGTAGTGAGACTCATTCTTTAGGATTTAGTGGAGACTCCTTCTTTCTTGACTCACATGTCAGGGCTTCCTTTGAGCAGGTCATCACCCGGGAGACACGACTCTTTAGCGAGGGTGCCCCGGTTTAAGACTTATGCAAATATAACACTATATAGTCCCTCAAGGGCGAAGTGTTTTTACAATCTTAGAACGCTCCCCTCAACATGTTAATGATTTCTCTAGATGAGGGAGAGTCCCTCAACTAAGGACGAGTCCCTCGGCTAAAGATATTTATATATATAAAATGTGAGTCCCCTCAACTAAAGGGATCCCCTCACTAGGCTGAGTCCTTCAGCTGAAGTCATATATAAAACAGGGGAATAGTCTATGAAAAAGTACACCTATTTTAAGGTTCTGCTCTAGGACTTCAAAACATCAATCACTTCTAAAAGGTTGAATGTTTGAGTGGAAAAAGGCATAGGTGGTATTTAATTCACCTTGTGGTGGTGCTTCTCGAGAAAACCAAATTGTTTTACTTCTAACATGTGTATTCCGGGTGTGGAGACTCTCCAACTTTCGTGGCAGTTTCCTTATTGGGTTAACGTGTAATTGTGTGTCTTTTGGCTTCCCTATATTACTTTGTAAAGACTCTTTTATTTATCCTTTCCCATTTCTAGGTTTTACACTTTCTCTCCCAAGCCTCTGTTTTCATTGATCACGAGGAAGAAAACAAAACATGTCCATGTCCATGATATTACGCCTTTGTATTCCACTGAGGAAATGATCGATAAAATTTGTCATCGCATCAGGTTTTCCAGCACCGGTCAAGAGAGAAATGTGACCATGGAAACCTGTTTGAAGGATGAAAGGGTGACTATGGATACCTCTGGAAGGTCGGCTTCCCCTATTTTTATATTCAACTTCCTGTTACTTATGAGATGAGGGTTTTGATCCCTTTTACATCTTTTGAAGTAAAGTTTTTTACTACTGCTAATGCTGCCCCTCCCAAGTTACTTCTAATGTATGGGGTATACTTAGAAAATTCCATGTAGTCTATTGTAGTTTGGGTGAATCCCCATATGTAATAGTATTTCTCCATTTCCTTGGGACATATTTCCCTTCTTTATCCTGATCTGGACTTGAGCTCCACAGATCCTTTCCAGGCGATTCAAGATGGAGAGCTGGTGGATGAAGAATAATTCATGTTCCAATCTTTTTTTGGTTGTATTTATTTTTTCTCTTTGGGGGTGATTGTATTTTTATCCCCCTTTAGGGCCTTTTGTAATTATTTTGAACAGTGGTTTCCCTTTGGGGCACCTTTTATATTAACTACTTTTATTACCAACTGCTTGTTTTTAACCTCTACCCAAGAGTTTTTATGGTCATATGAGTTCCCCGATGAGCTGCAACGATACCATTTTAAGGATCCAACCATTTGATCTCCTTATTAGGCGACAAGGATCCCACTTAAGGATCTAACAATTTGATCGTCTCATAGGTGAAAAGGATCCCACTTGAGAATCCAACGATTGATCGTCTTATAGCCGGCAAGAATCCCACTTAAGGATCCAACGATTGATATCTCACCCAATTTTAAATAATACTACTATAATATCTTTTATTCAAAAAATGAATCAAGATCACTTAAAGATTGGTTATTAGTATTAAGGGGTGTGTTAGCAATTGCCTCTTGAAGATAATGAAAATTATGTTTTAAAATGGCTATGAACCAATATATTTAGGAAACTCTAACAATTTAAGATGTAATTATATTGAAGATAATATCATATAAAATTCAAAAGTTTATTTAATGTCCAACCTCCTTTGCAACCTAGCTAATTCTATTTTAACTTTATTTATATCAATTTAAATGCAAAAAATAAAGTCACTTCAAATCATGTGCTTAAGCCTAAATCACAACAAATCATAATATATAATAACAAGACAATTTTCAAACAATATTAATTATACCATTAAAAAGAAATGCTTATTATATTCATTCTCGGAGCTTCTTTATATAAACAACAAAAATAGAGATAATAGCTAGAGAATGAAGCCCAATAACTGTAATTAAATTATTTCAAGTAAGATCTTGCTATATGACCATTTCCTCCTTTAGGGTAAAAGCCTTCCAGGGACATTTTCATTACCACTTCCATACACAATCCTCAATATTTCTTTTGGAGTCCTTGAATATGCTAGTGAATATTTGTCACCAGCAAGAATGCTTCCAGATGAGAATGTTTCATCAAGACCCTCATCTTTCACACCTTCATTTCCTAATTGATTCCTAAGCTTCGAAATGTGATCAGTGAACTCTCCTACGGTTACTCCATAAGGGTTCACCTTCCATGCACGACGTTCGTATAACAATCCTCTTATAACCGCATCTTGACCCGACTCTACTCCTAAAAGACCTGCTACTAGCTGATACAATACATGCAACATGATTAACATAAAATTTATAGTTTTAGGTTTAAGGTTTAAGATTTATGATACCTGTCTGGAAGAAGCATTTTGGAGGAGTGGATTTGCTCCAACATATCCGGTAAGGCCAACATAAGGAATCAAATAAGATGCGATTAAATAGTTGATATCATTTGCATATGGATCAAAAGAAGGGCGCAGAGGTCGTCCAAAGGCTTTTGTCAATCACCTTGGAAAATGAGGACTGACTTAAATCTAACAAAGGTCTAGGGAACCCTATCACTGTGTTCTTTATGGCCCTGAAATTAAGATACATTCAACTTAACATAAGAAACTAAACACAATATATTTATATATATATATATATATATATATATATATATATATATATATATATATATATATATATATATATATATATATATATATATATATATATATATATATATATATATATATATATATAGATATATATATATATATATGATGATGATGAAATTATATATAAGATTTCAAAAAGTAATAGAAAGAGAACCTCAAATGCCCAACTTCTTGCAGAGCAAATTGATAGACGATATCTCTAATCAGTGTCATTGAATTTAGCCAACTTGGCACCAATAGGAGTTGGTCCACCGTCAGCTAACTCGGGAGAAAATTTTATCCAAACCATGACCAGTTGATCCATATAAAAAGTATTCAGCTTCCAAATATTCTAAATTAAGTGGAAATTCTAAAAGATTAACATCTGATAATATTGTTTCTGAGGCTGCAGTAGAACTTGCAACGAGGAAAGCAATCAAAACAACAATGGAAATGTAATGTATTGCCATATTTTAAGCTTTTTATTATGAGGATGATGGATATATCACTCTATCATTATGCGATTATATACAAATTAGAAATACCTTAATTCATTGTATTGGGACTCCAAAATATTAGTTATTAATAACATTATTAATTTATGATTTTTTCAGTATAAAGTTTAATCTATTTAATTGAAATATCTATATGTTAATTTCTTTTACCTAAAATACCCAAAATGATAATGTTAACTAATTTGTATATTTTC